>GL379878.1:109152-171946 GCA_000143925.2 Caenorhabditis brenneri | reverse complement strand
TCTGAAGACCGAGATGATCCATGGAGTATCCAACAGAGCATCAGAATAGAGCCAATCTCAATTCAAATGCCAGACACCATTCAACAATCTCAACGTCCTCCGTCTCCAGTCGGATTCAAGGCTCCAGAATCGATGGTGAATGATCCAGACCGTACTCCAGAAGCATCTCTCATTGAGACTCCACTTCTCACGGAAACATTGAAAGAGTCAACTCCAATGTCAACTCCAATGGCTTCTCTTGTCGATCCAACGGTTACCGCCATCACTCTTCAGAATATGTCTATTGTTTCGGAATCTGAATGCTCGAGTTGGTTGACGATCTGAAACTGCATTTAAACATCAAAACATTTCAGATAACTCCTCTCTTGTCAACGTGGCTGACGTCGAATCTACAGAAGTGGCTCTCCGAACTTCTCTTCTTCTCGTCGGTGAACTCAAGGCTCAACTGAATGCACAAGCTGCAAAAATGGCTACATTGCAACAGAAATCGGATTCAACTCTCTTGAAATCCAGATATATTGAAGACGAAATCAGACAAATTGAAGTTTTGAAAAACGAGTTCCAATTGAAAATGAAAGAGTCAGCTGCGAGTGTGGAGAAGGTTATCGCGGAGAAAGATTCGGCTATCGAACAGCTTAGAGTGCAATTGGCACAGAGCCAACAAGTTGCTGAGTTGTGGAAGCAGGGAGCTGAGAAGAATAGTGTCGCATCGTATAGTGATTCGAAGACTTCAATCGATAGACTTATTGAGGAGAATACCCGATTGAGAAATCAAATCGATGAAGAAGTCGCACGTCGTTATCAAGAAACCGAGAACCGAAAAATGCTCGAGGAGCAATTGAAACAAGCCAGAGGTGGATCTAGTTTCGATCCTCCAGCATCACTGGTTGCTCGTCAATTGGCAGATAGAACTGAATATTCGAAAAGACTTGAAGAAGAAATCATTTCTCTTAGAAAACAATTGGAAGAGCTTCAAGATTCTTATAAAAAGGCGACGGAAGAGTCTAGTAACAAGGATCAAATAGTCAGTGCTCTGCATGAGGTGTGTTTGTTTTAACAGTTTTTAGACGAGAGTTGATGGAAAATAAACAAAAAGAGAGATTTAAATTGAGTGTTTTGCAGTGAAATAAGAATATCGAAATTCAGATAGTCAATAGCATTCACATGCCAATCATCTTGGCAATCCTTCTGTTTTTTTTAAATATCAGACTGTTCAAATAAAAAATTTGATTTGAAATACTATAAAACGTATTTAATTCTGATATATAATTTTCAGTCCTAACTACTAACCATTCTTTGTAAAACTATCAATTAACTTATTCCAGGATCAATTGGAAAGCACCAGGATGCTCGCTTCGAACGAGCAGGTCATCAACAGTCTCAAAGCAAGGTGCCGTCAACTCGGAGTTTTTGAAGATTTTGCCACCTAAGCCATCATCGTTTCTCACCTTTATTTCACTCACTTGAACTATATAACTAACCCCCATTCATTGCATCGTTCTGTATATGTTTCTTGTTTCATAAGTTTTAAGCAAAACCATCCGCTGTGTTCTTATTTTGTACTTTTTCCCTGTACAGTGTTTGAATAAAAACGTCAATGTAGAAAGAAGAAGGAAATCATTTCTTTGTCATTTTCTCTCACTCGAAAGTCGATAAAAACTATCGGTAATTGTTTGATATCAATTTTTCAAAAAATGAGAATGTTTTTCAGATATGCACTCACAAATTACTCGACGGGTTTTAGTTTTAGGAAATGGTAAGTTTCGAGTCTTGTACCCAAAAATACATGCAAACAAATGTCCTCAATTTGGGTCAATGTTTGATCTGTGTTATCATGCTCTCCTCTCATTTCTCTGTCTTTTCAATTTATTTCCCATCTCCATTATCAAATCTTTGTGATAAAAAAAAGTAATATACGCAACGTGCAACCCAGAATTTTGTCATCATTAGTTCTCTCGCCTGATGACATCTACCAGACACTTTACTCTATTCGTCGTAGAATTAGGAACTGCAAACCGAGAAAAAAGATCAAAAGTTGGCATTATCTTCCTTCTCTTTACTTTCTAATGCAATATCATCAAAAACTTTTCGTACTTAAGCATTTTTATTTGTCATTGTTTAGATTTTCGGTTTGGAGTGATAAGCGGCTCCATAGAGTCTTGCATAGATTATTCAAAGTTTGACTATTACTTTCTCTCAAGTTAAACGAATCGGCACTTCAAACTTGATAATAAACCTTTTCAGCCACTTTTCGCAAATTCGCTACCGCAACCATGACCCAAACGCAAATGAACGGAAATGGACACTCATCGTCCACTGATCTCTTGGATACGGTAACTTATGGAATACCGAATTCATCTAGCTCGTACATTTGTTTACAGCCATCCGCCTATACAACGAAATCCAACAAAACTCACACAAGTATCGACTTACGATCTGATACGGTAGGTGTATTTTTCAGAGAATCAATTCGTATGAATCTTTCTCTATCTCTAGGTAACAGTTCCATCAGTGGAAATGCGAAAAGCCATGGCTGAAGCCATCGTTGGTGACGATGTCTATGGAGAAGACACGACTACAACAAGACTTGAACAACGATGTGCCGAACTTTTCGGTAAAGAAGCCGGTCTTTTCGTTGCCAGTGGAACTATGGGAAACCTTCTGGCTATCATGGCTCATTGTCAACGTGGTGAGGAGATTATCGTCGGGCGGTACAATCATATTCATCGTTGGGAACAAGGAAACTACGCTCAACTCGCTGGAATCTCTGCAACAACTTTGGAGGTGAAACCAGATGGAACGATGGATCTGGACGATATTGAGCAGGCAATTCGTGTCAAGGGAGGTTATATTCAAATTTATGATGAAAAGTGTGATGTTGAAGTAACAAGTATCCCTGTGAGCTTTTGTCCTTTGTTCATTTCTTTCTATTCGTGTTTAACCTTTTCGTTTTGCATGTGTTGTGTGAAAAGTAAGTGAAGGAGAAGCTAAAAACAGCTGAACCTTGTTTGAATCAAACCGAAAACTTCTTATATTTTAGGACTGTCACATGCCAGCATCGAAACTTATTTGCATTGAAAATACGCATAACTACACTGGTGGAAAGGCTCTTCCAATCGACTGGATGAGATCTGTTAAAATGCTCGCTGAACGTCGTGGCCTGAAAGTCCATATGGACGGAGCTCGTATCTACAATGCCGCAGTGGCCTGTAACACAACTGTCAAACACATTGCCTCCTTCGCTGACACCGTTCAAATGTGCTTCTCAAAAGGATTGGGAGCACCGGTTGGATCCATTGTCGTTGGTCCAAAAGCCTTCATTGATCGTGCCCGTCACAGCCGAAAAGCATTGGGAGGAGGATGGAGACAAAGTGGAGTATTGGCTGCAGCAGCTCATGTGGCATTGGATCATGCAGAAACAACGATTAAAGCAGATCATGAGAGAGCAAAGAAACTGTCGAAAATGATCAATGATGCGACGCCAGACGCCTTGAGAAACGTAATTTCATTTGAGAAGCTTAAAAAAAAGAATTGAGATGTTATTTCAGAAAGTGTACGCCAAGGAAAACGAGATCACCAACATGGTTTTGATTCATTGTGAGAATGGAGTCTCAGTTCAACAACTCAATGAATTCTTCCAAAAACACGATATTCTAGCAATGACTTTTGACGCCAGACGCATTCGAATGGTGTTGAATTGGAATGTGAATGATGAGAATCTGGAGACAATTGTTCAAGTTTATAAGAAGTTTGTAGCACAATTGTGATATGTGAATAGGCATCCAAATAAATATATATTCTAGTCAATTCTTTATTCATAAATTTAACGAAAAGTGACATTCTTAAAAGAAAGTGGATCGACTTTCTGGAGGAAATCGATAAGATTTTGAATTTTGAATGGATATTTCAGAGAGTGGAACGGAAGATTCTCTTCGATTTCGAAGACGTGAATCCTTTCGACTAGTGGGGAGCCAAAAGTGACACGTCTGTTTTGCAAGGTTCCTGGAAGTGGAGAGACGAGTTGTTCGATTACAATTGCCTGAAATATGATAGAATAAGTATAGATAAGATAGTTATTAGATCTCTGAACTTACCTTGCAACGTCTTCCATGTGAATCGATTTCATTGTGATATTCAACATTGACAGTCACATATGGTTTTCCGACACTTCTGAATGCAAAACGAGCAGTTCCAATCATAGGTTGAACTGATAAATGTGACAACTTCTGCTCCAATTCTGCCAGTTCTGGTATATCAAAAGTCAGAAACTTCTGGTTGCTTCCATCCAAATTTCTTTTCAATGCTGTTCCAATAGCATCTCGAATTTCAATGTTTGGATTTGAGTGGGCCAGTATTCCGAGTTGACTGAAAACTGACATAGTTAGGAGAACTTTTCGATCCACAAACCCTATAAACTGTTTCAATGGCATCTCCGTTTTCAAAGAAATCCGGAAAAGCGATGAGTTCTTTGTGGGTGGATCCACATCAAGTAGACACTGTTTGATGATATTCGGAAGATCGGATTCAATGAGACGACGACAGTAAATATGAAGATGAGTTGGACGATGATTCACAAGTGGAAGGACGGAATTGATTAGATTCAGCTCGGAGACTAAAGTTCAGAATTCTAATTTTCTCCAATAAAAAAAACAGTTTACCTCGACTAGTATTCTTCCATTTCCTTGATTTCTCGAAATAATTCCATTTCACCGTTTTCTTTAAATCCTCTTCTGTCGCTGCCCGAATACGTTTCAACAATTCAACGGCACTATCCGAGTTCACTTGTTCTTGAATTGGACGAACTAAACAAGAGTGCTCCTCCAGAATGTGATCATGACCATCCAGAAGGAACTCATCTCTCTGAATCGGACTACAAATTTTCATCGGGGATCCACAGGCACGAGCTGTCTCGATACCATTTTCATCTTCTTTCTTCTCAGGCTCCACGAACTTCGTGATGAAAAGCTCTTCCAACTCAATTTCTGATAACTCGTGTGCAGTTTCTTCATTATCATCATCGTAATCATGCAACACACTTTCCATCTTTCTTGAAGTTAACAATGACAATGTGTATTTTTATGAAGAACTGATTAGCAAGGAAAGACTGATTCGAGAAGTCAAACTTAACACGTGGCAAATGTCACGTGGCAAATGGCAAAGGTTCACGCGAGAATTGTATTAATTATTTAAATAACATTTTAACATGAAAAGAAATTTTTAAAAATTATAAAAAAGAAGCAACTGATCACTGGGAAAATGGAATTATTTAATCACTCGTAATCTTCTTCATGACGGATTTCAACAGCACAGACATCTTCGAAATACGCTTTGACCACTTTATTCGTCGCCAGCAATTCGACTGTGACTCTCTCTTTATTCTTGTCTTTTTCCAACATTTTTGCTAGCTTTCCACTCATTTCTCCGCCGACAATCATCAATTTCTCTCCATTGTTTCGTGGAATTACAGTTTCCAACCAGGATTGCCGGATATCTGAAAAAATTGAAATTTAACTTTAATATCTAAAAGTCATTAACTTACTGTAATGTGTGTGTCTTCTATCATCCTCTATCGTAATATCATTCTTTCCAGCTACATCAACTATCCGAACTTTCTTTTTATATAATGATCCTCTTTTGTAGTCTACATCAATAAAGCGAACTAGAAGATCAGTTCGAGCCCACAACCTATTGTTCTCTCTGCTGTCTTCTTTCTCATATTTATCCGTTTTACCGTTTCTTGAAGATTGCTTATAGTCTTTTGAATCAGATGATGTGGACGGGCGGTCTGATTCTTGTTTCCTTCGTTCACCCTCTATTCTTTCTTTTTCTTTGTCATACTCGTTTTTATCTGAAAACTCATAATGAATTAAATGAAATAACAGTCGCAAAAACTCACTCAAACATTTGGAATCCCGTTCGTACTCCTTTGCACTAACTGCCACCACTACTATTTGACTAACTTTGATTGATTTGCCACCGATCGCTGTTCGTATGAAAAGTGAATTCGAATCGTCATCTCTTCCTTCCACTTTTCCATAAATTCCTTTATTCCTTCCATCAACTACTTTGATAAAACTTCCAGTTTTGATCTCTTCTATCTTTTCTTCTTTTCCGTTACTATCCGTATTCTTCTTTTTATCTCCTGTTGGATTTTTTGGTGTGGCTCCCAACCCAAGTCCAGGTGGTCTACGATTCGGAAGTCTCAGTGGAACCTTTTGTGGATTTTTGCCGATTCCATCGCCATCCTTCCAATTGCATCCTCTCAGAATCGCCAACCCGAAACTTTCAATGGGAATTGCTGAATAATCAGCGTCTTCTGTGTCAACGCGTGTTTCATCCACCACAATTTTCTCTCTGTTATCATCAGTGCCTCCATTTTCTCCATCTACGCCATTGGGTAAAACTAACGCCAATTTTGCACGCTCTTCTTCTGTTAGTGTTCCAGCTTTTTCCTTTTCAAGCAACTTCTGAGTCCTCCAGTCGTGCTCTACAACCATTGGAATGACGGCGGCTTCTTTAACAGGATCTATATCGCCTCTGAAAAACTGAGTTTGCGAATAAAACAATGAATTTTTATATGAGACTAACTGAATATCTCCATCTTCGAAATGAGTCATTTTCCGTCTCTTAGCAGCTCTTTCCATCTCATCTTTCTCTCGTTCTTCATCACTATCTACATCAGCTGAAAATAGTTGAAATTTCATTTTTTCTTCTGAAGACTGAAATAGCTTACCATCAATAACTACAGTCTGTACTGGAGCCTGCACCTTTTTCTCCTCTCGCTTCTTTACTCCAAACGAGATCTTCGGCATTGAACCAGCAACGGTTGAATTTTGTTCTACCATTTCTAAAAACTGGACTGTCAAAAAAATAGAAATCGATAAAAAATAGAAGAATTAAAAGATTTCTTGTAAGAAACTGGTCAAAAATGGAGGATAGGAAATAGAGAATCACTTAAGCGTATAACGAATTGAGAGACGCAGCGCATTTCGAAAAGAATTGACCGCTAGAGCGTACTTACTCTCGCTGTGAAATCCTTTGTTGTGATTTGATAAAACTCATAAATAGTGGGATGAGAGTTATTTACTCCAGGCCAGTTTTTCAACGTTGATTAAATTACCGTGAACACTCCAATTGAGGTGCAAAGAAACTCTATTTTTCAATGGCATCCTGGCGGTGCACTTCAAATAGAGGACACCTCAATTATAGTATATAGGCCTTTATGGTTACAGCAATTGTGTCTCGTGTGAAAGAAAAGTAGTCTATCTTCATTTTGAATACTATCTTGAGGTCTCCAAAACCGAGCTGTTTCACCGTTTTAGATGAAAACTGTGTGGTTAAATACCGATTGTTAGCATCTCATAGTAGTAGGAAAGAAATGGAATGGAGCTTCGAAAAAGTTTATTTCACAAGTATTTTGAATGTTCCTAGAAAGAAAACAATTGAACGATTGTCACATTTATCGAGGAAATGTCAGTAGAAGCAATAGTGAAATGCAGAACTCAAAGTTCTACTATTCTCATGAAAGTTAGTGAGTTTTTGGGAGATAAAAGTGAGTGAACATTGTACAAAGTAAAAAAAAAACTGTTAATAGGAGAAAAATTGTTTGGAGGTAAAACATGAGCTCTTGTCATGCAAGATAAACATGGTACGGGATTTCGGTAGTTAGTTGGTGCATAGAAAAGCGATAAAATGATGTAAATAATTTTTTTCAGAGCCTCCGCCAAGAATTTTGATTGATGGGAGATTCTTTTGGAACTCTATCCAAACGGCAGATCAGACCTTTTTGTCCGACAGCGAGTATGATTTTTCCATCGTTACTGAAGGCTACCTGACGAGTCATCTCTTTTCTTGAATTCAGCTTTACGGTGTAGATACTGAAAAATGTATGATTCAAACTGAGTGAATATTATGATGACCTTACGGATCTTCTTTTTTATCAAAATTAAAGAAATGCAAATCTCCTGAATCTCCGCCTGCCACGATGAACTCATGTTTTGGATCGATTGCAAATTTATTGAACCATAGACTTGCACTCGTACATTTCTTTGTGAAAATTAGCGTGTGTGAAATCAATGGCTGTCCAGTGATAGAGTTCTCAGTCACACTTCCATATGTACCGAATCTCCAAAAACGAAGAAGTGATTCCCTACCACATCCTTTCGTAATGAAGTATGTTTCTTTTCCACCGGGAACAGTTCTGATGCAATCTACATAATCGTGATGGATTTGTCTGATCATGTTCGATGGTTTATGAAACTGCTTGGTATATCCTTCCGGGTCGCTGAAAATAAACCCTCAGAAATATTGAAACAGAAGTAAATATCATTCCAAAACATCTGGCTCTTTAACGCTCAGTACAAACATACAAAATGCTTTTGGCCAATCTGGTGCGCCTATCATCAATGCTCCTGAAAATTGAAACAATTGATTCTAATAAATGGTTTCTCCCAACGAACCTGATCTTTTTGATAGGCCTGTTTTCGTCAAGGAACTTGGTACAGTATGTCAAATGATCTTGGACTTTTTTTGCAGAGAGGTCCCATCCATTTACATAGTGATCAAATCCACAGCTCAAAATCTTGTTGCCGTCAGGAGTCCAATCCTAATGAAAATAATTCATCAATACTGACCACAATTATATGTTGACAACGTTTTTACCACGGTCAGAACGCTATCCAAATGAGAGTCGAGTCCACCGAACACAAGAAGATACGCAGTAGCTCTGATGTCGAAAACGCGAATTGATTTGTCTTTGGAGGCAGTTGCAAACAGTCTGGAGTTTGTTGGGCACGTTCGAATATCATTGATTGCGCCACCGTTTGCGATTAAATTCTAAAAATACAGCATGTTCCGAGTCAATCAAACCTTCTGGTAATATTGTATCACCTTTGTGATTTTCATCGTTCTGTCGTCCATGACATATAATCGACCTGTCTCTCCTCCAAATACAATCCTGTACTCGTCCGGCCCGATTTGACACCATGCCACGGAGTACAAGTCTTCTGCTTCCTGAAAAACAGATAGAACATAGAGGTTGCCGAAAGAAGGTTTGCAATAAAAAATTCTGAAATATGACCCATACTTTGAATTCCAAATTCACGTCTTTGTAATCAATGATGTGATTGTTTCCATATGGTGCATATGGTGGGAACTTATATAAGTGCACCTGTAAATATTCATGACTTTATTTATCTTCTGAACTATCTCACTCTTGTTCCACCAACAGCAGCGGCAGTGGGAACTTCAGGAGGGTGTAAGAACTGGTTGAAAGCACATCCATAGAGGGTTGTTTTATGCTTTTCAAACATTCGGAAAGTTCCAACAAACGGCTTTGTCGGGACTTGAACTTTGGGTTCTTCCTTTCCTGCTTCGTTAACGTCGGGAAGCACATTTTCTTCACTCGCTCCAACATTATTAGCCTCTTCTCGCTTCAAGGCTTTTTTATTCACAGGCGTCTGTTTTTCGATGTTCGCATTCATAGTCGTGGATTCTTCTATTTTTCTCTTGCTGTTCACAGATGCGGCACCTGCTTTTCGCTTGTTAGCTGTGCCAGGCATGTTCTGTGGCTTTTTGTTGCTAGATTTTTTGGAGGCATTTCTTCTTTTCAAGCTGGCAAATCTTGTACGCTGGCGTCGCCTTCTCAGATTGAATCCTTTTCGAACCGTGCTTCCCAATCCTACACTAGCTCCTCTATTAGCCGAACTCATAATTCTCTTGTTAATTTCTCTTGTGAGTTGAGTGTCTTAGATCTTTCTTGTACTCATCGCACTTTGTGTCTAACTGAACATGGACAATAACTGAAAAGCAAGAAAATTACATGAGAACAATTGGAAAACTGAAGAGATCCAAAAGGCTGATGACAGACGCAGAGGGAATCCCGCATCTTTAGATACCGTACTCTTTCAAGGAGCATAACGCTGTTTGCAAGGTCTTGCAGCGCGACGGCGCGAATCAATTGATTTTTTTTTCGAATGTTTCCCACGTTTCATATGCGCATTTCCCCTGATTGATTTGTTCTTATTTTGATTCCCACTTTCTCATATATTCTGAGTTGTGTTTGAAGACTTAAGATAATAGTGCGGTTCAAAAATGCTCTAGTTCTCTGCCCGCCTTTTTGCGCGCGCAGTTTTCTTCTATCAACATCCTTCCTACTTGGCGAAAATTTGAGTTCTTGCCCAAATTTTTTTCTTATATTTTTAGAAAATGAAGACATTTCAGGCGATAAAATGGTCAAGCACAAAGCCCACGGTTTACTCGATGTCTTCCCCAAGCGGCCAAACCAAAAGGTGGTGAATGGCCAAGATCTTTTGAACACTCCGTAAGTTATCATTTTCTCCCTGTCAACCTCGGATTCACAATTTTCCAGGCGGTCGACTCGATCAGCTGGCTCGAAAAACTTGTTCACTATGTGCCCATACGCAAATACAATAGTAGCGTATGATTCTACAAACTCGGAACCGAAGAACAGGAAAACAAGGAATTCGGTTCGTCTCATTAAGCTCAAATTATCAATGTCGTTTTTTTCTTTTCAGTATTCTCCAGATCCAAGAAATAACACGACAATTGCATTGGTCGATTCGAGCAGTTCAAACAACGCTACTTCAAAACCGGTTCGGTCAAAGTCCGTTATGCAGAAAGCTGTTTCAAAACGACCTCGAGCTCAAGCGCCTCCTCGGAGATCTCCTTCTCAGGCATTGCCACCACAAATAGATGCTTCGAGGCCGTCTATTTTGAATGGAAATTCGCCAAATGACAGGAACAATACATCTTCGAATAATGCTCCGGTGCGCCGGAGAGCAGTTTCAGAGGCACCTAATAAATTCTCCATGCCAAAAGGGTTGAAAATGGCTAGTGCGAAGCGCTCCCGTTCGCGTGCGCCAGCTCCAGGGGTTTCATCAACAATAGCACGAACACCAGAACCAGCGCCGGCAGATGTGCCCGGACCGTCTTCACCTCCACAGAGAGCTCTTAACAGCACAAGCAGAATGATTTTGAAAAATGCGTCGGTGCAACAAATGGATGATCGAATTTTTCCTAACACATCTGCTATCCCAAAAGGGTTGAAAGTTATGGCTCCGAAGCGCCCTCGTTCGCGTGCGCCAACTTCGAAAGTTACTCCATCATCGATAGTGCCACAAGTAGTATCAGCACCGTTAACAACGTCTACGCCAGCAGTGGTCCCAGCGCTGTCTATCGTATCACCAGATAGCAAGAACAACGATGGGGAGAATAATTCGGAGCTATTAAGACATGTTCCAAATGTTCCCTTCACAACAAATACACCACAAGGGCTTGAGAAAGTGGTTGCTCCAAAACGCCCTCGCTCACGAGCTCCAACTTCAAAGGCATCTTCATCGGAATTGCCACAAGTAGTATTATCACCATCAGCAGGAGAAGTATGCGCGTCAACACCACTGGGACAGAGTCCCTCAGATCGCAAAAACAACAATGTGGAGAACACTCCGAAGCAATTAAAACATGCTCCAAATGCTTCAACGACATCGAATACTCCAAAAGGGTTCGAGAAAGAGACCACTCGAAAACGCCCTCGATCTGGAGCGCCACATCCTACAATTTCTACGTCATCAACACTTTCACCACCGACATCAACTTCGTCGATTTCATGCACTTCAGATCCACCATCAAAAATGGCTAAAATTGATCTGGCTACAACGGCAGCTACAGCTCCAACTGTTATAGTAGACCTAGATTCATCTGAGCTTGCAGCGAAACATCAACCTCCAGATGTAGCGGAATCCTTCTCGTCACTTCCAATGAGGTCACCTGCAGCCGCAGTCAAAGTTGCAAAAATGAGTGCATTAAATCTACAAACCGCAATATCTTCGCAGGTTGAAGCCCCAGTGCCATCAACTACTTCATCACCGATGGTACGCCAAGTCAGGGATATAGTCGAAACACGATCGCCTACGCCAGGAAAAGGACACTTGTTGCCGGAACCAGAAACAGCTCATTCCGAAGCACTACCGCCAAAGACAGCAGTAACTTCGCCATTACCGAAACCAACTCAAAAAGCTCCGACACCCAAACATGTAGTTGTCTCAAAACCACCTCAGACTCCAGGCACACGAGCACGCTCGGTTGCTCCGCAGCAACTCTCGAATCAGTCTCCTGGAAGGCTATCAGGAGCTACTCGCGCGGCTTCTGTGTCGAACAAAAAAGTTGTCAACACTGCTCCTAAAACAACAAGAAAGCGAGCTGTAAAGGGTAACAACTCGCTGAACCGTGCACAACAGTCGCCGATGATGCCACAAGAGCCTGAGGTCAGGGATGTTGATCAAAACAGGGTATCATCAAGTCTAATTTAATTATTTTCAACTTTTCATTTCAGAACTCTCCTCTGTCCCCTAGACGAATGGTGTTTTTCCCATTGAACACAGTGTTCGATTCTTCGAAGGACACTACATTCAAGGAGCTTCATTACACGCCAAAATACGCCAGGAGAAAGGATACAGGTGGTGCAAATGTCCGCGGGAAGCGCCCTAAATTGGAAGAAGCAAAAGGCTGTTCTCCAGTAGACGTAGATGTCGCGTCACTCTATCAACGTCAATATTGCCCGCTTTTCGTGTTTGGAAAGCTCGCTATAGTGAGTTACTCAACCTAAAGTCTTCTCAACATGCAATTCTTTTCAGCAATATGAGAACTTTGACTTCACTGACCCGTGTCGATTCATTAAGAATCTCGCTTGTTTCCACGAGGAGCATGAAAATCTCCTAATCCCGATTCTCAAACTGGGTGATTGGGAGAAGATCAAGGAACTGGATGAAGGAAACGTTGAAGTTTTCTACAAACATGAAATAGTTCCGGCAATTGAAAATTTGCGGAAATTCAACGAAGACCCGTCGAGTTTCTATGACACCCACAAAGGGCAGTACGAGAGACATCTCGAAGATGGTGTCATCATCGAGTACCCATTGCCGCCGAGACCAGAAATTTTCCCATCCCAAATTCGGAAGCGAGTGTCTCTGTGAGTGATAGATACGGAGTGGCGAACGATCTCAGTAAACGGGGATGTGTTTAATGTACAAACAGAAATTGAAAGAAACGTTTTATATTTACTTATATTTTTTCACACAATACCAATGTTTTATATTAATAAACGAGATTGCTAACATTTGAGAGCTTTTTTTTTTAGTTCAGTAGACAAATGATAATTTTCTAGAACCGTGATTTTTTTGCAAATTGATGTGAAGGATTTTGCTGAACATTGTTTCAAACAAAGCTTTTGCATTCAATTTCCTTCACATTTTTCAGAGACATCTACAACGAAGTGAACCGTCGGAATGAAGCAAGAGCTCGACGAGAAGAGCAAGCTGCCGCGAGAGCTCATGATGCTGCAATTGCAGCAGCCATGGAAGCACAAAGAATAGCAGCTGCTGCCGCTGCTGCCGAAATTCCAATGATGAATATACATAATCACTTGGACAATTTAACCGCATATCACCATCAGCAGATGATGAATCAAATGTTCATGCCTCAACCATTCTTTTATCAG
This sequence comes from Caenorhabditis brenneri, assembly GCA_000143925.2. Classification (NCBI taxonomy): domain Eukaryota; kingdom Metazoa; phylum Nematoda; class Chromadorea; order Rhabditida; family Rhabditidae; genus Caenorhabditis; species Caenorhabditis brenneri. The sequence continues at coordinate 158,430 of GL379878.1, read as the reverse complement.
CCTCCGCCCCCACCTACTCCACCAATGTATCCCCCACCACACAATAATATGTTCTATCCAGGCATGCAATTCCAGCCTCCACCGATGCCTTTCGATCACTTTTTTAATAACGGCTTCCCAATGCATGAATTTGACCTCCAGTAATCAAAAATTCACTTTTTTTCATGTTTTTTGTGTACTTCTTCTACTTGAACCCCTCTCCTCCCCCCTGCTTTTAGTTTTAACTTATTTTCTGCTCCCGATTCATTTATAGAGTTGATGGAATTCTCTGTTCTCGTTAATTCGTTTTTCTTTAAACATATTTCACCGGTCAAAAGTGCATGAATTAGAGAAGATCGTTTATTTGTTTATCATAAATTTCAACATGAGTCTACCATTTGATTCGATGCTTATACTCTTCCTTTGCACACAATCTCTTCACAATCTCATATCCAACAACAACCATTCCACCGTAAATCGAGTTGGCAATGATGCGAGGTGTGAGTCCTTTGGTGAAAATCGCAGTCTTCTCGTCTCGAAGCATCGTCTCCAATGTTTTCGCATAACTGCTTCGATGAACTTGGAGTCTCACACGGAACAGTTCCATTGGATTCGTCGCAATGGTCGAAATGGATCCACCGAGAGTAGCGGCAATGGCTTGATCGATGAGAAGACTACGGTCAGTTACGGGATTCAACTGGAAGGAAATCGAATTATTTTCAAAAATAAATCTCTGTTTACTTTGCTGAAAAGACCCAACATAAAGTAGTAACTAGGCCAGAATGTGAGCATTTGAGGGATATAAACTGCAGCAGATGCCCAGAATCCACGATAAAAACCTAAAGCTCCGTCAGCCTGATAAATCGCTTTGATTACACTTGTTCCCAATCCACTGCCGTTTTTGACATGAGATCTGAAAAACAAAACAAATGTTCTCAGAAAGTGCCCTTGATAACACTCACGCGACTCTTTCAATTACAGCTTTGTCATGTCCAGCAGTCAGTTTATCCGTATTCTTGTAAATCATCATGTATTGAGCAATAATGTCAGTTGGAACGAATATCGATTGAGTTGCAAAACTTGCCAATCCACCAGCCACTGCAGCCGCCCCACCGATAGATTTGACACCATTCTCATGGAGGACCGACCGACATTTCTCGAAAATAGTGGAGTAGATAAAGGAACATCCGATTTGTGGGACTGTGATCCAGAAGCCCTGAAGACAATATCTTTATTAGAGAGATCCCTTTTTCAATTGATACCCTGTAAAGTCCACGGAATCCTTCTCTTTTTGAAATCTCCGAGTATGCATGAAAAGTACTTCTATAGACAGTATTCTGCTTCTGAAGTTGTAGTTGACTACGGAGAACAGCCAATGGATAGAGAGCAGTACGGATACTCCATGTACTGAGAAGCGCAGATGGATAGAATAACTTCAAATCCATATGTTCCCATCCGACGACAGTCAATGGTTCCGATGGTTTTCCGGGCACGGCGTAGCAATCACGTGGAGCCGGTGGAAGCATTTGGGGCATTTCAAGACTGAACGACATTTTGGTTTGAGCGAGTTTCGATGCAGATGATGGCGTCGGATTGATCGATTCGACTAGTTTTTTGCAATTGATTGATTCGTTCGAAATATGGAAATGAATAGATTGGGGGAGGCAGTAGAAGATAAGGGAAAGGTTGAAAAAAAAAGATCCACGTGTTGCCACAGTTTTCCACGTTTTGTTTTAGGTGATCATTTTCACTTTTTATTTACTGAACTCACTCTGCGTTCCGTAACATTTAATTGGGCTTGAAACCCCCATTTCCGTAATTACAGCAAAATTACATATCAACTATTGCACCCGCCTACTGTAAAGATATTCGACTCGATTCGAAGATTCAAGTGTTTACAAAAACATTCGAAAGATATGAGAAAATGAAAAACTTTATTCAAAAAAGAATGAATTCAGCATTTCAAAGAACGCATCCACCACTCCTTCATCGCTGCGGCTTTCGAGTCTTCTTCTGGCTTCTCCAACTTCAAAATCACCTGCTCCTCACTATTCAATGGCTCTGATTTGATGAAGATGGGAGCAATTCCTTGGGTACGGATACCTCCAGAGAGTACAAAGATCGAAGTGATGTTGTTGTTCACGTCTTCTGATGGCTTTGGTTCGGACAGTTTCTGAGGAACAGGTTCATCAGTCAACTCCAGATCCTTCTCGATTTTGTGACGAAGAGTTCCGACTGGAACTGCTCCACGGCGAATCGATGGACTGAAATTCAGATGTTAGAAAATATAAGCTCTTAAAAGGTTGTTACATCAAAGTCTCCTCGGATGGTGACTGCCTCTCAATTACAGTAACCAATCCACTGTTTGAAGAAGCGGAAGGAGAACTCGGGAATCCAGATGGTTCAACCGCAGTGATGGCATCTGTTGGTTTGGGAAGTTGATGGTTTGTTGGCTCACTTCTGATGATGATGAATGGTTTTTTGGGACGGCAAGTGATATGGGCTTCAAGAATTGCAGACGTCCATTTGTAGATGGATTCGTCACGGACAAACAGATGGATGTTTCCTTGTGGCATACGAATTTTGATGTGGCTTCGGGACTGTAACATAGGATTGTCAAATAAATTATAATATGGAGAACTTACATATTTAATCTTCCTGTTTTTATACTTGTCACATTCCGTCAACACATCCGTAGCGTCTTTCAAATTGATAACAATTCCTTGATCCCTTGTCTCATAGACAATCATATCTCCTTGTTTTGTCACTGTCGTCATTCGCATCTTCAACGATGAAATGTCATCCGGAAGGAAGGTTCGTTTCGTTCGAAACATGCAAAGAATACGTCCACGATGGATGACATTCGCTGCATCGACCCTCCAGGCAGTGACATCCGGAAGAGGAACCAACTTGTTGAACTTCTGAGCGATGGGCTTCTTTTGGTAGATGAGCATGGTTAGTAGAGTTGTTAGTAGTTGTCGAGTAGATTCTCTGGTACTGATTTTGTTTCTTTTTGTTAGGGGACATATTGACAACAAGTTGACCTTTGAAACTAGGGAATTGGGCTGTTTCACGCAAGATTGGAAGAGAGATAACGGATTTGAAACAAAAAGATGGAATCGGAACATAGCGTGGGAATAACTAGGCAACCACGTTAGAATTTTAAATGCATGTATTCATTAAAAAGTGATTCTGTGCATTTTTGAGATTTTCCATCTTCCATAAAGAATAATTTATTCTGTTTGTTTTAATCAATTCATAAAAACATAATTCAAATATACAAATGTACAGATTCTTCACATAAATTATCAAGTAATCTATCCCCAAAGCAAGCTTCTCCAGAACATTCTACGATGGAATCGACGGCAATGGAATCCACAGTAACCGTATCCTCCCCATGGATAGAAGACTGAAAATAGGATTGTTCCAAAATGCTGCCCTTCTATTAAAGGTTCTAAGAAACTTACATTGAGCATCAGCGGTTTGAAGGAAGGCGCAAAGAAGAACCAAGAGAAGAATAATAGTGAATTTCAGAGATGCCATTTTTAACTTTTTTAGATCTTTGAAAAAAGAAAGTTTTCCGATATTTTCCTCTTTTCATCATTTTGGTTTTTATAGGTTGGTCTTGTTTTCGGAGAAAGAGATAGATAAGAAACGTAGAGATTGTAAGATGACATCATCTCACATAAACAAAATGTCATGAGAAACTTGATAATTTGTCTACGGGTGTGGTAAGAAAGAACTTTCTAGATCCCCACATAATCTTCTTCTTCTGAAATAAACGACGTCACGTGGAAAGAACATCTGAATATTCTTCGCTGAATCTAAGTGATCAGAAGAGTGGAAGAAGAAATAGGTTTATTTATAAAAAACAAACTTGTCAGAAAATCAGAAAATACTAAAAATAGGACACGAGTCCATGTTTTGAAATTTTATGGAAAATAAATAAATTAGTGGATCACTGTCACAAAAAGGACAACAAATTAATGAGAGTTACGTGTTGGTTTTTTGTTTTTTCAACTATAAAAAGAGTAGAATGAAATGGGAAGAAACAGGCAACGACTTCTTTAACTTCTAAAAACCTTAAACTCATCTGATATTCATCATGGCATCTCTGAAACTCAACCTAATTCTTCTTTTGGTCCTCCTATGCGCTTTCTTGCAATCTGCTGATGCTCAATGTAAGTGTATTCCTTATTTTTGAGAAAAAGTAATTCTCTCTAATATAAGGGCATTCTATTTCGTTTTTCAAACCAATTTATGGACACACATCTAAAACAGAATGTATTTCAGTCTTTTCTCCATGGGGATATGGTGGGTACGGAGGATTCGGATGGTGTGGAATCCATTGTCGTCGAATGCAGAGAAGAATGTTCTGGAACAGCATGCTCTGGGGATAGATCTCTGAAATTGAAAACAAACAACTTGTAATTTTGTATATTTGAACAGTGTAAATCAAATTGATTGAATGATAAATAGTTTTTATGAAAAATGATTTATTTCGAGTTTTCGAAAACAGAAAAAAACAATAAATTATGAATAAATATTAGAAATAAATAGTATATCACAATGAAATGAGGTAGAGTATCCTGTCTTTTGTTTTGGTGTATAACACTTACTAATCAAAAAGAAAAGCACCTACTTTTTGAAAGGGAATTGAATTCGAAATGTAAAGCAACAAAATATTTTTTGAAATTAAGTAGGAGAGGAGAATCTACATGCATGTTTTTTCTTCAATCTCTCTTTTGTTTTCTTCAAACATGCATGTACATTCTCTAGTCTAGAAAAACGGACTAGCCGAACGGTTTAGGGAGAAAAGTTTAAAGAAAAAGAGAACAGAAATGAGGGGAAAAGAGTGAGCAAACGGGATGATGATGGGAGAAAACAGATGACCTAGATTTTCATAGAACTGAATTTCTAGGTCATCTAAAAAAAGAAGTTACAAAGTCTAAATTCTAAACACTGGTGTTCAATCCAAGTACTCCAGCCTGTGAACCTCGAACATCCGAAGGAGCAGGCGAGAAGCCACGTGGCTCCATTGTAGCTGGAGTTGCAGTTGTGCCACGTGGAGGAGGCATTGTGACAGTTCTCGGAGCATTAGACAAGTCTCCTACAGATAACGTCCTTGGAGGTTTCGTCTCGTATGTTTGATTCTGGAATGCATTGTTACTGTAGGCAGCAGTTCCAGAATATTGACGAGTTTCTTGTCGTTTCTTTTGTTTGATACACCAGAAAACGAGGAAAATGAGGAGGATGACAATGATGATTCCGACGATTCCAAAGATAACAGCCAACCATTTGAAGTAATTTTCCTTGATTCGAGAACGGCACCATGGCTGATTTCCTTTATTCCATTCGAATCGGTACTCATTTGGACGATTGTAGTCGACAACAATTCCGCCTGTAACACTTGTAGTTTGTACCTGGGAAAGTCACATAGAAACAGGTTTTAGAAAACGTGAGAGTGAAGTTTTCTCGTGAAAAACACAAAAATGATCTTGTTCTCGAAAAAGTTTGAAAGTCAAAATATTTTTTAGAACAAAAAACAATATTGACAGGTTATCAAAAAGACTGGCAATAGGAATTTCCCTGGACTTTTAACAAGGGAAAATATCATAAAATACGCTTCTATGAACCAAACCCCTACTCACATTTGTATTCATGATCTCCTTTAACCCAATGGGATTGATAACATTCGAATCTTGCCACGTCTCCTTGCAAATATCCAGATGACAATGCAGGTGTCTTCATCATGTATTCTGGATACTCGATATTGATTGCTCCGCAACTATTATCTGAAATACACACAATTATGAATCATACTTTTTCTTTCAACCAAGAAACTCACATTGTCGAATCGCCATAGCTCTATCGGTAGTGAACATATTCCATGAATCCTGTTCTTCTTGTCCCAAAACTTTAGAGTTCAAGAGAGCATAATCATAGAGACAAGCCACAGAATCTCCACATTCAGTGAGAACTGATCCTGGATCATCTGGACATTGAAGTCCATAACTGAGGGTGGCAATGCTTTGGTACGGTTGGAGATCGGCTGAAAATCTTTTGATGGAAATTTGTCTGAAAACTTCAAAGACTTACTGTTAGGATTGTTTTGCAAATCTCTACAAGTATTCAGAAGTTGAAGAATCATAGCTCCGGTCTGTGGAACAAATCGGTAAGATCCTCTGAAAATTAGTGAATTCGTTTGCTGAAGTTTGAATTATGATTGAAATCTTACGTATCGAAAACTGGAGCAGTCTTGTATACTGGTTCAGATCTCATGCTGGCCTCTGGGAAGACGTCGAATTGTTTGTCTTCATCTTTGGAAGTGGTGAACATATTGTCAGATGGCATCATTTGATTCAAGGTACCAGCTTGGTTTTGTTGGGTTCCTGGCTCTCCAGTTCCGAGGACAAGGTCTGGAAAATAGATTATTGTTATTGGGAAACTGCGGGAAGAAAGTTTTCGATTTTCATAATAGGACTTTTCAAAACTGTGGATCATGCCTCAGCAAGCTTTCCTTTTCAAAAACTCACAATTATTAATAATCTGTTGTCTATAGGCATCTGAGTTCACATCATTCAACGTCAATCCTTCATTTAATGATCCACTAGTCTGATCTGGATATGGTCTGATCAATCCACTGACACGTGGAAGATTGTAGAGTTGTCTGTACTGTGCTTCCTGTGTTTTATCTCCATCTGGTCGCACTCCGTATTGTGGAGACACAGAGATCTGGATATCCAAAATACCCATACTCTCTTGATAATTTGGAAGACGATCGATATCCAATGCATAGCTTTCAGTGACTTTTACTCCAATCTGTGCTTCCTCCAACACTACATAAATCTCTGGTTGACCACGTTCGACATTGTTGACATAGATAAGAACTCCACGGAATCTTTGGAGACGAATTGTATCGAAATAACGGAGAATGTTTCCGACAATGATATTGGTACGGTAACGGAATCGACGAGTATCTTTACGAGTCATGACAATAACACGTTCAGTTCCAGTAGCTTCCATTGCAATTCCAGTGATAACAGTGGCATTGGTTGGTTGAACAAGTTCATATTGGGAAATGTATCTCCCGAGGAGTCCAAAATCGACTTTTCTGTTCGGATATCTCTCAAGGCGGGTTTGGATTCTGACTTCTGGAGTTCGAACTGATTGAGGGATGTAAAGGAAGTTGAAGACTCCAGGTTGATTGAATATGAACTTGTCGTTGTCAATGGTTTGGAATACTCCCGTTCCTTGCGCGTGACCTGAAATCGGAAAGGTTAGATTATGATTTGCATTCATTGAATCTTACCAATAGCCGGCGGTTGATACTGCTGACATGCTGATGAAGGTCGTCTCCAGTAGAACATTTGACATCGGAAATCGGCAAATTTACAACACAAAAAGTAGGGCATATAGTCATTGTGGAATACTGATAAACCAGGTACCTGAAAAATGAATTTCGAATGAGAAAACTTTGATTCTGTGAGTTCTGTGGCAATACAAATCCATGCCAAAATCAAATTGTAGTGTTTTTGTTTTTGAACTTTCTAGTGAATGCCAAGGTGTTTCAAAAATAATTTCTCAACGTATTTTATGTGAATTATCGTGGTTTAGTGCCCTAAACTCACTGGAGCATAATGCTTATTTTCGTCATACTGTAATTTTATTTTGACATTCTGAATTTTATGAAACGTTTTTCCGAACTCTATGACATTCCGAACTTTATCCCGTTATAGATTTTACAGAATTTTCTCCCAAAACTAACCTCAAACTGCCCCATATAGGGTGCTGTACCAAACTCATAAGCTCGTAAGGGGTAACCAGGATTATAGAAGTATTCCCTTTGTGTTTTAATAACCGGTTGATACGGAGTTTGCATAAGATATCCAGACTCGTCATAACAACAAACTTGACCGTAGTGAGTCATGAACCGGCTGAAAATATTTCAGTTTTCGAATATGTAAGATTAGGAAAAAGCTTACTTTGTATCCATATTATTGAAAGTGTTACCACCACCTGCATAACTGGAGTAGATATTCGAAGATGACATGTAACAATTTTTGGAACCAATAACTGTTGTACAAGTGATATCACGGAACATCTGGAAGAAAGAACTATGTTAGATTCATTCGAGTCACTGAATCTCCGTTGTCTGCACTAGTATCCTAACAAACCTGAGAACATCTTGGATGAGGCATGAATCTTCCCAAATCCAACAGAGCCTGAGTTTCAATACATGGACAAGAGGTGTTTGTTTCAGTGTCCCTGATGAAATTCCACAATGCACCATCCTCATCATACCAATCGTGGCACATCTCTCTTGATTTCTCCTTCACGAATTCGACTCTCTGATTTCTATCCTGTTGATTGAGGGTCAGTGTTGCAAACTGTTGATTTTCAGGTGTCCACAACCAATGTAAAGAGATTGGAGCAGATACAAGACCAGGCAAAAGTTGAGTTCCATTTGCATCATTTGGATTGATTGGAGCCAGTTTGAAGAATCCGACACGATACGTGTATAAAGTATGCATTCTCTCCCAATCTGTCAAGTACCACTGCTGAACTTGATTTGTGTTGATGACCTCTTCCTGTGGCATCCAACGATAATTCGCGTTATTCTGGTTACTGTACGTGGTGATACGAGCAAGAGTACGGTATTCTGGTCGGAACTTTTTGATCTCGTCATCTTTGAATTCTCTGTATCCAACAATGTATAATCCCAGTTGTACTCCATACATTGAATCATCAGAAATACGAACTCCCATATTGTTTCCATTGGTTAGAATGTCAGGATTTGTGAAATTTCTTGGATACCAAGTGATCGGCATCAACTGAAAATTATATTTTGATAATTGATAGAATATTATAGAAACTTACATAATTAGTCATAGGATTCTTATACCATTCATAGATATTACCAATATCTAACCTCATCGGATCTAGTGTAGGCGGTACAAAATAAATGTATCCAACGAAAGCCTTCTCGTCATTAGCTCCTCTTGACTCTGGTTGGAAATAGACAGTCTTAGTTCCCCAATCATAAATTCTTGGAAGACTGCATCGGGCGATAGCTGGATTGATGACTTGACATGTGGCAACCTCTCTTTCTTCAATCATCATAATGTAGGTTTGGGTACGATCCAAGCAGCAAGCATTGACATCCACGGTCATGTCTCCTAACATGTTCACGATATTTGGGTAGATCATGATGGGGTCTGAAAGAATAGAAACATGTAGATAATTTTCATTTGAGAAAATATTTACAGTTATTCATTCAACTGGCACAAACTCTGTAAGACTTACATGTTCCTCCGGTTTTGTTTGAGCATCCAGCTGGTCTTACAACATCGTCAACTCTGAACATATATCTTCCTCTGACCATATGTGGAACTCCTGATCTTTGTGCCAATACTTTTGGTGTATTTTTGTATGGTTGAGTTGGATCTACTTCCACAGTTCCTGTGTGATTTCCTCCGTTGAACACGGCACGACATCTTCCGGATCTTGAGTTTCCACGGAAATCCTGAGCATCAAAACCAAGTCTATCATAATTGATAATCACATATGAAAGACGAGCAGTTGAGTCGGTCAACCAGACAACTTGATATGTTCCAGTCTGTCCAGCATCAATATCAGATCTTCCGGAAATCGCAGAAGCTGTGTTATACCACGTGACAACGACAGCAGCATCAGCACGGAACATTGCTCCTCCAGCAACACCTTCTTGTACCCAAATCATCATTTGATCCAAGAAATAATCACTGTTTGAGTCACAACGGACATAACTGTCAGCTGTTCCTGGACATGCTTGTCTGGCAGATTGTCCGAAGAATGCATTCTGTTGAAGGGATCCTCCCAAATTCAGATTGGAATTCGATTCTCTTCCGAAAAGGGATTGACGGAGAAGAAGACGATAGTAGACTCCAGCACGTCTAGCTGGGTTTCCTTGTTGAGGAACTTGTTGTTTGCAGAGGTATGGAGCAATCATGGCTGGATCTTCTTGACGTGGCCAGTCGGTCGTTTCAGGACCCACATTGATAGTTGGTCCCTGGTCGAGAACGGTGGCAAAACCAAGATATCCATTGACAGAGATCTAAAAATGAAAAAGTGAGAAAAACATTCATTCAAATGTCATAGACCCTTCTCCAGGGTTATCCTTCATTCCATTATTTACTCACAGTTGTGTAATTGTAAAGTCCTCCATAATATGGGAAGAACATGTACAGATCAATGGTCATTCCAGCAGTTAACATCGATGGATTCACCATCAAATCACCGGCTTCTGGTCCGAATGGAACGAGATTCACTGAAACAATAAACAAAAGTGTCAGGTTACCGCCCTTCTCTCCCACTCTCTTGACATCTGTTTAGTCAACTCACCTCCATAATAGGGATTGCTTCCTGTTCCTGAGAATATTTGACCTGGTGACACTTGATTAATTGTGGGATTTTGTGGTGTTCCACCGATATTTTGATTAATTCCACCCAGTCCTCCTCCTATATTCTGATTGTGAGTTAAGGGCGGAAAGGTGGTGATGAGAAACACCACCACCGCCGAGAAATATTCTCGACATCCCCGTCGCATTCACTGCAAGTTTGCAAATGTTGGGATTGAAAAAAAAGATAAATGTGTACGAAAGGTATAAACATTTTTTTGGGGAACTGTAGTTTTGATAACAAGTAGTCACAATAATAATTTAACCAAATTGAACCTCCAACAAAAAAAAGTTCTATTAATACTAACGAGAATGTTTGAAGTTGTAGCGGAAATCATAATTAAATTCGAGAGATTAAAGTTTTCTGAGCCTCACAAAAGTTAAAAAAAACAGTAGTTAAGATCTGGACATTGATGGATTTCAAAATAATTTTAGAGTGAAAAAAAAAACCTGACCCACAAAAGTATTACTAACTAAAAACTATTTTTCAGCCGACTAGTGAATGAATACGGATCATATAGATGATAGTCCGCAAAGTTGGGAAGAAAAGTTAAAAAGAAATGAGTTTTGCCTAAAAAAACAAAAATGAGCAACAATTCGTTTGGAGATTTAACATAAAATCCTAATCAAAATTTATAGAAGTTAGTTAGTAATTAATCATAATCAGTTCGTCAAAATCAGTTCGTCAAATCAGTCAAAAGAATGCACTCAAAAGCCTTGAAGTAATAATTTCTTACAGGACTCAAGATTACAGTAATGAGCTTCTGGATCAATCTGCAAAAGTTTCAAAAATACTATATTCCAAAACTGCTATAGTCTACAACAAAAGCGGTGTTTCTCTGCCTTCCGACCGCAAAAGGTGTGTTGTTCTATTTATGTGCTCAAAATGGGTTCGGCAGAAAAACTTCAGAGAGAATAAAAAAACAAGGGAAACCCGTTTTGTGAATCACCACGGTTTGCGAGGATCACAGAAACGAGGAAACAGAAAATAAAGTCAGGAAAAAAACGAAAAAGTAAACTAGTAATGAAACAAAACTTGGGGCCGCACAACCCAGAATTTTCAAGACCCCTTCAAAAACGGAAAATCCTACAGTACTACTGGAAGAGACCATAACATATAGTATGAATGAAACAAACAAAAGGAAGCGAAAGTTTTGGTGAAAGAAGGAAATCGTAATAGACAGTGCAACAACTTGAAAAGGAGCAGAAAAGGGCGACTGGGGTGGTGTTTCGGGGCTCCAGAGAGCCCCCCTCCGCCCGTCCGAAACCTTTTGGAAGCAAATAGAAAAGGGAACGTCGTCCGTTTCTCGGGGTAAAATAGTACATAAATTGTGGGAGAGCCCTGAAGAGAAAGAGAAAGAGTGCTTAGGTCAAACAGTGGTCAGATGGGTGGATGGAATGGCTCAGGTAGAATCGAAGAAGGGTGGTGGTGTTCCAGTAGTAGTAGTAGGCAAACTGACTCTTTATTTGCACTTTGGACTGCCTTGCTGACCTTTTCGGTAGCTTCTAGGAAGGATGCATAAGCGGAAAGAAGAGAGAAAAGGAGGTAATGGTAAGAAAAGGAATTGAAAGAATTGGATGAAAGGAGGAGGAGCTTCTCTTGCACTTTTGTACTGTTTCAATGAAACAACTTGGAGAATGAGGGAGAGAGAAGCAATGGAAGGAACGTAAGGGGTTCTGAAATGACTGGATATCAGAAAAATAGGGTTCCAGATAGAAGAGCACCAGATCCATTGAATTGAAGACATCCAGATTTTTATCAAGCCTTGAATTTGTAAGTAAACCCAAACTCCTGTATTTACCTCATACAGGAAAACAAACGAATTGATTGAGAGTCTTCACATTGAAGCGTTACCCAGATAGACAGGAAATCAAACAAATAAATAAAGAGGTTGGCGGATATACATGGGAAACTGTAACATAAGGGCATACCTAGCGAATTGGGTGCTTTTCTGGAAACCAAACAAATAACCGGTACTATCTTAAGACAGTTCATATAATTCGGATTAATAATGAAAAGTTCAGATGGAGTTGCTTCAGAGGATCAGAATAGAATGCTGCTAAATTAGAGGTGAATGAACAGAAGTGTTGTCGTGAACGTAAAACTATCATATTTAGAAAATCAGAACCTGAAGTAGCTTGACCTGTTTTTTTTTCAAATTCCAGACTGTATTTTCCATCCCAAATAGCAAGCACCTATCAAGAGAATTGCAAGGATACAAAAGATTCACGATATTCACTGTTTCAAAACACAAAAGAACGAATTGAATTTTCATCTCCGCACTTTTGATAAATTAAAACAAGAAGAGTTTGTTGGTCACTTTGTCACTCACTCATCACAACTCCTCATTTCCTTCTTTATCCTCTCCCTCCCTGTTCTTCTTCTGTTTACACGTGTATGTGTAATCTTCCCATAAGCACATTTTTGTGCATTCCCTCCTCCTCAGTCTCGTTATCCTATCAGCAGCTTGAGCACGTACAGTGTTTGTTTTCTTTCCGCGCGGAGAGCATAGAAGACCGCAAAAGAGACCAACCGAAACTAATTTGGTTGGCTCTTTTGAGACGACAAGCAACGACACAGAACATTGTAAAAGTGAGTGTTTGTAACGAACAGAGGAGCGACAGGGAAGAGTTCCGATGGTGATGACCAAAGGCTTTTTGGCAGAAAGCCAAGTGAAACATCGCTGTCAAATGGAGAATGATCAGGAACCGAATGGGAACTGGAAGAAATGTTAGGGTGATTGTTCTGGAATAGGAAGAGGCATGGTTGATCGTTTCCGGAGAAAAGACTAATGAGTATTTCAACGATTTATGAATTATTTACAGTTCAACAGCAAAGAATTCTCAACTCTAAAATCTTTATTGTGCCAATTCGTTGAGTTCACTTGTCTCCAACTTCTTGTACATTCCGTCAATTTCCATCTTGAAGAACTGTGCCAACGCGTTTCTCTTGTTCTTCAATGTTGGTGTTGTTAACCCATTTTGTACGGAGAAGGCAACTGGAGTCAGATGGACTGCGTAGACCTGGAAACCTGGAAATATTGAAATACATGTAGATGAAGAGTACAGTACCCCTTCATATCTTGGTCTTTTGTGTCCTTCCGTCAATTGTACAAAGTGACGGAGCACGTCTTCAGCAAGTTCTGGAGTGTTACACAACTGCTCATAAGTCTTTCCTTCAATGTTGTGTTTGAGTTTGGCGTAGGCGGCAAGATGCTGAAGTACAGTTTTAGTGAAACTTAGAACACGAATGACTTACTTCTGGATCAGGAACAACGACAGCGACAAGCCACGGCTTCTGAAGATCTCCATGAACATAAATCTGAGTAACAAATCTCGAAGAAGTGTAGAGAGATTCAGTGAGATCCGGAGCCACGAACTTCCCTTGTGGAAGTTTGAAAACATTCTTACGACGATCAATGATTTGAAGACTTCCTTCAGGAGTGAATCTTCCAATATCTCCAGTTTTCAGATATCCATCTTCAGTAAACGAGGCAGCAGTAGCTTCTGGATTCTTATAGTATCCAGAGGTTACATTGTGTCCTTTCACCAGGATTTCTCCTCCATTTTTATCCACATAATATCCAAGATCAGGAACATCGACAAGTTTGATGAGACAACATGCCATTGGGGGTCCAACACAACCGATTCGTGTGTCACCGACTAATTGAATGGTGGTTGGTCCAGATGTTTCAGTTTGACCGTATCCTTCAAGGACTTCTATTCCAAATGCTCCACGCATGAATTCCAAACAGGAGGTGTCAGATTTAGCAGCTCCAATGATGATTTGTCTGACATTTGGTCCAAGAAGCATCTGGATTTTGTGGAGGATGTACTTGTCGACCCAAGTGTTACGGGTGGCTTTTCCACTGAAAAAAAGAGATAATTCAAAGTTATATTTTTCTGTGATTCAAAGATGGCTTCCATCACACTTACGTCATTTTATAATGGTACATTTTATAAGCCATCGCTGCCTTCAGAATCATTCTCTTCACTGGTTTATCCGCCACTTGTCTCATCACTCCCTTGTGGATCTTATCAATGACACGTGGAACAGTTGCAACTGATCTCGGTCCCAATGCTTGAATGTCTTCAAGCAAAAGCGTCGGGTCGCCACGGAAGAAACCGATCCGTCTGCAATCATTTGAATTTTAGAAAACCTTTTCAAAAAAGATCGCTTACGATCCAATGGTGAAGTTGGAGAGTGTACAAAGGCGTTCATAAATATGAGCTAAGGGAAGATACGAGAGATAGTTGTCATCTCCACTAACAGAATCAAATTCATCACAAGACATTGTGGATGAACATAAATTCATATGGGATAACATGACTCCTTTTGGTCTTCCAGTTGTTCCAGATGTAAATGAGATAGTCGCCAGAGTCTCTGGAGTTGGTGGCACATGTTGACGTGGTTTCTCCTTCTTTCCCATCTCTGAAAATTCTTCGAAACTCCACACTTGGAAATCATTTTCCCGTGCTAATTCTCTGGTTTCCGAGGAGACTTTGTCGAATTGGACGATGTATTTGAGAGTTGGCAAATAGGATTTATCACGAATCAGTTCTGAAAATTTGAAAGATAATCAAGAATGACGGGAAACCGTACGTTTAGTTTTGTCTTCCAAATCGACAAACATGAGTTTGAGTTCACAAAGATTTGAGATGAAATGCATATCGTCATTTGTGATGGTGTCATAGAGTGGGACGGAGACATTACTGAAGTTATGGATAGCCATGTCAGCGATGATCCACTGAAAGTGAGAAAAGAATAGTGTCCAAATGATTCTCTATGTATTTTACCTCCGGACGATTTTTCGAGTAGATACCAATGTTAGTTTCATCTCCCGTCTCGATTCCCAACTTTCGAATGGCCTGTGAAACATGATCAGATGTCTCAATTGCTTGTTCATAAGTAATCCATTCCCATTCCAGCTTTCCATTCTTCATCACTCTTTTCCCCAACATTTCTTTCCCTCCAACAGTTGGTCCTCTTCGAATGGATGTATATGTCGTCAGTGCTCCATCAAACCATCCATGTTGTAATGGACCATCTTTCAGCCAGGCAGCTTTCCTTCCACCGTCTTCTTGAACAATCGATTGATGTTTTAGATCACATTTTGGCTCTCGTTTCTTTCCAAAAAAGAAACCACGATTCTGGTAGGCAAGGGGAATCTGAAGGGCAAACTAATGAAAAAGTCTGAAACAGAGGGCTTACAGTATTGCGAGTAAGAAGATTGGCATGTCGGAAAGACGAGTGAACAATCGCTTGTCGAGTAATCAAATTCAATCCGCGATAAGACATTTCGTTAGCAGTGAAAGCTTTCCGAGAGTCGTTTCTTGGATCGTCTTTGACGAGAAATGATTATAAAAACTGACGCCAATTTGTTGAGAGTTTTCATTTTTGACGGGAAAGAATGGTTTTTAGACGGCCACGTTTGGTTCATCGAAATTAATGAATGGACGATGAATGGAATGAACATTTTGTAGTACATTTAACTTTTTTTTGTAGCTCAAACAAGAGAACACATAATTTTCTGCTCTTTCGATTTTTAACCAAATGCATTCTGATTTGGTTTCTGAACATTTCGTTGGCATTCTCACTCTTACAGTTTTATTACCAACGGAACAGCAACCATTCATGTTTTATAGTTTATCACATAATCGATGTTCAATGTTTTATTCGTTCATTCTTTTCCTTCAAAAAACTATAAATCATTCCACTTAATCGTTCGTTCCTCTTCATTCCAGACTGTACACATTCCAGTCGAAATCAAACGATGCTCTTCTTTCGTATCCAAATATTTTGTATTCTGGCTATCATACTCGTTCTTCTGGTCTCCTTTTCTGAAGGAAAGAGAAACAAATACATTGAAAAACACGGCAGCAGCGTGAGTTCACAAAATGAGCGATTGGAATAAAAAACATAGTTTCAGTGGCAGCCTTTGAAAAAATGAGTCAAAGCAGAACCAGCACAAATGCAGTCATCGTACTCCAATGTGTTATTCGTATGAATAAACTTGTGTTATGAGACATTGTGTTAATGTTAAAGTGAAATGTTTCATTTCCTAAGCGCCAAATCAATTCCTTAGAGCCATTTCTTTCCAATCTTTCCTAGTTTGTCGTTTCTTTCAAAGTTCGGGATGCCCTTTAAAAATCTGATTTCATTTTGAGATTTTTTCTGGAATAATTGTTGCATGAATAAAAAACAGTTCACAAATATTAATTTTATTTTCATCCATATATCCGTATTAATCAGAGAAACAACGTTTTCAAACCAAAATCTTAAGAAGTTTTCGGAGATTGTACTTGCTCCTCGTGAGTAGTTCGGACTTCGAAAGCACCTCAAGATCTCGATTTCGAAAATATTCGACACATTTCTCAAAGAGTTCAAGACAAAATGCCCACGGTTTGAACGCTCTTGACCAAGTTACTTGGACAAGATCGCTCATTTCGTAGGCGTTTGAACGAAAAAATGATCAGAAGTTGTATGTTTTTGAATTGCCCACGAAATGAACAGCCTTGTCAAAGTAAACTTATTCAAGGACGTTCATCTCGTGTGCACTTTGCCGGGAACACTTTGAGAACTGTAATACATTCAACGCAAGAAAAAACACAGATAGAAAAAACATTTGGAAGGCGGTAAGACATGGAAAAAGTGGATTACGATTTATGAAACGCTCTTAGTTTTTGAAAACGGGCAGTCTTTTTTGGAATGTCTGCAAGTAATCTGCTAATTTTCCAAAACGAAGAATATCCGAAAATCATGAACCATGAAAACCTGTTCTGAGAGAAATCTTTCAGTCTTGATTCAAAAATATATCTTGAGCTATTCACAAATATTCACTTTTCTGATGACGATTTTTCAGAACAAAAATTCAATCGAAGCATACAATTTTACCAAGTTTTTCAGTTTGTTTTACAAAAATAATCTTATCTTCTTGAAAAAACTGAAAAACTCAATAAAACCGTAAACTTCGAATCATTTTCCATTTCTTACCAACCGGATTCTTTTTTTGGGGGGAGACAAAAAACAACGAGAGGTTGTGATGAATTGAGAGAGATAGAGAGGGGAACAATGGATTGAAAATCGTTAGTTTTCAGAATTTGAAATGATTTTAAGACGCGAGTAGTTTCAGCAATTTTGAGTTACTTCCTGCTGAAATTTTCGAGAGATTCTGATAGATTTTGAATTTTGGAAAACTCTATGCGCCTTTAAAATCTGTGATCAAACTTTGAAAACTAACTATTATCGGTCTTTGAAATTGTGTTGGTTGAATTTGATAATGGTTTCGAAGATTCATTGAACTCGGCTTGCTGATCACTTCCAGTGATCAGAACTCGATAGGTTTCAGATCCTATGTCCTTTTAACCAACACAATTTCGCAAACCAATAATACAAAAAAAAAGAATAAGAAAAATACAGGTTTTGTGGGCCTTGATGGATCTTTTCGGGAGACAGGGGGGCAAAACTAAATCGATGAATTACGGGGGGAAGTGAATAAAGAGCGGGAGTTTGGGGGGAGCGGATGGTCTAAAAGGGGCGGAGTCCGAGGGAGCAAGAATTGTCACAAATAAATTAGAGAGAAAGATGTTGTTGGATGTTGGATTTTCAGAGAGAAAGAGAGAATTTGGTGTTTGAGAGAGAGCAGAAATATAACCAAAATGCTAGATGTTTTGTTCGTAGTTTTTGAAATATGTTGGAGAAAGAGCCGAGGAGAAAAGCAGATGATACAACACAGAGAAACTATTCTTAACTTCCCAAAACTGTGTCAATGGAATTTCGAATCAATTTTAAAGGCGCATCCAAATTTTGAAATTTTATCAAAAAGCGAAAACTTTGAATGCGTCTTTAACTTCCAGTGACACAGTTTTGCGATACCAATGATATAAGAATTGAGAAACAAAGAAATTACCCAAATACGATATCAGAGAAATGGAGTGAGATAGAGAGACGAAGAACACAAAAACATGCAAATTTTGTGAAAACTAAAGAGAACTGGGATGATATAGAATGCTACAGGAGACGGGAGAATTATTTTTTGGTCATCAAAAAACTGAATTTGAAATGGCTTAAGAAAATATTGCCTAGATGATGATGATGATGATTTGATGATTGCTTTGTTGATAGGGGGATACACATTATTTCGATTAGAATTCAGAAACAGTCGTATTCGTTGATGGCTGCGTTGATCGATGCACATGGACACATACCCATCGTCCCTGCTTCTTCGACCACACACGTGATTCTTGTGATTGACGGGTGTGTGCTTCGCCGTTCCTGAAAATGAAAAAGAATTGGATGGGAAGATAAAAGAGAAGAAGATGGTGTAAGTTGAGATACTTTTTGTTTTTTATTTTTCTTTGTTGAACATTTGAACACATGTGATGATGAGGAGGAGAGGTATTGGTGCTGGTTTTATGATTGACTCCAAGAGTCCCAAGTTTCAGATTCTCAGAGTTTTGAAACTATACGTGGACACCGACTAATTCAGATGCCCTTTCTCAACTGTTCGAAAACCCTAAAGATCTTCGAAGAACTTTTCAATTTGTTATTCTGTTCAATGATCTTTTGGACACTCTTTACTTAAGGACGTCATCAAGTCAAATGCAACGTAACTTCAACTCTTGAAACATTCCATTCCTCCCCTTTCCTCTTGAGGTTTCATGTTACAAATGAGTGTTTGTTTTGACTTTTCTCTTTTATATCTCTCTCCTCTTCTTCTTCTTCTTAAAAAAACATACCTATCAAGGAATTGTGTCAATTTCACATAGGCAACACATGCAGCGTCCTCTCCAATTATATGCACATTCGGATTCAACATCGTCGTGTGCACTTGGTTTTTGCGGTTTCCTGAAGAAAGAAGTTTGGTCGTTTAGCTTTTTGACAAATTCAATAAGGTTTCCCCCCAAAATTTGCTTCGCTTTGGAAGAGGAAACCATAGATCTTGAAAGATTTTCTCACCATCAAAGTAGAATCTATGGAATTCGATGCCTTCGATAAGGTTGCCAAGTGCTTCCGGCTCGAAGCATGTCATCGAAGAGTCGCATAATCTTCTGAAATGTGTATAATTGTTGTTGAGAGCAGGGAGACATTTCTATTCATGACGAGGATTTTGTTTTGAAGGGTACACATCGTAGACGAGGGAATTCCCTCATCGATTGAACTAATGAATTCTGATAATAACACTCGAAAAAATAGTCTTCGTACCCAGATTCGTATATATTCAGTTGAAGAATACACCCCCTGAGATTAGTAGCTCATTAGGCTCTATTCAAAAACATTCATAATCCGTTTTTTGAAAGAGAAAATCATGAATTATTAGTCAAAAACTAACGTGTACGTGTCGAAATCCTTGCATGAAATGGCATCCAGTAACGTCTGCGTCACCCGTACAATATCCTGTTTTTGAGCTGAAAAATAAGACAGTTGGAAAGAGAGGGATCACGAATTTCAGAAGTTTAGGTCATTGATATGTGCTCTTTTATTGTTCTTAACTTAGAACCTCTATCAGTACGGCTTGTACTGTTCTGTTAGAGGTGTGTTCAGTGGCCTAAAATTCCTTTTCGAGAATTCTAGGCCATGAAAAACTGAAAGTAACCTATTCCTACACACATCACATTCACAAAAGTAAAACATTCCGGATGAAATACTGTTATACAAAATCAGGTGAATGTGTAGTCATGCTCTCAAATGTCACACAAATCCTTACCGTTCATTTTGGATTACTGTAGGGAAGGTGGAAAGAGAAAATAAAAGATAAAAAAAGAAGAAAATCAAAATGGAATCAGTAGTAGAAGAAGAAGAAGATTTTGGAGAAAAAAGAAGAAGAAGAAATAGGAAAAGAAGAAAAAGAATGGGGTGGAGAGGGACGGGGGATAGATAGTAGAGCAAGAGGAATGAGGGGTCTCTATGTGTCTTCTCGAAAATCTACCTCGAAACAAAAAGAGATTATGAGAAAAGAAGAGACACAGAGATATCAGAGAGCATGAAAACAAAACAAGGGAGATCCCTAAACCAAGATAGCAAGTATTTTGTTTCTTTTTTTATTTTTTCTTGTTTTGTTTCCCTCTATCATTCCTCTTGCTTTTCATATTTTTTGATGGGTGGTATTATTTATATGCAAAGCATTTGAAAAAGAACCAAAACAATGTTAGAATCATGCAGTGTTAGTATTACTACAACAAAAATTGAAAGGTCGAGATATAGGTTTACAGCATTCCGCAGATCATTACCTGATAGATTCGTTGATGATGATTTGCTGGCTGTTGACGAGTTGGATGAGGAGACGATTCCAGCGGCTCCATCGGCACGGACAACTGTGTTCTCGTGTTTCAGCTGTCCACCACCTGAGCACCAGCAAAAAAAGAGTCAGAATAATGAAGATTTTGTTGTTGTTCTGGTTGTTGTTTAAGGGAAAGAAGAGAGAGAGAGGAAGAGAGAGAAATAGAGAGAGATGATCTATTAAGGATAGATTGATAGGTGTGTGAGTTAGAGAGAAATTGTGTGAGGATAGAGATAGATGGAACAAGTACTTGTGAAAATAGACTGGGTTAATTAATGTGTGCTAGGAGTTGTCAAGAAGCGTTGATACAGTATTCTAGCCTTGTATTTCTTATACTTTTTCATTTCCTACGGTAACCTAAGCTACAGATTTCCTTTTAAAATATATTACAGTATTCTAAAACTAATCTCTCAAACTGTTCTACGAAAATAATTCTCAGTTTTAAATCTAGCCTTCTTCATCTAAAAATTATCATAACTGAAATTCAGTCAAAGCTTTGAGCTCTGAATAGAGCTGCAATCTTCTCTTGAGGTAAAACCATAACCGTATATCTAGCAGAAGTATCTAGAAGTTATTAGTTAAACGAATGCAGACAAATTTCGGCTTTCTTCCAAGCTACGGCTATCAGACAGACCAATACAGCTTAATTACAGAATCTACAGTAACCCAACCCATTAAACTACTTCACAAGTACTTGACAAACATAGAAGCAGTGATGATACTAAATCAGAAGAAGAAGCGAGAGAAATTATATCGGCCTTTCAAAAAGATCGTGCACTTTTCGGAAAATAATCATTTTGAACGAAATATAATGATAAAATCAACACGAACATGCATTTTTTGGTTTCGCCTTTTCGATGTCTCTTGACACAAAAATTCAAAAACCGAAAAGCTCACAATCTGTTTCAAATTCAGCCACAATAATAAGCTATTTGTTTATCTCTATGTCACTTCTTCTTCTTCTTTTTCCTACTGTATTATTTGTTCATCAGAGGAATTGAAATGATCTATTCCAGACCATATCAATTTCCCATAAATGAACAAATAATACAAAACTGTGTGCGTCACGATTCGAGGTATACTCTTTCATAATGAAAAAATGAAATGTGCAAGTATAATCTGTTGTTGCCAGAGAAAAGAAAAATGGTGCAACTGGTGGAATGGAGACAGATGAGAAGTATAAGAAGGGGCAGAAGAATGAAAAATAGGGAAGAATAGAGAGAGAGAAGAGGAATAGAGAAAGAAGAAAAACTCCTGGAAAACAAGTGTTTTTGAATGAATGAATGGTCTCATCTGTCCCCATTTGACTTTTTGACTTTTTGCACTTTTATGAATTTTGAAAACTAGAATTTTCAGAATTTTACTCTCATCTGGCAACACACTGATTATATTGGTATATCCTCGGATCGGTAAATAGACGCACACACAGAAACATTTATTAGATTATATTCTTTTTTTGTGGTTATCAATTTGTGAGAGAGAGAGAGAGAGAGTATGAGAGAGTGAGAGATTTAGAGATCGAGAGAAACATTCAAAGCAGAGTACAAGGACATTTTGGGATTTCACATGGACAGTAACTGGGTGGGGGAGACTAAAATGAAAGAAATCTGCAATTTTAAGCAGGCTTTAGGGGATGCAGGTAAGAGAGTTTCAGGATTACCATTCAGTTAGCCCCGCCCCTTTTTGCAATTCAGGCATACAAAAAGGGGGCGTGGCCAAGTAAAAGGAAGAGCCAGAGTGTGTGTTTATGGTGAATGAATAATGGGATAAATGAGTTATTATTACTAAATTTAATTATTTTTTGGTCATTTCTCGATTATTCATCGAGCTAACTAAATCACTTTTGGATTGTACAAATATTAAATTAGATTAGAGAATATAGAGAATAGAGAGAGACAGAGAGAAAAACAAAAAATAAATATTTTCATTCGTTACCTTTTTCTGAATCATTATCATCGATTGTCTGTGATGATTCAGACGACTCCTTGATCGTCGATGGTGGTCCTTGCTCCTTTTTGTTGAGCAAGTTGCGGCCTAAATCTTTAAAAATATTTAATAGACATCGACATCCAGAGTTACAACATTTTGTCTTTTCACAAAGGATTCACAAGTTCCTTTCATCAAGCACCACTCCATTTATAATAGACACTTTCATTGTTTTTTTTTTGTCAAGACTTTTGAATAGTTTTGAGTGGATACTGTAGGTTACTGCGGTTTTTCAGATTTTCAGAAAATGAAATTTCTTTACTCATCGGATTATGGGGGAGTAGTGGAGAACAGCTCATGAATTATCAATAATGGGAAAACTGGAAGTTTTCAGGTTTTCAGAAAAAAGACTCTTATGCTTACAGCCTGGATTTCAGATTTAAAAAACATCTTATATTCAAGATTTTGAAAATATTCGAATAATCCTAGCAACTCCCAAATTCCAAATATCTATTACCACTTCTAAACAGTCAATTCACAATAAATCACAATCAGTTTCTCCATGAAAAACCAACGATCCTTTCTAAATGACCTCTACCCAATTTCTTTCGATTTTTCTCAATTTCGAATCAACGTAATCACATGATAATCCAATTACTTACACTTTCCACTAAACCTGAGGAAGTTCATTCATTCATTGACCATCAGAATAAGATGAATTCTCTTTGCAAAACACAGAAATATTTAGATGATGATGGAGATGATAATCATCTCTTTTTGTTACACAAAAACTGACGAAGAATATGCGTGATTGTTTCACCCAAGTTGTTTTAAAAATGGAAACAAACTGAGGGAAAACAGAGGAAAAAAGGAAAATGTAATCAGATATACACCAGTTTTCCTAATGTGTTATCCCTATGGGAGGGAAAGAAAAAACACATTTTGTTTCTTTTTTTCATTCTTTTAAAAGAAGAAATACTAACCCGTTTCTGGCTTAACTGCTCCCGAAACAACAACGGATTTGGAAGGAGTTTTGAGAAAGAATATACAAAAAATGATGGCAAGTGAGAAGGCGATCACATTAGCAATGTATTCAATCAATTCAATCATTCAGAAGTGAGAGAATAAAATGAAACCAGAGACATTTCGATAGATGGAGGATAATATTTGTTTTCTTTGAAAAGATATTGCAGCACGGAAGTGTAAGAGCCTCGATTCCCGCACTGAGAAACAGAGAGAAAGATGGGATCCCGCCGCAGGAAGATAAAGAAAATATTTGTTCTCAGGAGACAAAAAGAGAACTCTTTTTTCCCTTGCTAATGTATTTACAAGGCACGTTACTACTCCTAAGCCTCTTGAGAGTTTTTGGAAAATTGGTTGATGTACTTTGGATTCTTTTTTCAAGACCGAAAATCAGGAGCTACATACTTTCTGGAGCTTTACTTTTCATTGGATTTAGGGGTAAAGTAGAGATTTTCGTACAGTTTTGAGATCTATCCGAAAAGTTTCATAAATTTTCAGTAGCTCGCATCTATAGCTGCTACACCATAACCTCAACTCAGTAATCATTGACTGGATATCATCTCAATTTACAGTTTTTATTCTGAAATTACTGTATTCTGAAGACATAAAGTATTTTCCCCAAAATAAGAGCTTTCAAAATATTCCATAACCTAAGTCAAATTTAGTCAAAAACCCTTCTTTCCTGACCACGAACAGATAAATCTCATACTTACTTTGTATAACAACAGTCTCGAGTTTCTTCTTCTCTTCCACTTTCTTTTGCTCGGGTTCTATTATTTTTTCATCCTTCTTCACCTCCTCCACCTCTTTTTTCTTTTCCTCTACTATTTGACCCACCGCCTGATCCTTTTTCAAAACTACCGTAGTATCTGGAGCTGAGGCGGCGGATACGGTAGAAGAGGAGGCAGTGAGATCAGAATAAAGAGAATCCCGTTGTTGACGAGCACTCTCTGGACGAGTTCTTCTTACTGATGAACCAGTTTTCTTTTTCTTTTTACTCCCTAATTTAAGGCGAGCAAGTAGGCCATCCATGGGAATTTGAGGGAAGAAAACGAAGTAGAAGATGAAGGAAAGGAATGGACGTCTTCTGAGAAGAAACGGCGAAAGGTGTTCAGGCAAAAAACATTGACTTCACCACACCACTCCCCACCTCCTTCTTTTTCCTTTTTCCTCTCTGTCTCTCCCTCTTAAAACTGATAAGAGATAAGGGAGAGAGTGTGGACACAACAGGCCTAAACGGAATAGAAGGGGAGAAGGCGCGCAATGCGTCGCGGCTAAGCGTAGCGGTTGCCTTGGTCGTTCATCGCCTTAACTGGAGACAAGAAGAGAAGAAGAAGTGAAGAAAAGACGCGTTTAGTCCTCCAGACCCCAAGAAGTATCATGTAGACATAGACAGACTCACAACCACTGTTTGAGAAAAAAGGTGTGGCTTGTAATAGAGAGAGAAGAGAGAGAGAGAGGGAAAGCAAATCTCTTTAGAGACGTCTCAAAGCATAATAATGAGCTGTGTGCATTTCAAGGTGAGGAGAGACTGACTTGATCTCCTTGGATACCGTTGAATCTAATTATATTCTCTTTTTATTGCCTTCTTCCGTTTTTTTTTCTTTTTAGCCTTGTCCCTGCTATACGATTTTTCCCATGAATACATAACAGACGTTTCTATGCATTTTTGAAAGATGTCTTTCTTCCTTTTCTCTCTCTTCTAAACTTTTCATGACCTTTCTCTCTTGATGACGAATCAGCCGTTTCCGACGTCCCCTTCGTCATGGTATTGTGCTTTTTTGTCCAAACAAAGACGATAAGATGGAGGAGAGGGAATGAGACCTACACGGTGTTTTTGAAAATGAATGACAGCAGGAGAGAGAATTTTATTATGTGTTTTATAACACAATCAAAGAATTAATAGATCAAAAGCGGTAATCAGCAAGAAAAGTGAGTTAGTCACTTGCTTTTTTGGAAGTGATGTCGAGTTTTGAGAAACTTTTGGGGTGACGGGGAACGTCTGTCAACACTATCAAAATTTGACATTCAGGAAGTACTTCAAAAATGAATTAGCTTTAAAAATTTGCCGGGTTAATATTTCTTCCATAGGATTTTCTAATATTTTCGAATCTCGAAATTTGAATTAAAGCTTGAAATTTCCAATAACCGCCGAATAAAACTATTTGGAGTGTTCTAGAAAAGTTTATCAAGAAAAACTCTAATATAAGAGCACTGTTGCTATGGGGATTTAGGGTTGCTAGTGTTCAGAAAATAGCAGACTTTATGTAATTTTTAAGTCGTTGCTTTTTTGGCACTTGAATTTTGAAAAATTAACAGGAAAGATTTATTCTCAAAATCTCCCTCTCATAGATTTGAAATCAAGATCCCAAATCTCGAAATGCATTCGAAATGCAGATCAAGATTACCAAAATTCCCATTTTATTTGTAGTAAGCTAGTAAGTACAAATATTTTTGATTGAAATATTTCAATTCCAAAAATGTCATGAATAATCCCAAATCGGATTAAACCCTCCTTCTCCTACCTGGTTCTCTTGAAGAAGACGCTGAGATATTCTCAACTGATGAGCTGGCAAGTGCACCAGTCGCCACAACTACATCAATAACTGGAACAAGTGCATGCTGCAAATGTCCAGGCGCAGAGACTTTCCGTCCACGTGCTGCACTTATCACATCCGCCTCCGTCTTCCTTCGAATTGAGGGAGATGCTCGACGACTGACCAACTCGGCGATCGCATTCGCAATCTTTTTAGTTGTACTTGAATGAGTTGAAGTTGTGGTTGAGGGAGGGGATTCATAGTGATTGCTCATCTTTAATTTGATGGCAAATCAAAAGAAGATGATTCAAAGGAAGAAAAGAAGGGAAAAGAATGCAGAATTCAGAAAGGAATAAGAAGAAGAAGAGGAATGGAAAAGGTGTGCAAATAGTATGTCATCCATAAAATGGTAAATGGGAAAATAGGGAAGAGAGAGAGAGAGAGAGAAAGAGAGAATAGAGATATAAAGATACAACTATTCTTTCGTGGATAGAGAGAGGATGATGGCTTGAATGAGCGAAGAGTGACCAATCAATAAATTCGTGTGTTGATCTGCAATGACGACGGACGAGATCTTGATGATAGAGAGCCCCTCCCTGTGAGTTGCTCAGCCCCTCCGAAAAATGATTTTTGTGTAATGGATTTTTGGCCTCAGTTCTTCCTTCCTGTGGGGACAAATCTCGAGAGGGGATGGGCAGGGGTGCCACCAGTAGATGAGTGGAATGAAAAAAATCGGTCGGTCGCAAAAAAGAAGAAGAAGGAAAAGAAGAAGAGGAAGCCAATTGGTTCGAAAGGATTAGATATATTGAAAAGAAGAGCTATGTACTACTCACTCTGACACTCTTTTCATATAGATTCTACACTTTCTTCTTCTTCTTCTAATCTTGTTATGACAAATGGAAAAAAAAAAAAGAAAGATGGCAATGAAACCAGGTGAGAAGAGAAGAAGATGAAGCACTAAAGAATGTGTAAGTTTCGATTCGTTGGAAGAATGAAAATACTGGAGAGCAGTTATCCCCCATATTAACCCGATAACAACTACAATCTCTGAGAAGATTGTTCCATTCACACGTAAATAAATGATGATCGATGAGTGGTTTCTTTCTTCCTCTATTTACTAGTAATCTTAAAATAGATGAAAAATGTTCCGCTTCTTTTAATACGTCACAGATTGTGAGCAGACTGATCCTACAGTAATCCTCAGAAGATTTCGGAATTGATGGAAGAGGAGATTGATGAACTTTGGAGCATGTTTTGATAAGCGTCTAATTTCGAAGGAATTGAATGGAATACAGAGACGAGGAAGGCTGATGACTATCAAAGCTCGTCGAAAATTCGGAAGATTCAGGTAACGGCGACGGCTTTCAAATTCTGGAGACTTTTTGGAGGAATCGGAAGAAAACAAAATTAATTTTTAGGGCAGATGTTCCTCTATCGTTGGGGATAAATTCTACATAGAACTGTATGATGAAAATAAGCCCAAAATATGAAAAACAACATTTTTTATCACTGTATTTCCCGTTTTTCCTGTTTTTTTGACACCCAGCCCAGAATGACTTTGGGTCCGATCTTCCATTTGCAGTACCCTCATGTTCCCCATGAAATCTATTTTACCAACAATTACAGTATCTACAGTACCCACTCAAAACTTACCCTGTCTTGACAATTTTTCGAAATTTCACGAAAAAACACGAATAGACAGAAAATATACGGAAATAAAAAATCACACTGTCTAAAACATGAATCAACTCAAAGAAATGAAAATGAAATCACAAATAAAAATGAATGGTGCTCTCTGTCGGAGAGCTCATGAATCCACCTAAAACACTTACTTGATAGGTTCCGAGTGGCGATCATGGTGGTGAGGATGGCACCCTGAAAATGAAAAAATGAGATTTTGGTTTCTAAATTTTCAGAATTAAATGATGATTATCCCTTTTGGTGTGAATGGTGCCTCCCATAAATGGAAAATGAAAATGAAATTAAAATTGTTGAAAAGCAAAAAATAAAATGTTTGTTCTTTGGTTTTAAAGTGATATGTGTGGGCGGTTCAGCGGGTGGTTAACGTTATTTTTGACATAAAATTAAAATTAAAAATTAGCGAAAAAATTTAAAATAAAAAGATATTGATGAGGATAAAAAGGCGCGGTTAGGTTTTGAGATTAGAAATTATTATTTGTTACGAAAAATTAGAAAAATTAGAGAAACACTGAAAACACGGAGACATTTGCCGGATGATTTTTACCGAACTTTTCTCATTTGGATTAGATTTTTTTGTGATTTTGAACATAAATGATAAAGAGAAATATACTGATAAAACTTAGGGATAGGATTGAGAAAAAAAAAGATAGGAAAATAATAATAAAATGAAATGAACAAAAGTATGATTGGAAAAGGGAAAGAATTGAACAAATCGATAGATGAGAAGAGGAATATCAAATAATAATAATAATAGAGAAATTTCTATAACCTTTTTTTGAGTGAAATTTCATTCTTTTTTTCTCGAAATAACTACTAATGAAAATAAAAATAAACTTTCCATTTTGAGTCGGTCATCTGGATATATGTAACATGAAATATATATAAATATGTATATATCGCAAGCGCCACAGAAGAATCACGGACAATAATAAAAGAGAAACACGGCACACACTACGGAGAGACTTTCGAATTCTGTGTTTGGGAAGGGAACTTTCGGTGAAAAAACTGCATGCGAATCAAAAAAAAGGACAAAAAAGGACAGAAGAGGGTACATGACTTTGGTTTGTAAAACAATATTTGTAAAGGACTAGAAGGGCAAAAAATAGAAGAGGAGAAGAGAAAAATAAAAAAGGGAAATGGAAAATGGAAAAAAGAAGGAAAGAGAACGGTCTCTTGCTCTAAAGGGACATGCGTTTGTGGTTGAAGGAGTACGGTAGCATCATTGCACATTCCAATAGTTATTTCTTATTGTTTGCACCTAGGGATTTTATGTGAATAGTTTTGATGATTGTGGTCTATTTTTGCGTTGTTTCGTTCTAAGAATAGGACATGTTTCTATTGTACCACTAAAAATTCGTTGTTCGGATTCGCGAAGCTTATGCTCAGATCGGACCCCCGCATATGAAACGTGTACCAATTGACACATAATTTGTTTATCTCCGAGTAGGTTTTTCGACATATGCTGGTTTGTCTTGAAGGCTTTGTTACAAAAGCAAACGGCTTCTTTCTTGGAAAAGACCTGTGGATATCTGATACCGTACTCCACATTTTCCACATCCTTTTTGTTCTACATGTTCTCTAATTTTCTAGAAACTAACTGTTCAAAATAATCAGAAAACGCAAAAGCTAACAAGAGGGGAAACTGTAATAAAAAGACCATTCTCCAAAAGAAAACAAAAAGGGAAAAAGTTTCAAAAAGCGGCAAAAGAAAATGAAAAAAGATCGGTAAAATTCAAATTCGGGGGGTTTCCATTTCTTTTTCTCTTCGAATATTTTTTGTTTGAAACGAAACAAGTGATGGTGAAGAACACAAACACACTCAACTTCTATGGAACCGCAAAAAGAAAAATTAAATTAAAAGTGTTAAAATGGAATCTATTGGTTAAGGAATAGAGTGTGTAAGAATAAGAGAGAGTGGGTTAGGTTGGAATGAAAATGTTAGTATTTTTTGGATTCGGAAGTTAGAAAAGTGAGCAAGAAAGTCGAAAAGAGAGGAAATTAATGAAAGGGTTCGAGGGAGTTGCTTGTCAAAAAATGAGTGATTTATGAATTTTAGTTGACTTTGAAAATCGATATTTTGCTTTTTGACAAGTCTCCTCACCCCCTCAAATAATTTCCCTTTTTCCAGATCTTTCTCAGTATTAACCATGTTATCCCGTGAGAAAATAAAGGTGAATTTAGTTATTTTTGGGTGTATCAAACACTTCAAACAATAGGGTGTAAGGGATTGAACTGCTCTTGTTTAAAAAGGGAATTCGTGGGTATTTCAATAGGATTCATGGGATGTTCAATGGGGATAATAAAGGGGATATATTTGGGTATACCTCAGCGGCGGGACTTGTTGGTTGTGATGATGTTCCAAGTGTCTGTGACGCGTCATGCGTCGTCGATCCGTTTGAGGCAACTGATCCAGTTGAATCGGATGTTCTCAGAACTCCCGACATTCGAGTTACCATTTTGACAGCCGATATTGCCGCCTATTATTGCAAAAAACGAGTAGAGAAAGAGAATGAGAGAATGAAAGACATTTGATTTCAGAGGTTTGAAGGAATGAGGTTTTCTTTTCGATTTTGTAAAGGATAAAAAACATTCCCTTAGAAAAAGGTGAAGTTACTCTAGTTAACCTTACAGATCTTTTTGAAAAATAGGTGTGTGAGTTGGGATTTCACGTCAAGAAAAATTGGGATATTATCTGGGAATCAAGTCAACTGATTCCGTTGATCTGATTTTCTAAAAACACTTTTTTAGCGCAAAAACTGGGGTTAATCTCCAAAGAATCGAAAATCCGAGTTGTTGAATTTTGTGGTTTGAGCGAGAATTGTGGATAAGAAGATGAGAATGAAATCAATTGGATTTCAAATATAAACATATCTTTGTTTATTCGATTTTTGGATAAACAAATCAATTTCACACCCATATGTGAGATCCCAACTGCCTCATATTCAGTTTCTGATCTCAAAGAATAATTGAGAAATTCTGAAAGATTATCCAAAGTAACTTCCTAATTCTACTTTTTTTTCGAATCTAAACTACTGAATTTTCTATGAAAATAAATCAATTTCTCTACGAAAAATGAAAAAAACTTTTGAAAACTTATCATCACACGCAAAGAAGAAAAGGATAGAGAATAGAAAAAAAAACAATAGAAAGAGAGAGAGAGAGAGAGCCCACACGACACATAGAAGTGCAATACGGTAGAAGAATTGTTGGGGAGGGTAGAAGAAGCCAAAAAGGGCTGAAAGAAAGAGAGAAGAAGAGAAGAGAAGGAGCAGCACATGACACAAAAACGAACGAACGACACAAAGAAACAGGCATTTCATGCGTTGGCAGCGCTTCTTTTTTCTTGACGTATTCACACATTTATCAATGATTATTATGATACTTTCTAGATGATTTTCTATGACAAAGATATCAAGAGAGAACAGAGTTTCTATACTGAAAAAGCGCTTTCAAAAAATATCGAGTTATATTTGTTTTCGAAAAATTCACGACACGTCAGATTTAGTCAAAATATAGACAAAAACGATTAGGAATTGGATGATTCGAAAGTGCTGGAAATGTAAAATTTGGAGAGAGGCGAGAGAGTTTTCAACAATTTCGAATACTCCAAATTCCATTTTTTCTGTTTCAAAATTTCTATGTTAAATATTGATTTCGGAATTAATTGTTTTGGTTAAACTGTCTCGTTCAGCATGCAAAACTTTCCAAAAAATAAATAAAAACTGTTGATTAAGCCGAAAAAGAATAATAATATCAAGGGATTCCAAAAATAAACATCTACTAATATTGATTAGAATATGTAAATAACCAAATATTTCTCGTTCGCGCATCTACTAATTAACTTTTTGATAAGAAATTGAAAAATAGTTGAGGAATGAATCGGAGAGAAATAGAGAAATGTATTGATTTCTGAGCTAAAACTGATAAAAAGAGCAGAGAGAAAGAGAGAAAAATGATGAATTTGAAAATTGAATTGGAGAATGATATTTTTGAGGAAGCGGTGTCTGCAAAGCAAACGTACCTTCAACTTTCGACGAGCATTGAATTTCTTCAAGCAGTCAACAGTATCCTGTCTGTGGATAGCCGATGCAACACGTTCTCTGTTCTGAAAATAGGGAGATTTCTGAAGAAACGAGATGAATAGAACTTACACAGATCCATGGGACCTTGAGAGCCTGATCAGCGGTGATACGCTTCTTTGGGTTCACAGTCAACATGCTGTCGATGAGGCTCTTGGCCTCTGGAGTGACTGTGTCCCATTCGGGGCTTGGATACTATAAAATATCAGATGAATTGAGAATAAAAAAGATTCTGGTAGTAAAACGACGGTAGAATGTTCCCAGAAACCATTCAGACTTTTTTAATCTTGGTAATGAGGATTTCTAATGGTTTTGGTACTGAAGGGACTGTTTTTTTTTGAGTAGAAAGGCGTTTCGATCTCTTCTGTTTGAATCAGATTCCATAACTTACGTCATAGGCTCCAGCCTTGATCTGAGCGTACAAACGGTGTTGATCCTCATCCCAGAATGGTGGATATCCGACGAGAAGGATGTACAAGATGACTCCTAAACATTACTTTATTTTGACCCTATCTACTTCTATTGTTCTTACCGCAAGCCCAGATGTCAACTGGCTTGGAGTATGGATCCTTCTTGAGGACTTCTGGTGAAAGGTATCCTGGAGTTCCAGCGAATCCATGCCATGCCTCACTGTCGTTGACCTCGATGGCCAATCCGAAGTCGGCAAGTTTCACAGCAGCTCCCTTGGCCTTGGAGGCAAGAAGCAGGTTTTCTGGCTGAAACAAATTCAAATTTGCAAATGGATTTCCTTTTCAAAATGGTAGAAGTACAGAAAAAACGGCACTACAATCTAGTTATTTTTGAGAGAAAAACAAACCTTCAAATCTCTGTGAACAATACCGTTAGTGTGGCAATAAGCAATCGATTCGA
The DNA here is from genome assembly GCA_000143925.2 of Caenorhabditis brenneri. Taxonomy (NCBI): domain Eukaryota; kingdom Metazoa; phylum Nematoda; class Chromadorea; order Rhabditida; family Rhabditidae; genus Caenorhabditis; species Caenorhabditis brenneri. Next base: position 125,596 of record GL379878.1, on the reverse strand, counting down.
GAATTTGTTGTATGCAATGACTGAAAATAACAGCAATCAAAAAGGACATTGTTAGATTTCAAAAAAAGAAAACCAGAATTAGAATCAGAAATCTACACTTCAGAATACATCTCATCAGACCTTCATGTCTCTATGGACAATTCCACGTTGGTGACAATAGTTTACACCGTCTAATATTTGCATTATGCAGCAACTACAATTTTTCAATCTTTTTTTTTGATTTATGAATTTTGTATTCTCAATTTCTATTTCATTTATGAATCTACAATACCTGGCATCGGCTTCTGAATAGAATTCTCTGGCGACGATATCTTCGAACAATTCTCCACCGGTTACTCTGAAATTCATTTGAAATTCTTCGTCTCAGGTGTCTTCATAAAACTTACAAATCAAAAACAAGGTAATGAAATGACTCTTCCTGTATACTGTCATGTAATCTAACTATATTTGGATGTTGTAGTTTTCTGCATATTCTGGCTTCTCTCTCTAATTTTTGAAAATCTCGGGCTGATAATTTTTTTGTGTTGATTATTTTTGCGGCGAACTCAAGTCCAGTTGTTTTGTGAACACAACGTCTGACCACGGAGAAGGCTCCTCTGAAATTTGTTTTTTAGTTTTTTGAGATTTTATTTCAAGTTTTTCAAACTCAAGGCTTCCTAATCACACTTCTAATTGTAGGATTCCTAGGATAAGAAATTTGATTTTTTGCACTCAAATCGAACTTTGATATCTTCAGAATGCCTTCCTAATTCTTTGCACCCCCGTATAAATTCTGTCTAATCCTTTTTCTCGAATTGTAAATATTATTAAAAAGGTGTGTATATAGATGGATGTAGTACTAGTTGTCTCCATTGGATACCAGCTGCTTTCCCCCTCTTCTCTCCTTCTTCTCGTCCCGTGCCGCCTGCTTTTCTAATCACATATAACGTCGGCTGACGAAACAGCATGGGAAACGGAGAGACGGAGAGAAGCTAGAGAGTAAAAGAGAGATTAATTGGGAGATAAAGGAGTCAGGCACTCCTCCTCTTTCTTTCTCGATAGCTGAAAAAGAGCCAAAACAAGAGTGAGAGTCAAAAACAGATGGAATCGAAAAACGAGAAGGAGGAGGAGAACGACTACTAACAAAAGAGACTTGTATAGTAATATTAAAAAAATGGAAAAAACAAAAAAGAAAACTCACTTTCCAAGCTCCTCTTTTACATCATAGTTATCACTGAATTTAGTGCACGCGTTCATCATCGCTAATTGTTGTTGAAAGAGTTGTTGATCAGCTGATGATGGAGTTGGGGGTGGAAGAGGTGGTAGGGGAGCACGTAAATGGTGATGATGATGTTGATGAGAAGTGCCTTCTTGCAAGTGGGTGAGAAGGTTCGATTGGATGATTTGGTTCGCCCTTTGCCGCTTCTCACCTGAACATGACGAGATGGAAAATAGTTGATAGTTGGGATGCATGTTTCGAATATCGAATGATTCGTTTTTCTTGCTTCGCTTCAGATGGTTTTGTATAAAAAATATTGAAAAGGCTTTTCGAAAATTCTTTGTGAGAAATAACAACAAAATAATATTTTTCCGCATTATTCAAGCTACAGTCAGCGATCAGGGGAGAGCGGGAATCAAATTTTGCATTGTCAGAAAAAAGTTAGATTTGATTCTTCGACTTTCAAATTTTTTGTCGTTGAAAACTTATTGATTCGGAATCAGAAAAACAGTTAAAGTATTCTGGAATCGCAGGGAAGTCGTAGTTTTTTCCCGTCGATTTTATAGAATTAATATAATTTATGATTTTCTGTTAGAAGTTATTCAAAATGAAAGGGTTTTGTTTTTTTCTGAATTAGCTGTTTTTCAAAGTTTAGAGTAACAATCAGGAAAGCCTTGGCATTCTAAGCGAATGCTGAATTTCGGAGCCGTAGTTTTGGAGATAACGACTACTATGTTTTGACCACCGGGCTCCATTCCTCAATGCGAAAATAGCATTTATCTTTTTTGTTTTTCTGCGACATTTCCCTTGAATTCGACGCCTCTTCACCACTCCCTCCTCCATAATATCCACATTTTCGATTTCAAAAAATCAAATCAAAAAATCCATGACTCACCTATATAACATTCCTCGGATGCCCACTTGCGCTTCGAAATTTCTGAACGCGGTATGTGGTTTTTGGCTCCAACTGAAAAAAAGAAACAAGAATTAGATTAAAGGGGATTTTCGAGAGAAGAAGAGTGTTTCCGACGGAAGGAAAACGGCTTAGAGACGGGGCGAGCGGAGAGGAAAATTCACTTCGTCAGTTCGCTTTTTCGTCCCCCTTAGTGATATCGTATGCATGAGTTCATTTACATGCGAAGAAGGATGAGGAAGAAGTGTAGAAGGAGATGAAGAAAGAGGAAAAAAGAAGAGGAAGAGGAGGAGGAGGATGGAAGAGAAGGAGGCACAAACCGAGAAGGCGACAAAAAGGAGCGCCGCGCGCCGTCGACAAAACGTAGATGCACAAAATATTTTAGAATAGAAGGCGGAGCTTCTTCATTATAATTTATTTCTTATTCAAGAGATTCAAGTCAAAAAGATCAGAGATAAATCATAAATCACCGTGTTCTAATTGCTCAAGGCACGTGGAAATCTCAGGTAGGGATTGTAGTAAACAAGAAAAAAAGAAAAGGAAAGAGAAAGTCAAAAGTCGAAAAAGTGCTCATGCTCTGTGCTCCTTCGAGAGCATCTTTCGTACCAAAGGGGTTGATTGATTAGGTCTGTGTGTGGTGCATCTTCTTCTTCTCCCCTGACGTCTTCTTCTTTTTGCTACACCATTTTTTTTTGGACGCCTCCAAAAAAAAAGAAGAAGAAAAAGAAGCACGACGACGCCTTCTTCTTCTTCTCTTCTCCAGGATGAATTGTGTCGAAAGGCTTCGGAAAGAAGAAGAAGAAGATGGTAGTGGAAGAAGAAGGCTTTCTTCTCTCTGTGTGCATGGTGTGTATGGGCTCACACATACGCACGCCGTTGCTCTCGCTACTTGCTTTCTTTCTCATCTTCTCTCTCTCTCTCTCTCTCTTTCTGAAGGCAAAAAGAAGGAAGAAGAAGAGGGGATAAAAATGCGATGAAAATAGCGGCGAGGTTCAGAGTAAAAGCCTGGAGAGGCACCAGCCAGTTCAGGAGGCGTCACAGAAGAAATGAGAGAGTACGAGATGAAGAGAGACACAGACGGTTAGAAGACGGGGAGCAACTGAAGAAGGAGCAAGTAGAATGGAAGGTAGAAGAAGAGAGTGTCGAGAGTGATATTATAATATATGAATGAATGAAATTCGGAGCGAAAGTGGGGAAGAAGAAGGAAGAGAAGAAGAAGAAGAGAGATAAAAGAGAGAGAGAGAGAAAGAGCACTGGACAAGTGATAAATGATGGTTTAGACCTCAATTCAATGATTGATAAGAGAAATGATAGAGACGCAGAGATGTCGCAATTTGTACTCTCTATCTCTGCGTATCTTTCTCTATCTCATACGGGAAAAGGGTTCAAGTGCAGATTTCTCTTTTCTACTTGTTCTTTTGGTCCTTTAGTGTCCTTCAGACAATACTCAAGTGGTACGATAATCAGGAGAAAAACAAAACAATAGAGAGAGCGAGAATAGGAGTAGTACTTCATTATGTGATGATGATGTGAAGTTTTTATGTTATGACGCAGATAAAAGTGATCGATGGACCCAAAAAGACTTTTTGTTTCGAATACCAAATGGGGCCAGTATATTTTTTAATCCTCTACCAGTAAGACAACCAGTTTAACAGTTGATAACTCCTTGACAACCCAACTAACAGACAAGTTTTGATGCTCCGAACAAACTCGGTTTTTATAGTGCATTCGATATTTTCAGAAAACAAGTATGCCTAAAATTCTAGAATTTTCCCAACTTTCGTTTCTACTTAATACTAACAAACCTCTTATAGAACGGCACACCTTTAATGATGTTCTATTAGAGGTCTTCTCACAAACTAAAACCCACCATTTTCGAACTTTTGAGTATTTTTAGTAGGAATCATGATGATGATTTCATATAGGAATAGGGAATGAATGATCTTTTTGTCTTCTATCCTCGAGGATTCTCCGCTCTTTTTTCATCATTTCTCCAATTTAATATTCACAAAGAATAGGTTATTATCTCTTCTTCTTCTTCTTAACGTCAGAAGACCCTCTTCTACTGTCATCCACAGCGACTTTTCAATCAATTACTTCTCACGAAATACGAATGAGTCACAACTGAATATGACATACGTACGAAGGATTATTAGTACAATTTCCCTAAAATGTATCTAAAGAAAAGAGGGAAAAAGATATTGAAAAGATAAACGTGGGCAGTTAGTGAGAGCCAGTAGCCTACTTTCTTTTTTAAATCTTCAAAGGATTAGACAAACAAAACCCGCACTTTATATTAATAGAAAATGGATAGAAAGATAGAGATAAATGGAAATGAAATGGATGGAAAAAAGATAAAAAAGAGTTGAAAAGCCGATCATAATGTCGTCTTATCACACTTTTAAGCAAATGAATACCAAAAGGATGGAAAAGCGAGGGAGGTTCATTGGAGGTGTTGGTCGAAAATCAGTAGGGATTATGGATCTGGAGAAAATAGGAGAAAGGTTGAGGAGATCGAACGAAAATGTTTTTGAACTGGGAGATTATTGGAGGGATAATGGAGTGAAATCAATTTTCGAAAATGTTGTTCTCCGGGGGTTTTTAACTACAATAATGATTTTTGAGCAATGTTTTCCAAAAAAAAATGGTTTGTTTTCCTGAAAGTTCGTGATTCTTTTATATCTCAGAAATGAAGAATCCTTTTTGTCTTTAGAGTCACCTCCTAATTCAATATTTATACAAAACTCCCCAATTTTGCAAAATTCTGAAAATTCGTCATTAAGCAGCTGAAGCCAGAATTATCTGCTCACCCCCTCCTACTTGAAATCTGGGTCAAAAATAAATCTATTTTTGAAAAGAAACTCTTTTTTTCTATACACTAATTCATCACGTCTCCTTCTTCTTCTCCTCTATCTTCCATCTTTTTTCCAGGCCATTTTCTTGGTTCAATCTCCGGTCAACGTCCGGTTAGTCGTTCATCAAATCTTGCATGCAAAAGAAGAAAAGCACCTTTTTGAAGAGAAAAGAGAAAGAGGGCACCTCCTCCTACATCCATCAATCAGAAGACGTTCGTGTGTGTCTTCTGAAGATCATGATGGCGACGATGATGATGACACGAAAAAAGACGTTTTGCTGCTAGAAGCTCTCTCCCATCTTCCGAAATCGATAACGGGACCCCGGAGAGAAAAGAGAAAAAAGAATGAGAGAGAGAGGAAGATAGAAAGGGAGGTTTGCGCGGAATTTCTCCAGACGGGAGCACAGTGTTAATGAACGAATAGTAGAGGAAAGGGGATGGGAAAAGAGGAGCCAGAAGGACAAAAAGATACATGGAAAACGAAGAAGAAGAAGATAGGATCATGAAAACAAAAACGGAAGTTAAGAGAAGAGGAGGAGACCTCCCCTCTTCTGAACCAATTACCATTATTACGACTGGAGAAGAATGTAATGAGGAGAAAGAGAGCTCTTCTCGAAGTGATGACTCTTCAAATATTACATTTATTTTCATTTTCACTTTCGAAAAGGTTTACACCTGCTCTGTTAATCTTGAGTTTAGAATACTGAAGGGATGGGAACGGAAGGAATGATTGAAGGAGAAGAAGGAGGGAGGAGAATCAGTAAATCAGAATGTCAAAGTTTCAAATGAGAGCAGGAAATCCAGATTTCAAATTCAAAGTTTAATTTTAAACATGATGCTTCCGGAATATCTCATGAAAAACTCTTCGAAATTGGATGGGATTGGTCGTCAGTTATAATGCCGAGTACGCAAGCATCAAGGTTGATAAATAATAAAATATTCTCAGTTCATGTGATCCCCCTTTTTGATAAAACATCCTATACTTTGAAAATAGACTGTCATGCTACTGAACAGATCAGCTTCGGAGCCTCGATTTGGTGAATACTCGAAAACTGTAAAACGGAGAGGCCCATTATACTCAGACCCCAAAGAATTCCGACCGAAAGAGTCCCTCCGATACAAAGACACCATTTTTCAGTTCAAATTGAAAGATGAATGTGAAGTGATAACATGACAAAGTAGCTATTTTAGCTAGATTAGCGAAAACATCGGATTTCACAAGATTCGAAGTTCTCAAAACAAAAATAAGCAAAGCTTCTGGAACATCTCCATAATTTCGCAATTTCGAATTGTTTTTCTCGGAATCTCATTCCATTTTTCACAAAAAACATCCGACTGAATCATTGAAATAAATGGAGAACGACCATGACGAATCACGGAATACACTCATATATTCAAATACCATTTTTCTTCCTCTTTCTTCTATCATTTCTCTGTCGTCTCTCTATCAATAAACAGTGCCACGTCAGACTCTCTCCGTGACAACATATGTTTACATTATGTATACATACAAAGGCTTTTAGGTGATCGGGTCGACTGAGAGATGATCATGATCACAACTTTCCTTCTTTTTTAGCCGCTTCTTTTTCAAAAATATATATGAAGACGTGATAATCAAGAAGAGAAAAAAGATGGAAGAACTCCATGGAAACTAAAAGAGACAACAAGTGGTGGTGATTCTCTATGTCTCAGAAGCCTCCATTGACGTCAATCGGATGAAAAAAAAAGAAGAAGAAGAAGCTAACGGAGAAAAAAGAAGAGGGGAAAGAAGAAGAAGAAGGGACTGAAAATACCTTGTGTTATAATTACAAAAGAAAGAAAAAGAAGGAAAACATATTGGATATCTTCTCGGATAAGACGAAAAAACAGAAGGAGAAGAATGGAATGTCACATGTTAACAATACATTTTTTGCCGGTTAGTAAAAAGAGAAAAAGAGAAAATGCCTCTGCAAAACGACACGGCGGGGTCCTAAAGAGAGAGAGAGCGTTTTCCATCTCTCTCTCTCTCTTTTTCTCGAATCACCAGCAAAAACAAACAGAGAGGATACACTACATAAATAAAAAAGAAACGCAGAACTGAGAAGAAAAATGAATGATTGGAAAATAGTGTTGATGGAATGGGAGTGTGGTTAGAGATACAAAGAAAAGTGATTGAGAGAACGAAAAAAAAGTGGGGGGAAACATCATGGAAGGAACGGCAAAACGACGACGATCAATAGGTTATTGGGAGTGAAAGAGGAAGGTTCTTTGTGTTCAGTGAGCAATTGAAAGGATTTGCACGTAGGATTGGATAGGATAGAATGCCAAGGATCAGATAGAGTCGAGAATCTAACAACTACAGTAACCTTGCCGCTGGAATGAAAGAGGGCGTTCATGGAGTACTATTGAATCAGCAAAAACAATTCAATGAGCAAAAATCGGGAAATTATTCTGAACCAAAATTCTTCAGTATTTGCTGGAAATACCGAGAAATAGAGAAAGCTAAGCATTGAATTATATAACCCTAACTTTTGGTGGAAATATTCTAAGTCAACCTTATAATAGTTTGAAAACTAGTTCAACTATAAAGCTACGGTTTTCGATGATCAAAGTTTCAGCGCTTGAACCGGATTTGATTTCAGATTGCTCGCTTTACTGTCGTCATTTCCTACATTTTTTTTTCTTTATGACTCACATACTTTAGAGTCAAATTTGATAGAGTTATGAATCATTTGCCCGGAAACTGTAGTTATAATTCTTCCAGTGGCTCATTGATCTTCAGGATTAGGTATGGTTGGTGAGTCCAAACTAGATAACCTTCTTAAAACCATTATTCCATATCAAAAACCAAATTATCTATCCCTGTTGGTGTTCAAACTATGATCACTCAATTCTTTTGCGCTGTCTCTAGTTTTTGAACTTTTAATCCAGAATTTGTTCTCCAATTTTTATACCTTTCCAAATCAAATTTTTTTGCATGTAACCGGATTATCTAGTCGATTCGATATGAGATAGACAAGATCTAACGAAAAATAGTAATAAAACTTGTTATTTCCTTTTATTCTCAATTTTCTCGCTTGTTTTCTGTTATTGTCACTTCTTGTCTTCGGTTTTCATTCCAACTACTACTACTGTAGCCTTCTTTTTCAAAATTCTAATTAGTACGTCTTCCTCTCAAAGAAAGAAGAAGTCGTTGTCTAATTTGGTTACTTATGCTCTTATAAGCGTCTTCTCAAGTTTTAGTCATTCTTTACATCAATATCTTCGTGTATATGTGAGCAAAATGTTAATTAGTTGAAGGAGAAAAAGGGTAGTCAGAAGACGTTGAGACTCTCGTTTTGAATATAACGAAGGCAGTTATGAAAAAAGGGAAAAAGCAAGAAAAGTGAGAAGATGAGAGGAAGAAGAAGCTTCACGCCGCCGTCGCTGTCGGTCGACGACGCCAAAACAAAAAAGAGCAATATTCGGAAAAATATGGAGATATGGAAAAGAAAGTAGTCTCAAGAGGTGTAGATGAGAGGAAGATTTTAAATAACGGGAGAAAGGGACTTATTATAAGAGAGTGGATTTGTTTACCAACAAGAATATGGAGATGGGGAAGAAGGTAACCAGGGATTTCTGGGAGCTACAGTTTAGAACTTGGAAACTACAGAGACTTGGTTCACAACCAATTGTTTAAAGCAGTCCTAAAGAGATACCTTAAAGCAACACGTCTAACTTTGGATTAGTCATGCTCCTATATCCCAGTTTCAGACTCAGTATCCGGAAAGCCTCCGAAACTTCGCATTCCCCTTCAGTTCAAACTGAATTGCATGAGTTCTACAAATTGATAAAAAGTTCCGTAAACACTCTTCTTCGCTAATTCAATTTTCCAGTCATTACTTCCTATTCCATCCCTCACTTACCTTTGGGAAGACTCGTCGTCCCTGCAACCGGTTGATGTTCCTGTTCTTTGTGTTGCGTTGCTGCTGATTGTTGGATGTTGTGTTGATCTATATTGATCTCTGAAATACCGTTTTTCAATTAGAACCTATACTGATGTACTCTAGAAAAGTAGAATGAGAGTGAGGAAAGACGCAAAAATCGACGTCTTCTTCGAAAGATGACATTCTCATATTTCAAAAAACCCGACGAAGAGACTTGACACACAATAATGTTGGTCACCTCACTCTCTCTCATTTTGGAGACGAGTATTCTATAGATTTGAGAGAAAGAGGAGGAGGAGGAGCTTAGAGATTCAGAATTCAGAATGTGTACGATTGGGAGGCGATGAAGATAAAAAACTCAAAGGTCTAAAATACTGTTTCTATGGTAATCGATAGATAAAATTTGACTGTGCAACTGTTCAAAATTATAAGATTGGATGGTTCAAAAATAGGCTTTCATTGCGCTCAGGATCAAGAACTTGAATTTTAAGAGTTGAGCCAGGGGAACATGATTCTTCATTTCAATAATGCAATTTCACAAGTTTTATAAGAAATAGGATATGGAGGTTTTGGTTCTACTGTAGTTGAATGGACCCAAGCCACTTTTTGAAATTGAATGGACCCAATCGAGGGGTCAAAAAATTGGATGGACCCAAGAGAAGGGTCGAGAAGTTGGATGGACCCAACAGAGGGGTAAAAAAATTGAATGGACCCAAGATGGGCATCTGGAAATTGGGTGGACCCAAAAATTCCAATGATCGGCAATGGCTCATTGGGGACCCGTTTTTGTGTGATTTTTTGCTTTCAAAAATTGATGAAGTATAAGACATTACGCCTGAGAAAAGAAATGAAAACATTATTTGAAAAAAGAGCAGATTCTCAGTATGTCATCCTAATTAATGTTCATTTTGGGTCCACCCAATTTTTAGGTGCCCGTCTTGGGTCCATCCAACTTTTTGACCCCTCCGATGGGTCCATCCAATTTCAAAAAATGGCTTGGGTCCATTCAACTACAGTAGAACCGAGGTTTTTTTCAAGACGAACTATCCAGAGGCTTGTCTCGAAATTGTGGGAAGGTAGTGGAAAAAGAAAGCTCCGAATGATTTAGCGATTGCTTCCGAAATATCGCTTCCAAATTTGATTGCGGTTTTTGCGTACTCAACATTAAACTCATCTATAACTCCTCTACCAATAAAAAAAGAAACAAATAAAAAAATTTTTAAACATGAGGAATATTTCCGAAAATCATACATAAACAAAACGTCAGAGAGAATTCCAGACTGTCGAAATATTTCTCCCTTGATAGTTTTTGCAACATTTGATTGGGGGAGTGTACCCCCACGCATCATCGTTATCTCACAAAAAAACTTTGAAAAATTGATAAGACTAATCTGATGGAAAATAGTGTTGAACGGTGTGGAGAACAAAGAATGAGAACACAACTTATCATCAATTCTCTCTCTTTTTTTTCAATTTTTGTGTCGTCACAAATTAGGAACGTTTTCTTTTCAAATGAAAATAAACAATCAAATTAAAATGACAAACCTGAATTTGTGGAAGACGTGCTCATTCATAAAATATAGTATTAGAAGAACTGAATTCAGTCTCCTTCTCTTCTAAATGTAACTAATCAGACTGCTGATTCTAATGATTTTGTGATTTCTTTGCCACTTCAATTTCATTATTTTCAAAGTGTTTCCGTCTGAATAGGTATCTGTCCTATGTCTCTTTGTGATCAAGAAAAATAAGAGATAACAAATTTGAAAAGAGAAAAAGAAAGCGAAACGAAAAACTTCAAAAAATGGAAAGAAGCGAGAAGAAGAAGGAGAAGAAAGAAGGAAGAAAAAGATGGGAGAACTGGTTTCGACGGTATAACGAATGAATGATGACATTTTGTGTGTTGTTGGTCAAAAAAGAAAGAGAGAGAAGAGAGATTGGAAAGAGTGTAGGCTTCAATTATAGGATTTTCAGATTTTGAATCAAATGAAGTCATGAGACAATGAACAAAGAACAATCTCTTCCGAGAGGAAATGGAAAAGTTCGAAAATATTTTTATTGTTTCAGAGAATCCACATGAATCTTTTCCAGTCAGCCTAGAATAGTATGTTATGTCCGAAAACCTGGGAGCTGCAGTTGAGTAGAAGTTCTAGTCAACGTTCTAGACTTTTTCGGGATGACAGAAACTACAGTTTCTCATCATGAGCACGAAACCCTAAGCTCCATTCAATATTAAGCACAATAAGGGCAAAATCACAGTTTTATATGATCGAAAACTATAATTGTGCTCTGCATTAATGAGTGAAAGCAACACTAAAAGTAGAGTATACAGATTTCACCTGCTTCGACATGGGACGAAGTTTTCATTTCTTAGTATCACCGTAGTTCTGGTTTAAGTTATGCAAGCTGTTAACAAAGTTTCTCGTTGATTATTATTTGAGTGGCAAATGATGCATTTGATATACAAGTATTGGGACGTTTTTGTCTCTTATTTTGGTTTACAATGAATTTTTTGTGTTTGCGTACTCGGCGTCATATTTGACGACAAATAATTATTACTTTGGAGTGAAAGAATCTCAGAATGTCTACTCAGTTTACTGTTGGCCTAGAAACCGAGATTCGTTGCTCCCAAAAGTTTCATTTACAGACGGATGTTTCAAGTTCAGATTGCTTATTCGTCTAGGCTTTCATTGCACTTTCCGAGATTTCATAGATTAATGCTCTCAGACAAGATTATAAAAAAAGCTCTTAAAAAGAAAAAGAAATTACAAAGCTCGAAAACTCGCTGAGCACTCTGAATGCACACACAAAAAGGTGTTTCTCCGGGGGCGCGCAATTTTGCAGTGACATTTAGAAACTGACGACACATTTGGAGAGAAAAGAGAAAGAGTGCAAAAACGTTAACTCTTTTGGCTAATCGTTCAACGAAAAAATAGAAGAAGAAGTAGAAGAGAGGACGACGAAAGAATTGATGGATTCAGAGAAGAGACATCCAACTAAAAGGTTGACAAAGTGCCAAAAAAAGGGAAGAGATCAAATCGTGAAGAGTGTGGAAGAGGTGGAAGAGAAGAAGAAGTAGAAATAGAAGATATTCGAACAGGTTGAATCAGAAGTCGATAGAATAACAAAAAGTTCAAAGAAAGAAAATGATGATGATATTAGAAATAGAAGCAGAAGAGAAGAAAAAAGATGAAGATATGATTTTCTTGTCGGTTACAAATCGATATCGCTTCTAATGAAATCTTTTCAGGTCTCATTTTGATAGTGGTGCAATCCTTTTCATTTCTATAGACAGTTGTTTGGATCAGATACACGAGATCAAAGTAGAAAACCAAGTCGATCACATTTTCGTTCCTGTACTTTTCTTGGAATAACCACCAGACACTAAATACAAAAAATTCAATTTATTTTTCCATTTCTCATTTGATTCAATCTCAAAAAATCAGAAAACTACAAATAATATTGAAAAACGAATAGAGAGAGTCTTATCGCACCTTCTGACTTGCTTCAATCTAACTGAATTATCTCTGATATAATCGGGTTTTTGAGTCGTGAAGGAGAAGGAGATTATGTCGTCTTCTTGACACATTTATGAAAATGTTAGTTTTAGGAAAAAAGAGAAGGAAAAAAGGGAGAAAAGTACTAAAGAGAAGTTTTGAAAATGTTAACTACGTAATGACTTGTCCGGGTTGACCTGTTTCTGATGACTTGAATGATATCATCCAGTAAACAAGTTTTACGTAATCAAACTTTCCGGAAACCTCGTAAGACCTTGCTGATCTTTAAATCTTGCGCTTCATATTCACTCTTTACTAGAGAACATCCATTTTCTTTGATGAAATCATAATCATTTTTGGAAAAAAAAACACTCAGTTCGGGTCGGGACGTAAAGAAGAAAATTGTGAAACATTCGCTATACAAAAAAAGTTTATTGCAAAAATGGCATTTCAACTTTCAGAAATTATCGAATTGCAATCGGTGAGTTCGAAGAAAACGTTAAATTGTTTTTTTCTTTTTTAGCTGAAATTTTCGTTATTTGTTGTATCAGAGAGTGACCCAACTCACATTGAATTTATTTCAGACATATTTTTATCCCAGATTTCGAGTTGGATCTTTTATTGGTCTTATTTCTTCAGAGGGTTGAACTGAAAACTTTTTTATTCATTAAGAAACAAATGATCCAACTCACTTTGCTTCCAAGTTTTTCAACTTTACTCTTGCGCATGTAACTTCTTCCAGCAGTGGCAACAACCAAAGAAAAAATCAAGCAGACGAAATAGATAATACGGATGAAGTTCATAGCTTTATTGCTGGAAATAGTTCAGAAAATTCACTGTGAGTGAACGAAATGAGCAGAAGACTTGCTTAAACGGCAAAATCCACCAACATCAACATCAAAAATTAATGAGCTTGTGATGAATGATAACGAAATGCAAATCAGTGTTCTCTTGTGATCAATCATGTACTCAAAAATCAATTTCAATGGTCGAAAGTCAAAAACAGATGAGCAAACTGTACTTTAATTTCTTTATGAAGATAACTACTTCTGAAAGTAGTATTACAATACTTTTTGTTCGAGATCTGGACTCTGATGAAACAAGCCCAATAACATTGTTTTTATATAAAAACCATTACAATTCGAGGATGCGAGGTACATGAGTTATAGCTCTTGGATGACACGTTCTGAAAAAATGAACACATTTCATAAAATTGTAAAGTTTAGGACTGTTTGAATAACTAATCTTCATTGAATAAAACAATTATTACTTGGGAACTGTGAGCAGAAAAATGACAGTGAACTGAAATTGGTGTGGAGGTAGCAGAAATAGGATCTGATTTTAGACAGAGAGATCAGATTAGCGTAAAAGCTATAATCAAAAGTAGTTAAAAATAGAGAATCAAAGAAAATGTAACCTTTTCAATTTCGATATTTCCTTCTTCTACGTTCCTCAGAATCATCTCCATATATACAGATTAACACAATAACAATGAAAACTAGAATTACTAATGCGATAATCAAAATAATCTTGTAATTCATATCTTTAGGTACACATTCTGTACAACATTCCGGGCAATCAGCACAACAGTCGTTGTTGTACCATACACTGCAATTCTTCTCCAACTGAAATTAATTGAATATTTCTACGGAATCCCAAGTTGCATAACTCACAATGTAATTATAAAGGAAAGGATAGTTCTTTCGATGCCATATAAGCGATGAACATGTCTCTTTCGATGGTTTCATTGGTTCAACTGCTCCCTTAGCAAAAACTCGAACTAAATAGGCGCAGGTAGTGTTTGAGTTTCCATGGTTTTTTCGGAAGTAAAACCGTATCGAGTTCACATATGAATAATAATCAGTGGTAAGAGGAAATAAGCATATATGCTCTTGTGGTCCAGAAGACTCGTATTTACAATTTAGAGCCAATGGAAATTCGACTGTGTCATACTTTTTTTCATAGTATGCCTGAAATTACTGTAGATAATCTATCAGTATTATATTCAAAATCCATACCACAACATCATATTCCATTGGAGCACCATCTGGTATAGTACCATTCCATTTCAAATGTTGATACGAAACAGCAAGTGGTCTTACGTATTTGGAGAGCCGAATAGTCAAATGAGGGTTAGTTGATGTTGTACACCATGCTTTGTTCGGTAGAGGTTCTCGTTCAAGGAGAACATAGTCGCTTTGGTCAAGACTGAATGTAGATGAATTGACATTACTTGACGATTGTCCTGCGTCTACTTTAGCTCCAAAACTAGAGCTGGCAGCATTGTAATATGGAGTCTTTATATTAACAATCTTCGCGGGATCGTGAGTAATTGTAGGAATTGGGTTGACTACAGTGGTTGGAGAAGTTGTGGTTGATTTCTCAATTTGAGGCTGTTTGGATGTTATGATTGGTCTGTCAGGGTTGATTTTTGTTTCCGCAGTTTCATAAGTCTGATTGGATGCCATGAGATCATTCTTCAAATGAGATTCAGCCTTCTTAATTCGAGTTTCTAGTTGGGTCATCTGAAATATTTAATTTTATAAATACTTACAGACCAAAAAAAAATTACCATTGCAGAATTCCTCTCATTCTGCTGTATAACTTTACTTGAATCATTCACAAGAGTATTTGTGTTATGCAATATCAAAACCAGAATTATGAAGAAAGCAGCCAACAGAACTAGTTGTATCCAAATCTTCGGCTTATTGTACCTGAAACAAGTCTACAGTTGGGAGTAAAAAAAAACAATAATAAGAATATACCATGGTTCGAATTTCTCACTCTTTTCCCTAGCTTCAATCTTCATTGTGAAATCAGATTTGGATGACGTATCCGAACCATACGCCGACTCCGCATCTTTCTCAGGTTTCATGGTTCAGTGGGCTTGTCTGAAACTCTTCATTTTTATAACGATTACGTTAATACAAACTAAAACAATTGAAAAATGATCAAAATAATCCGATTCAACCGTTTTCAAATGCTCAGTCAAAACGGGGCTCCTGAAAGGAAGCCAGATGGACCTCCCAGAGCGAGACATCAATAAGAGGGAGCCACTGAACTCACGACGCAATTCCTTTTCTTCCTGCGTCTAGTCTTCTCCCTTCCCTCTAGCTTTCAATGACATCATTTTCCTTCAGTACGTCAATGAACTATTCGTATGCCTGAGAAGTATGCGTATTATTCCTGCAAACACCGAATTTGGAAGGAAACCCAAAAATGCGGAAGTCTTTCTAAGAACATTTATCATTAAAAAATTCCAAGCTTTTGGACTTTTGGACTGAACAAACGAAAAGTCTTGATTTATATTTGACAAAATCTTTATTGAAAAATAACGGTTATTACTAGAAAACAGTGAGCATGAAACTGGCAGTGAGCTGGTATTGATGTAGAGGTAGCAGAAACAAGATCTGATTTTTGGGGATTAGATTACCGTGAAAGCTATAATCAAAAGTAGTTCAAAATGGAAAATTCAATAGAATGTATCGTTTTTAATTCCGATTTCTCAATTTTTTACGTTCCTCAGCTTTAGCGGCACATATACTGATTACCATAATAGCAATGAAAATTAGAATTACTATTGCGATAAACAGAATAATCTTGTAATTCATATCTTGAACTAC
The DNA here is from genome assembly GCA_000143925.2 of Caenorhabditis brenneri. Classification (NCBI taxonomy): domain Eukaryota; kingdom Metazoa; phylum Nematoda; class Chromadorea; order Rhabditida; family Rhabditidae; genus Caenorhabditis; species Caenorhabditis brenneri. The sequence continues at coordinate 109,609 of GL379878.1, read as the reverse complement.
ACATTCTGTACAGCATTCCGGACATTCGGTACAGCAATCATTATTATACCAGACTTTGCAATTCTTCTCAAGCTGAAACCGAAGTAGTTTTAGTTTGAGTTCTCAATTTCACAACTCACAATGTAATTATAAAGGAAAGGAGAGTTCTTGCGGTGCCATATAAGCGATGAACATGTCTCTTTCGATGGTTTTGTTGGCTCAACTGTTCCTTCAGAAAAAACTCGAATTAAATAAGCACAGGTAGTTCTTGAATTTCCATAAGTCTTTCGGAAGTAAAACCGAATCGTGTACACATATGAATAATAATCAGTGGTAAGAGGAACTAAACACCTCTGCTCTTGTGGTCCAGAAGACTCGTATTTACAATTGATAGCCAGCGGAGTTTCGATCTTACAATACTGCTCATAGCATGCCTGGAATCATTGTAAATAATATATCAGTAAGATACTAAAATGAA
>GL379878.1:91039-101510 GCA_000143925.2 Caenorhabditis brenneri | reverse complement strand
ATTGTAAATAATATATCAGTAAGATACTAAAATGAATCCATACCACAACATCATATTCCATTGGAGCACCATCTGGTATGGAACCATTCCATTTCAAATGTTGATATGAAACAGCGATTGGTTTTACGTTTTTGTTGAGATGAATAGTTAAATAAGGGTTTTCTGAATTAGTACACCATGCTTTGTTTGGGACTGGTTCCCGTTCAAGAATAACATAGCTACTCTGGTCGAAACTGAATTCAGATGAGTTGACGTTATTTGATGACATTGATGGGTCTACATAAGCCCCGGAAATAGAGCTAGCAACATTGAAATATGGACTCTTCATATTCACAAGTTTCGGGGGATTTTGAGTAATTTTAGGAATCGGATTGTTTACAGTGTTCGGAGAAGTTGTGGTCGATTTCTCAATTTGTTGCTGTTTGGATGCTATGATTGGTCTGTCAGGGTCGAGTGTTGTTTTCGCAATTTCAAAAGTCTTATTGAATACCATGTCATCATTTTTCAAATGAGCTTCAATCTTCTTAATTTGAGTTTCTAGTAGGGTCATCTGAAGTATTTAATTAAAAAAAGATATCTACAGAATAAAAAAAGGTTACCATCGCAAAATTCCTTTCATTCTGCTGTATAACTTTACTTGAATCATTCGCAAGAGTATTTGTGTTATGCAATATCAGAATCAGAATAATGAAGAAAGCAGCTAAAAGAACTAGTTGAATCCAAATCTTCGGCTTCTTGTACCTGAAATAAGTCTACAGTTGGGAGGAAACAAATCAATAAAAAATACCATGGTTTCGATTTCTGATTCTTTTCCCTAGCTTCAATCTTCATTGTGAAATCAGATTTGGATGACGTATCCGAACCATACGCCGACTCCACATCTTTCTCAGGTCTCATTGGATTATGGGCTTTTCTAAAATTCATTAATTTTATCACGAATACGTTAATATTACACCAAAACGATTGAAAAATGATCTAAATAATCCGATTCAACCACTCTCAATTGCTTGGTCAAAAGGGGACTTCTTGGAGGATGCCATTTGGACCTCCGAGTGCGAGACATCAATAAGAGGGGCCCACTGAACTCACGACACAATTCCTTTTCTTCCTGCGTCTAATCTTTTCCCCTCCCTCTAGCTTACAATGTCATAATTTTCGTTCAGTGCGTCAATGAACTATTCGTATGCCTGAGAAGTATGCGCGTTATTTCTGCATACACCGATTCACATCTTTCTGTTGCTAGAATTCGGAAGGAAATCCGAAAACGCGAAACGTATGGAAGTTTTTCTAAGAATACTTATCATAAAAACTTTCAAGAAGTTTATGAACACGGACTGATTAAACAAAAAATGTTAATTTATAATTAAGCAAATCTTCATTGAACAAAAGAATGATTACTTGAATACTGTGAGCAGAAAAATGGCAGTGAGCTGGAATTGGTGTAGAGGTAGAAGACATGATGTCTGATTTCCAACAAAAAAAATTGATTATTGTAAAAGCTATATTCAACAGTTTACACTAGTTCGAAATAGAGCATTTCCAGTCTAATTTCTCAATTTTTACGGTCCTTTAGTGAACCATAGCGTAGCGACAATGAAAATTAAAATAAACATTCCAATAGCCAAAAGTAACTTGTAATTCATATCTTTAGCTACACATTCTGTACAACATTCCGGACATTCGGTACAGCATTCGTTGTTGTACCAGACCTTACAATTCTTCTCAAGCTGAAACCAAAAAAGTTATGTTTAAATATACAGTTTCACAACTCACAATGTAATTATAAAAGAAAGGAAAGTTCTTGCGATGCCATATAAGCGATGAACATGCCCCTTTCGATGGTTTTGCTGACTCAATCGGTTTATTTCCTTCCGCAAAAACTCTAATCAAATAAGCACATGTAGTTTCTGAGTTTCCATAGTTTTTTCGGAAGTAAAACCGAATCCAGGAAACCTTTGGCACATAATTACTGTTTCAGAGGAAATCAAACATTTCTGCTCTTGTGGCCCAGAGGAGTCGTATTTTACAATTGAGAGCCAATGGAACTTCGACATTTTTTTCATAGTGCGCCTGAAATTATTTGAAATAGTCGATCAACTCAATATTCAAAAAAATTCATACCACAACATCATATTCCATTGGAGCACCATCTGGTATAGTACCATTCCATTTCAAATGTTGATACGAAAAAGCGATTGGCCTTACTCTTTTGGAGAGACTGATAGTTAAATAAGGTTTGTCTGAATTAGTACACCATGCTCTGTTTGGGACTGGTTCCCGTTCAAGAATAGCATAATTACTCTGGTCGAAACTGAATTCAGATGAGTTCACGGGAGGAGAGGATGAACTCAATAACACAGAAGCTCCAGATAGATAGCTTGCAGCATTGAAATGAGGAACCTTTATTTCAATTGGCTTCGGTAACTTTCGAGTCGCTTTAGAGGTTGATATGACTGGAGTAGCTGGCTTTACAGTGGTGGTAGTTGGTGGGTTTGTTGTAGTTTGTGTCACTTTTTGCTTAGTTTGTGGTGGTTGAATCGTGGTGCTGGGTATCAATGACAGACATGTTGTTTTCTTCATTTCTTCAGTTCGATTTTGTTCTTTCATCATCCAAAAGTTCTCATCCCACAAAACTTTTTCCTTGAGGTTTTTAGATAACTCCGGGTAAACCAATGATATTCGAGATACTCGAAGAACACTTTTCATTTGAGATTCAATATTTTGATATTGGGAAATCAGTTGATTCATCTGAAACTTCTTGTTTTGAAATAATAACTTTAAGAACACCAACCATTGCAAAATTCTTTACGTTCTGATCTTTAATTCTAGACGTACATATCTTCCATGATTGTGTTCAAATGGTTCATATTGACAATCAATCCACCAACGAAAAGACACAGTAAGATGATTACAACTGAGTATGTGAAATAATCAAATCTGTAATGAATTATAAAATTTTGAATTTTTGGATGAAGTTGTGCGTTTAAAAAAAACGAACCTTGCTTTTGGTTTTGACATGATTGTTTTTTCTTCATGATTGAATTTCAAAGCTGCAATGAGCTCCGACAAATTTTCAGAACTGCAAATCGATTCAGCATCTTTTTCCTTCTTCATTTTTCTATTTGTCACTTAGAGTTCATCAAGAAATGTACTTCAAATTTATGAATTCTGAAAAACTCAAAAATGTATTCAACTGTTCCAAAAGATTCAAAATCATTAGTTAAACTGGGTTTCCCTATTGGAACAAACGGAGTAAAATGTGAATAATAGGGTCCCTACAACTCAGAGCAATGCTTCTACTCTGTCTGCGTCTCTTCCTAAACCATCTCTATCTTCTCTTGTTGACGTCATTCCCTACGTCATTGATCTATTCTGGTGCAGTCAAGAATATAAATAGCATCTTTGCAAATTCAAAATTCAGCAATTCTTTATTGAACAATTCAATGATTACTTGAAAACTGTGAGCAAAAAAATGGCAATGAGCTGGAATTCTTGTAGAGGTAGGAGAAATAAGGATTGAATTTCAACACAAAATTGATTATTGTAAAAGCTATATTCAACAATCAACATTAGTTCGAAATAGAAAATTTGTGAGAATGTGGTAATTTTAGGTCCAAGATCTCAACCTTCTACGTTCCTCAGCTTTTACGCTACGATAAAAACCTAGCATAATACCTATGAACGATAAAATAAACATTCCCAATAGGCAAAAGTAACTTGTAATTCACATCTTTAGGTACACATTCTGTACAGCATTCCGGGCAATCAGCACAGCATTCGTTGTTGTACCAGATCTTGCAATTCTTCTCAAGCTGAAAACAAAGAAGTTTTGTTTGAGTTCACAGTTTTACAACTCACAATGTAATTATAAAAGAAAGGAGAGTTCTTGCGGTGCCATATAAGCGATGAACATGTCTCTTTCGATGGTTTCATTGGCTTAACTGTTCCTTCAGCAAAAACTCGAATTAAATATGCACAGATAGTTTTTGAATTTCCATAAGTTTTTCGGAAGTTAAACCGAATCCAGTCAACCTCTGGCACATAATTACCAGATAAGGGAACTAAACATTTCTGCTCTTGTGGTCCAGAAGACTTGTATTTACAATTTAGAGCCAATGGAACTTCGACTTTGCAACTTTTTCCATAGCATGCCTGAAATCATTGTAAATAATCTATCAGTAAAATTACTAAAATGAATTCATACCACAACATCATATTCCATTGGAGCACCATCTGGTATAGTACCATTCCATTTCAAATGCTGATACGAAACAGCAACTGGCCTTACGTATTTGGAGAGACTGATAGTTAAATAAGGTTTTTCTGAATTAGTACACCATGCTCTGTTTGGAACTGGTTCCCGTTCAAGAATAGCATAGCTACTTTGATCGAAACTGAATTCAGATGAGTTCACCGGACGAGAGGATAAACCAAATAGCACAGAAGCTCCAGAAAGATAGCTTGCAGCATTGAAATGAGGAACTTTTATATCAGCGTGCTTCGGTAACTTTGGAGTGATTGTAGAGGTTGGTACAACTTGAGTAGCTGGTTTTACAGGGATGGTGGTGGTTGGAATTGTAGTAGTTGTAGTCAATTGTTCAGTTCGTGGCTGTTTGGTTGTGGTGCTGGGTTTCAATGACATACAGATTTTTTCAATAGTTTCTTCAGTTCGATTTTGTTCTTTCATGACCCAAAATCTCTCCCCCCGGAAAACTTTTTTTTTGAGTTCTTTAGATAACTCAGGGTAAGCCAATGTTGCTCGAGATACTCGAAGAATGCTCGTCATTTGTGATTCAATATTGCGATATTGAGATTTCAGTTGGTTCATCTGAAATTGTTTGTTTGAAAAAAGATCATTTCAAGGATACCCACCATTGCGAAATTTCTCTCGTTCTGATATTTAATCTTAGATGTGTCTTCCATAATTGTGTTCAAATGGTTCATATTGACGATCAACCCACCAACGAAAAGACACAGTAAGATGATTACAACTGAATATGTGAAACAATAAAATCTGGAAAGGTTCACGATTCTTCCATTTTTGAGAGAAACTTGAGTATTTTCAAACAACCAACCTCGGTTTTGATTTAGTCATGATTGTTTTTTCATCACAATTGATCTTCAAAGCTGCAATTAGTTCTGACAAGTTTTCAGAACTGCAAACCGAATCAGCATCTTTTTCCTTCTTCATTTTTTATTCGTCACTTAGAGTTCATCAAAAATTGTATTTCAAATTTATGAATTCTGAAAAACACATTAATAAAGTTAACTGTAATAAAAGACCCAAAATCATTAGTTCAACTAGGTTTCCCCATTGAAACAAACGGAGTAAAATGTGAATAATAGGGTCCCTACAACTCAGAGCAATGCTTCTACTCTGTCTGCGTCTCTTCCTAAACCATCTCTATCTTCTCTTGTTGACGTCATTCCCTACGTCATTGATCTATTCTGGTGCAGTCGAGAATATAAATAGCATCTTTGCAAATTTATTGAGCAAGAAGGGAAATAAATAAGTATATACGAAGGGGATGTTTTTAGAAGGCTGTAAATTCGAAGGTGGAATTACTGTATATATCCTTCTCGTTTGCGTTTGTCTTTTTCGACAATATAACATATGTGAATGAAGAAAAAGATAGTGCCGAATACAGCCATAGAAACCAAGAGGGTTTTGTAGTTTAAATCCTGAGTTTCGCATTCTGTACAACATTCCGGACACTCGTCACAGCAATCATTGTTGTACCAGACCTTACAGTTTTTTTCTAGCTGCAAATATTCAGAGTTTTCTATAAACAACTGCAGTTGAACTCACGATATTATTATAAATGAAAGGATAGTTCTTGCGATACCATATTAGAGAAGAGCAAGTTTCCTTCGATGCTTTTATTGGCTCATTCGGGTCCATTCCTTTCCCAAAAACTCGGAATAAATAAGCACAAGTGACTTTAGAATTTCCATGATTTTTTCGAAAACGGAAAACAATTGTATAAACATCTGACAGGTAATCGGGATAGGAAACTAAGCATTTCTGCTCCTGTGGTCCTGAAGAATCATATTTACAGTTGAGAGCCAGCGGTAGTTCGTAGGTGGGACGTCCTGAGAATGAAGCCTGTAATTGTGGAAAATTAATGTTATTAAGATCCCACGGAACTGTTCTTACCAATACATCATATTCCAACGGAGCTCCATTAGGTACAGTACCATTCCATCTCAAATGTTGATACGAGACGGCTATAGGTCTGATAGGACTGGCTAGGTCGATAAACAACTTTGAGTCAGATGCTTCCGTACACCATGCTTTATTCGGAACCAATTCTCTTTCCAAAATAACGTAATCCCTCTGCTGGATCCGAAATAAAGAGAATAATATAGAGTGGTTCACTTGTCGTGATCAGGGACGAGCGGCAACGGAAAATTTCGGCAACCCGGCAATCCGGCAATTGCCGAAATCAAAAATCGGCAATTTTCGGCAAATTTCGGCAATACAAAACTTGTTTAAATTTTTTGAGTTTTGAACCAAAAGTACAGTAAAAATCGAATTTTCCAAAATTCTTGTGTCTTCAATGATTCTCGTTCATAAAACAAATCAGATTTGAACCTCATTAGCCCCAAATAATCGAATTTATTCAATTTTCACGTAAATTTTGTCAGAAATTGTTTGGACTTTGCACCAAAATGGGAAAAAAATTCGAAAATTTTTGCCGAAAGCGTTGCCGAGCAAAAAATCGGCAACGCGGCAACGGCAACGCCTCGAAAAAAGTCGGCAATTTCGGCAATTCGGCAACGCGGCAACGGCATTGCCGCTCGTCCCTGGTCGTGATGAAGAAATTCCAACTGTAGCTCCAGAAAGATAATTTGCTGCGTTGTAATAGGGAACTTTAATGGGAACGTCTGAAGAGTTTGGTTGTTCTTCGAATTTTTTGGCGGTGAATTTGAAACTTCCATCGATTTCAGCTGGATTTTCTATGAATGGAGGTTTGGAAGTCGTTACTACGTCTTCGATTAAACCACTAAAGTTCTTTTCTAATGATTCAGTCCTCTCCTCCATTGTTTTCTCATCACTAGTGTTGTGTGTGAAATTGAAATCGAGGTGCATTTCTATTCTATCAATTCGATTTTGAAGATGAGACATCTGAATCTCGCTTATTGGATCAAATTAATTTGTAGTGAAGACTTACCCATTCAAAATTAGTTTCATTTTGAGAGATTATTTTGTATGAGTTGTTTAAAAGTAAAATGAGGATGACGAAGAAAACAGCTTCCAGTATCATAAACTGCCGGATGCGGTGTTTCATCCATCGGAACCTGTAAAGGATATCAAATTGTTTCAGTTTTCTTGTGAGAAACAAGGCTTTTTGAAAAAAAACGAACCATAGCTTAGTTTCAGGAGGTGATGTTGTTCCCCATTGCATTTCTGAATAATCAGCTTCTGTTTTCTTTAACTTATCTTCAGGAACTGTCATGGCTATTAAGTGAAATATCTGAAAGAATCAGAACAAAATGTTTTTGCTCGATTGAGGCATCTTCGGTTGAAAAAAAAGAAATAGAGAGATTGAGAAACAGAGAGGGAGAAAATGAATACTAGAAGGTCTCCAGAGGTGAAATGCGTTCCATTCGTTTTTCACTACTCGGGGTCTCTTCTTTCCTTTCTTTGCCCTCATTTCCCGAAAGTGCAGGAATAAGTAGAAATGTTGTCATGGAATAGGTTAACCAATATATGATACTACAGTTCAGAGATTTTAAAAATTTATTGAGCATTCATAAATTCGAAAAGTATTAATTTATATACATCTAATATTATCTTCCCCGTTTCAGTTTATCTGCGTTTATGCCAATACAAATAAGAATGACCCAAAACCCAATAAAAAAAGTTATGCCAATGATTTTCAAAATTTCAATGTAATTCCAATCACTGATGTGACATTCTTTACAGCATTCCGGACATTCCGCACAGCAATCGTTTTCGTAGAGACGTTTGCAGTTTTTTATCAGCTGAAAAAGATACAATTAGAATATGAACACGTTTTTCTAATCTCACAATGTAATTATAAATGAATGGATAGTTTTTCCGATGCCAAATTAAGGATGAGCATCTTTCTCTATGACCTTCTGGAGGTGTGATTTCTTTCACTTTTCTGTTTCCCTCTCCATAAACTCGTACTAAATAAGCGCATGTTACATTGACATTTCCATGGTTTTTGTGGAAGTGGAATTGAATTCTTTTGATTAAAGGCAATTTATCATCTTTGTAATCAATTGAACAGAACTGTTCTTGCTCTCCGAGCGACTTGTATTCACAGTTGAAAGCCAAAGGAATAATGATGGTGCAGTTTACATCAAGACATGCCTGGAACCCAACAAAAAATGTTTCTTCTGAATATAAAACGGTTCGGAACTTACTTTTACGTCATAAGCTCTTGGTGCTCCCGATGGCACTATTCGATTCCATTTGAAATGTTGATAGGAAACAGCTACTGGTCGAATCTTTTCAGCCAAAACTATTGTCAAAACAGAATCCTTGCTATCTGTACACCATGCTTTATTTTGTACTGGCTCTCGTTCAAGAATCACGTAATGACTTTGATCCAAATAAGATTTTTGATGAGATGATAGATTTTGAGAAACACGTGCACCGGAAAGGTAGCTTGCTGCATTGAAACGAGGAAGAGAAGGATTAAATGGTTCGGGAGGCTTGTACAATTCCATTGCATCTGGACTGATTTTCACTGGAGCTTCGGTGGTTGTTGGTACCGTAGTCGTTTTTATTTCTTCAATAACTTTTGTGGTTGATTCTTCCGATGATCCTATGCTTTTCCTCATTTCTTCGTCGCTTTTGTTAGTAGGAACGTTGGAAAAACTTTGCATTTTTTCAAGTTTATCAATTCGAGTTTGAAGATGAGAGATCTGAATCGGGAAATTTTTACTTTTTTTTTTCTAAAAACTACTAACCAATTCTAAAATCGTTTCGTTTTGTGAGGTAGTTTTGTATGAGTTGTGCAAAAGTAAAAGAAGAATGATAAGGATAATCACTTCCAATAGCATACACTGACGGATGCGATATTTCAGCCACTTGTACCTGAAAAAAAATTTTTTTCGAAAATTTAATGTAAAAACAACAAAAAACCAAACCATATTGATTTTGAAGTCGATGTTTTCCATTGTGAAGGTGCATCCGCTCTTATATCGGAACCACTTTCCAATTCAATTTCCATATCAGCTTTTCTAGTTGAATTACCAAAATAAAATCATCAGAATATTGGAGCTAATCTAGTCTTCAAAAAAAATTAAACATTTGAAATATCCTGAATTGAAAAAAAGCACTTTTCGGCTGCTGTTTCTCGGGAATATGCAACGAGAGAAAAGAATATCAATAGGGTGGTCCCTTGAGCAGCTCTTCCCTCATTTCTCTGGGTCTCTTTTCTCTATTGGTCATGCTCATGTAAACATGAGGGTGTGGAGAGCTTTATTTATTCGAAAAATCACCAAAATGGAACATTTCAAACGAATACAAGAAAAGAACAGCATAATCAAGTGAGAAGTGTATCCATAGCTGTGAATCTATTCCTTGTTTCGAAAGTAACTTTCATAAAACGAGATAACGAGCACAAACAGAACGACTAACCCAATTACTGAATACTTTAACACATCTAAAATAACAGATATATTTATATCTTTCGTTTCGCATTCTCTACAACACTCCGGGCAATCGGTACAGCAGTCGTTTTCGTAGACAACTTTGCAGTTTTTGTGCATCTGAAACAAATTTCTGTGAGATTTCGGTCAAATGAGAGTATGAGTAGGATGGTCCCTGAATCAAAACTCACGAGATAATTGTAATAGAAGAAGAAACGTTCACGATGCCATTTTATAACTTCACATTTCTCCTTGTGGCCTTCAGGTAATTCCTTCCTCTCTTCAGTTACTTGTCGCTCTGAATAGACTTTAACCAAGTAAGCACAAGTCTCTTCAACGTTCCCATGATTCTGGCCGAATTGAAACTGTATTCTATCAATTGCGAACATTTTTGGATTTAATGAAATCTTGCAGATTTGTTCTTGGTCTCCTGATGATTCATAGCTACAATTTGACACCAATGGAATTGGTTTACGGCAGTTTTCATCATAGCATGCCCGGAAAATTCGAAATCTTGTTCGAGATTACACAATATTTATTCATACCGCAACATCATATAGTTTTGGAGCTCCATTCGGAATAGTGCCATTCCATTTCAAATGTTGATAAGATACAGCAATCGGCCTAGTTTCTTCAGATAACTTGATTGTTAAAAACGGGTCTTTTTCTTTTGAGCACCATGCTTTGTTCGGTACCAGCTCCCGCTCAAGAAGCACGTAATCGCTTTGATCTTGCTTGAAAATTGATGAGTTCACTATTGATGAGGATCGATAACTGTTCACTTCAGCACCAGTCATGTAGCTTGCTGCGTTGAAATGGTTGTGCAAGTTTTTGAGAGCAG
>GL379878.1:72982-87649 GCA_000143925.2 Caenorhabditis brenneri | reverse complement strand
ATTCGAGCTCGGTACCCCGGGGATCCCACGTAAAATGAGGATAATGAAGGAAGCGATCTCCAGAATCATGAATTGACGAACGGCATTTATAAAACATTGATACCTGGAAATCGTGATTGTTTTATGAACTTAAAATGAATTTTGATTATACCATAAATCTTTTGGTCTTATTGGTTCCCGAAAATTTAGTATTGAACTGATAGGGGATGTTGGTCTAGATATCGAACCAAATGCTGATCTAGCTTCTATTTCTGGCATCTTTTTAAATGTTATCGAGTTGATTGCATTTGATAAAAAGTCTCTTTTTGAAAGTCTGAAAACTGAAAATAAGAACTAGCAGTTTCAATTTTTTGGAAAAAAAGATTTCTGAGATTTCGCAAAATTAAGTTTAAAATAATATTCAACATAAAGAGCCCGAGTGAAATGAAATCATTCTTTTCTCTGCGTCTCCTTCCGCTCTTCTGCTCCAATGACGTCAGAAAACATCCACAACGTCTAAAAATGTTTGTGTTGTTTTTTTCTTCATTCGGGATAGTTTCGTAGACTTTTCGAGAAGTTTAGTGCCGAAATTGAAAGAAGGTTTTGTCACAATCATAATAATGTCATTTTTGGAAACAATATTCTAGTTTTTAGGAGTATGTAAAAACTCTTTGAAATTCAAAGGCGGATGTATCGATCACTATGCTTCCAAATTCAAAGTATACTTGACGATGTGGAACGGATGAGCCCCGGAAAAAAACATTTCAGAGAAAATAGATGTTTATAATTTTTATTTGAAACCTATCACAGATTTTTCATTTTGAACGACAACAACAAGCAATGAAGGTTAGACAACATATCGTAGATATAAACAAACAAAACAAGATAAACATGAAAGTTCCTTCAAGAATAGATGCGAAGTTTCTATCCACGATTTCACACTCTGTACAGCAATCTGGGCACTCGTAGCAACAACCGTTGTTATAGAGAACTGAACAGCTCTTCCGCAACTGCAAAACTACTTTTCAGATTTCCAAAACACGAGTTCAAAACTCACCAAATTATTATAAATAAAAGGATAATTCTTGCGATACCATATTAAAGATTCACATCTTTCTTTGTGACCTTCCAGTGGTTTCTTTTTCTTCAGGTACCCTTCTCCATAAACTCGAACTTGAGATACACAAGTCATTTCACTATCTCCATGATTTCTTTGAAATTGAATTTGAATTTTCTTTGTTGGAAGGAGATTAGGATTATGAGGAACTAGGCATATTTGCTCTTGTTCTCCAGATGATAGATACTTGCAGTTGTTGACCAATGGAGAGATTTCTTCGCATGGACTACCGATTTTTTCCTGGTCCAGACATGTCTGAAAAGAAATGGAGTTGAAACCAGAAACTATGGGCTTCAGCAGCATAAAAAATCTTACCATAACATCATAAACTCTTGGAGCTCCATTCGGTACTCTTCCATTCCATTTCAAATGTTTATAAGAAACAGCTACTGGTCGAATATACTTGAATAGATTGATTGTCAGAACAGGAAGAGTATAATTCGTGCACCAAGCTTTGTCTTGTTGTAGTTCGGGTCTATCCAGAATCACATAATCCCATTTATTGGAGTAAAACCTATTTGCTGTTCCCGTTGAGTAGTGATTGTCTATTGAAGCACCGAGAAGAATGTTGGCAGCGTTGAAATGTGGAATCGAACGGTTGAAAGTCTTCTTATTCTCTTCGTAGACTCTGAGAGATTTCAATGGTTTTTGGGGAGGAAATGCAGGTACTGTAGATTCAACGAACGGCTGATACGTGGTGGTAGTTGTTGTCGTTTCTTCTACGACCTTCTCAATCCCTGTGTCCGGTGGTTCAGTTGTCTTCTCATTGTTTTTTATAACTTTGTCTTTCGAATTGATTTGTAACTCGTTTTTGATTTGATACACCATTGTTTCAATACTTTGAATTTGATAATGTAGTAATGTAATCTGAAGATATTTTGGTTTCAGACGTTAAAACTTTGAATGAATGTTACCATTTCTAAGCTCCGTTCAATTTGGGAAGTATTCTTGTATGCATTGTGCAGTAATAAAATAAGAATAATGAAGAAAACAGCTTCTAAAATCATGTAATGACGAATTCGGGACTTCAACCACTGGAACCTTTAAAAAGGAAACTGTTTTTGTTCCATGATCATTCTTGTTAAGCTACAAAAAGTTGAGCTTACCACATTTCGGATCTTTTCGTTCGGCATCTATCGTGTACATTCGTTTTCAACGGAATATCTGGTGTCATTTCGAATTCCAATGGCGATTCCAATTCCATTTTGATATGATTTTGATAATAAACTAAACCAGCGGTATAGAAAAATGTGCAAAGCCTGCAAGATGTTTATTTTGAATTGGAAATCTAGAAAAAATCTGAAATATAAAAGAAAAGAAAATATGGGTTTTTATGAACAAGAACAGAAATTAATGAAATGCATGAAACTCCATTTTCAAAGAAACGAGAAAGGGGCAAAACATCGATGGAGGAGGTCCGTAGAGTACTCGCAATGCAACATTTGCTTGCTCCATCTCTCTGAATCTCTTCTCTCTAACTTCGGCTTTTCTCTTCAGAGGGGGCTCCCACCAAATCTCCCAAGAAATTCGAACAAATAGTGGAGGTTTGATAATTATTCATTGAACGCAACATATATGACATGGGAAATGGAAAAACTGGAATTTCGAATTAACAGTGAAGAAACAGTTTTTACTTTGTAATCTATCACAGACTTTTCATGTTGGTGGCTTAGGACGACAGCAAATAATACATGGTAGACAACATATGATAAATACAACTCCACAAAATATCAAAAACATCATAGTTCCAGCAATTATGGTTCCTAAATTTCTATCGCTTATCTCACACTCTGCGCAACAATCTGGACACTCTTGGCAGCAATCATTATTATGGAGAATTGAACAGTTCTTTGGCAACTGCAAATGTAACTATTTAATCTCCAAAACACAAATTCCAAACTCACCAAATTATTATAAACAAACGGATAATTCTTGCGATGCCATATCAAAGATTCACATCTTTCTTTATGACCTTCCAGTGGTTTCCTCTTCTTCAGGTACCCTTCTCCATAGACTCGAACTTGAGATACACAAGTCATCTTACTATCACCATGGTTACTTAGAAATTGAATTTGAATTTTCTTGGTTGGAAGGAGATTAGGATTATGGGGAACTAGGCATATTTGTTCCTGTTCTCCAGATGATAGATACTTGCAATTGTTGACCAAAGGAGTAGTTTCCTTGCATGGACTACGTCTCTCGTCCTGGTCCAGGCATGTCTGTAAACTGATCGAATTAAAAGCCGATTGAATTGTTTTATGAGTGGCATTTTTGTTAAGTGTTTTAAAATCAAAACTAATTTTCAGCTAACAGAAAGAATCTGAAATCTTACCATAACATCATAAACTCTTGGAGCTCCATTCGGTACTTTTCCATTCCATTTCAAATGTTTATAAGAAACAGCTACTGGTCGAATATACTTGAATAGATTGATTGTCAGAATAGGAAGAGTATTATTCGTGCACCAAGCTTTGTCTGGTCGTGATTCGGGTCTATCCAAAATCACATAGTCCCAATTATTCGATTGAAACCAGATTATTTTTCCCGATGAGTAGCGTTCATCTACTGAAGCACCGAGTAGAATGTTGGCAGCGTTGAAATGTGGAATCGAACGGTTGAAAGTGTTCTCATGTTCTCTCAGAGGTTTCAATGGTTTTTGAGAGGGGAATACTGGTACTGTAGCTTCAACGGCCGGCTGATTCGTGGTGGTCGTGGTCGTTGCAATTTCTTCTACAACTTTTTCAATTTCTGTGTCCGGGGGTTCAGTTGTCTTTCCATCATCTTGTATGAATTGTTTTTTGGAATTTCTTTGTAATTCGTTTTTGATTTGGTACACCATTGTTTCGATACTTTGAATTTGATAATGTAGTAATGTAATCTGAAAATATCTTTGTTGGAAATGTTAAAAATAAAAAGAATGTTACCATTTCCATGTTCCGTTCAATTTGGGAAGTATTCTTGTATGCATTGTGCAGTAATAAAATAAGAATAATAAAGAAAACAGCTTCTACAATCATGTATTGACGAATCCGGTATTTTAGCCATTGGAACCTTAAAACAGGTAGTTGTACTATAATTTTCTCGTCGAGCTCCCAAAAAAATAAGCTTACCATATTGTAGATTTTTTCCTTTTGCTCCTTTTTTGTACATTAGTTTTCAATGGAATATCTGGTGTCATTTCAAATTCCAATGGCGATTCCAATTCCATTTTTATTTTTTTTTGTTGCTAAACTGTAGTCTAGAAAATATACAAATATATTTTGAATTAGAAATGTTGAAACAATTTGAACTTTTACAGACAAAAAGGAAGATTTTTCATGGACAAAAACAGAAATTGATGAATGCGGAAAAAAACATCAATAGGGAGGGTCCGTAGAGAGATGCAGCATTTTCTTGCTCCGTTTCTCAGAATCTCTTTTCTCTAACTTCATCTTTTCTCTTCAAGGGAATTCTTCGTCTCTTCTTCTAAGAAATTCAAGGAAATAATGGACTTTTGATAATTATTCATTGGATCCAACGGATATGACATGGTAAATAGAAACAAAAACACCGAAAAGTTGAAACTGGTCGTTTCTCGTCTGAGTTTGATGTTTTTTTATTCATAGCAATGAAAAAGAACAAAAACATTTAATTAGTCATCTTTTTTTGTTTTAAAGAGTTTGATCGTTGACTCACTAATTTTATGGTCAAACGGGAGGCGAGCCGAATTTTAATGAGAATGCGACTTCACTCAAATGAAAACATCATACGAATAAGCTGCCTCTTTTTGTTCAGAACTCGGGAAAGTGTTTACCAAGCAGAGCTTGAGATTGTGACTTTCAAAAGTTTTTCCAAGGTCAAAAGCAGAGAAAAGATTAAAAATAATATTTTGACATGCATTGTCATTTGTCATTGTATTCATCGTCGCATTCCTCACAAAGTATAGCATCTCGTAACATATTGAGAAAAGTAAATCATAGTCGATTTTCAGATTCATGATCAAAATTGAACTTCTGGAGCTTGATAGATTGAATTTTCAAAATTTTTTCTTCAAAAAATTCAGGAGACGTGAAATGATGAAGGCAAGAAAAAGTGTTCAAGCTGCATTTCTTATCTTCAATTCTGGAAAAATATAGAATTTGGAGTACTCAACTGAATTTCTTCATCTTGAAATCACAAAGCTATCCTTCAAGTTTTTAAACGATTTCCTCACAGAACTCTTCGACTCGTGACAGTATTTCTGCATTATTAGAACATCACTTTTCATTTTCAGATTCTGATTTTCTCTACTGATTCAGAGAGTAGGCAGACACTCCTTCGACGTTCTATTCCCCCAACCAAATTATTCATGTTAATTGTCTTTGCACCTGGTCTCGGCCTCTTGTAGAATGTTCAATGCCATCGTAGAATGCCCTAGAATCTACTGTTTGCCTGGCTATCTATAATCCCTCTCATTATTGCATAATCTATGAGCAGACGACACAGTCGTTCTGGGAAAAATTTGGCGGGTTTCGTGGTGGGACCCCATTCTCTCCGTCTTATCTGATGGAAGAGGGGGAGACTCCAAGGGGGTCCATCTGCAGACAGTCATTCTCATTCTGTTCTGTTCTCATTGTTGGTTGTTCTTCTTGTTCTCTTGTTCTTCTGACCCCTCCTCACCATTTGCATCTCTCACATTGAAGTTCCACTACCTTTATTATTATAATCAATTATTTTACTTTGCTAATCTAGGATTTCCCTGGTTATTTTACTTTTTCTGTGTCTTTTTCTGCAATTCTATTGGCAGCATACCATCGTTCCCCTTTTTCCAGACTCTTGTTCTCGAACATGACCCCTGAAATTCATCAGGCAATTGATGAGATCTATGAAAGACTCACGCTCAATCCAACTAGAGAGTCGATTAATGAAGAATATGGACGGCTCGACTATCTGACCTCCAATGAATGTTTGACAGCTGATGACAAGAATGCCATTTTAAATGCTTATATTGCTGTGTATGAAGCTATGTATAGATTGACCTTGGCCGAGGGTCTCCCGACAACTCAGCCTAATCTCTCGAATTCAGCTCAGAACACCACTCAGACTCTGGATTTCAGTCAACTTCAGGCATCATCTAGTGATAACGTTCAGCAATCTTCACAGCAGGATACTGCAAGAGAGATTTTTGATCGACTTATGAGAGAAGACAGTGCTCGAGTGAGAGTTGCTATTGGTAATGGAGCGACTCTAAATCAAATTCTCGCTCCAAATACCCCTTCAGCTCAAGCTGCAGCATTGACTGAGAGGAAACATTCCTCTGAGGAAACCCCTTCATTGTATGCTCAGTATCTTGAGATTAAACTTGAATTCAAACAATCTGAACTCGAGACACTTCGAGCAGAAAAGACTGAACAAGCTCAGAATAATAAAGAAATCCTCTCAAGATGGGTAAAAACTGCTGAAGAGAATAGAGATATGGTATATAAGCAGAACGGAGAGTTGTATGAGTTGAGAAGAACTTCATTTGAAATCAACCAGAAACTAGAAGAATCAGAGAAGAAAGTGAAGAAGTTGAAGGAGACGAATGTCGAATTGGAAAGGTAAATTTTAGTCGAAATAAAACAATTTTTTCTATCTGACGACAATCTTAAAAGATGTCTAAGGCTGTCATATATTTCCTTCATCAGAAACCCCCTCGTTTTTCAGACTCCGTGCATCAGCCACTCGCGAAGCCTACTTTGCCAATGAAAACCTTGCCCAAATTCAAGAGACTCTCCAGTCAACCCAATCGGAAGCTCAGTCAAAGATCGATCAACTGAAATCTGGCCTTGAATATGCTGGGAGTCAAATTAAAGAACTGAAGGAAAGCATTGAGACTCTCGGAAAGGACTACAATTATGTCCGTATGGAAAATGACAAATTGAGTATCTCGAATGAGGAGATGAAAGAGTAAGTTGATCGAAAGACAAGTTCTTAAAACATCTCATTACTTTACAGGGCTCAGAAAACTGCAGAAGACGTTATTCAGGGAATGATGATGACTGAGGAAGAACTGAAGAAAGAGGCTCAGGAGGGTCAACATATGATTGCAGATCTGAAAACTGGTTTGCAAAAATTGAGTTCTGATTTTCGTGCCTTACAGGCGGATAGGAAAGAATTATACGAGTGAGTGACAGGGAAGATAATTGTACCCAGTATTAGTGTTATTCAAACTCCATAGTTTATAGACTAGCTTTTCCTAAATCTCTTTTGAACCATCGTACTTTTCAGAGAGTTTTTGACTACGAATACGCAGCGTTTGGAATTCAGAGATAACAATGCAACATTGAAACGGGAACTCAAAAGAGCAGAAGACATCCTTGCTTCTTTGAAAGAATACGTTGAAGCGTTGGAGAAACATTATCTTGATAGTAAAAAGCAATGTGAAGAATTGAATGCTTCGAACGAGGCACTCCAATTAACTCGGAAGGAACTTGAAGAGAACCTCAGATCGTCCGAAGAACGCATTCAGTGTATGCAGCAAGAGATTGAATCAGAAAAGGAGAAGTATCAGAAGGTCTGCAGTGAGAAGGAGGAGTTGGAGACTACCATTAAGAATGTATTAATGTAAGTGGATTTTGGGCTTGAACATGGAACGAGGGCTCTTGCAGTCTAACTCTTATCTCAATGCGGCAAGAGTTTCCGTTCTTTCCAAGAAGTTATAGAAAACAGCTCTCGGATTTTATCAAAAAATTATTTTTACAGTTCCCAAGAGATGACCGAGGAAAGCTTCAACACAGCTCAGATTGAAATTGAGCAGCTGAAGACTCAAAAGTATTGGGAAGAAGACTATATTGAATGCCTGAAACAGGACATTTCAAAGATAAAAGAGCACGAGAAAGAGTTGTTGGAAGAGAAAGAAGTGCTGGAGGCTTCCATTGAAGAATTGAAAAGGTTCGGGACTTTTCAGATTAAGGGAATGTTGTGTTCTGGTTGTTAACACCAAGTTACCCGGAAACGCCATAGATTGTCTAGTAATCTCATTGAAAACATTTTCAGAAATCAAGAGGCTCTTGAATCAGCTCAAAATGAAGCTCAATTTGAAATTGAGCATATGACTTCTAAGCTTCAATCGGCAGATGATCGCATTCTGTTATTGGAGGACAGCGTTAGGACGTATACTACTAGATATGAAAAGGCTTGTATTGAGAACAGTGAATTGAAGACTTCTAACGAGGAATTGAAAAGGTGAGTTTATCTGAAAGACTCAGATTATTTAAGAACTGCCAACATTTTTCAGACTCATCGAATTAAAAGGATTTGAGATGAAGCAGCTTCAAGCTGATTACGGTCAAACACGAGTTGCACTCAGATCAACTCAGTCCCGATGTGAAGCTGATATTCAAAAGGTGACGATGAGGCTCCGGAATGCTGAGCAGTTGGCTGAGGATTGGAAGAAGAAGGTTGAAACTGAGGTGAAAGAGAAGGAGAAGTTGATGGAGGAGTTACAAAACTCTGATTCGTAAGTGATGTTTTCATATCATATCCTTTTATGTCGTTTTAATAATTTCGAGTTAGGCTGTTAGTAACTCTTTCACATTTTTCAGAATTCGCAAGGCAGTATCATCAATGGCCTGCGCCCAACAAACTGAACTGATGACTACAGCCATTGGCTTGAAAGAAAAACTGAACAGTTCCATTAAACAAGTGACTTTGATGAAAAAGAAACTGGAGAAGACCGAGACCGCTTTGGAGACAGCAGAAGTTCTGAATGAGAAGTTGTCCGATGATCTCAAGAAATCAAAAGCTGAAAAGAAGGAGTCCGACAAAAAATGGGTGACTGCACAAGACAAACTGTTAGATGATCTCAAAAATCGTAACTTGAGAATTGCGAAAGTGTGCCATGAGGCAATTCAGTATCATAAGAAAATGAACTCGTTGAAAGAAGATTTCAAAAAATCTGAGGAAAACGCTAAGGAGGAAATGGAAAAGATGATGAAGAAATATGAAGAGCAGGGTAAACTATTGACAGAACTTCAGAGGGAAAAAAAGCAGAAGGACGCTGAAAGAATGGAATTAGAGAATGAAGGATATGATGTTTCCCAGTTTTAAGTTTGTGATTTTTGTTGTGGTTTTTCTTTAATAAAGTTTTTCCCACAGTTTTTGTTTTTACCTGTGAAATCATTTTTGTGAAATCACGTTTGTGAAATCACTGACAATCTGAGTGAGAAGTAGCTACCACATAGTGTAATTTTTTGCAGCACAGCTAAATGGGTCAATGTTTATTCGGATTAATAAAATGTTTGACAAAAGCAAAGGGAGGATAAATGGAAAAGAGCAATCACTCTTTTGTTTACAATTGTAATTTAAGTACAATAGTATCACAGGAAAAAAATAATTATGGTAGCATACATTCAAAGTAGCAATGTTTCTATGCAAACAATAGTTTGGAAAGAAACTACTTTATTGTGCATGTTGCAATTGAGAACGAACTTGTTTCTTGTGTATGTAAACACTGAAAACCATTGCAAAAATGGCGATCAAAACTAGGAAGGCAAGGAAAATGAGGAGGATTGAGACAGTAATATTTAGAAGTATTTCATTGGTATTCATATCCCTGATTTCACATTGTTCGCAGCACTCCGGACAGTCTTTGCAGCAATTGCTTTTGTGAAGTGTGATGCAGCTTTTGTTCTTCTAAAAAATTAGAATTCTTATATGGTGATTTCGAAGAGTGGTGGGAATCTGAATTGAACGCGTGAGTTTGTTCAAATGACTAAGTTTATCTTACAATTAAACGAAAAAATCTTACAGTACTCAATAAATAAGACATCAATAGAGGAAGAAGTCTCTCTGTCAATCTGATTTTTCACTGTCAATTTCAAAGTACAGTAGAAAGTCAGATAGTTTTATTTAAATAAATAAGAAGTATGCCTGCATTTCGAAGATATGAAATTAACAGTCACGGACAACGTTTTCACAAAAATCACGAGGAAAACGAGGAAAAGGAATCCGATAGCGTGCAGAAGTTCGGAGTTCATATCCTCAATCTCGCATTCCTCACAGCACTGTGGACAATCCTTGCAACAATTTTTTTCGTGAAGAACTGAGCAGCTTTTTGATTTCTAAAAATTGAAGATGGATGAAAAGAGAAGGAAGAAAAAGAGCTGTTTGTTTTTAAGATGATTCCCTGAACTTACTAGAAACTACAGTAACTTGAGAAGTCATACTGGAAATCATAGAACATCGGATAGTGAGTTAGAAAGAAAAATGTTTATTTTGTTAGTATAGCGTTTACAACATTGTACAAATGATGGATTCAAAAAGCCATACAACAACAATAACCAATAAAAAAACAATATAAAGCAAGTTCTCGAGATCGTGCAGCACGAATTGAATGAATATTGAAGAATTTTTAGTTAAATTTTTGAATCATATAATTCACAGTCTTCACAACACTCCGGGCAGCCCATGCAACAAGAGGCACTATAGAGAATATCACACTTTTTGAACCTCTAAAATGAATGGAGCTTGTTTGAGAATATCCTCCTTGTTATCTCAGAGCATTCTAATAAGGACACAATTCACTACAGTCAAATCAGAAATAAACTAACCAGATTGTTGTAAACGAATGGCGAGTTGTGATAATGCCATATCAAATCAGTGCATGTCTCATTGTTCTTTTCCATTTCAACTTTCGTCACAGACAGCTTGCTTGCTCCTCCATATACTCTCACCACATATGCACATGTCTTTTCCACGTTACCATGGTTTTTATGGAAGCGGAACTGGACCATTTCAAACCCGTACTGACGAGTTTCATTCAATGGAATTGAACAGATTTGTTCTTGTGTCTCATTGACATCAGATACATACGTGCAGTTTGAGACAAGTGGTTCCCAATGTTCACAGGATGAATCTTGGCAACCCTGGAAGAATTTGGTGAAGAAATGATGATTTCAAACATTGGCTTACCACTAAATCATAAACCTTCGGAGCACCATTTGGCACTGTCCCATTCCATTTTGTATGCTGATAAGAAACTGCAAATGGCTCAATATTTTTTGTCAGTTTCACTGTGAGATTAGGTTGTTTGACGTCTGAACACCATGCTTTGTTTGGAGGAGGCTCTTTTCGATCTAGTAGTACATATTCGCTCTGATCTCTTCCAAAGAACGGATTGTTGTCTGAGCTAGAAGAAAGTGAAGAAACAACTCTGGCTCCAAGGAAGTAGTTGGCTGCGTTGAAGTGTTCAATTGCGTCGATGGTACTTGTGTAGTTGGAGTTGCAGATTAGGGTTGGCAGAACGATTGGCTTAATTTTGGGAGGCTCTGTTGTAGTTGTAGTGACGACAGGAGTAGTTAGGATAGGCTGTGTGACAGTCTCCGTGACTTCTAATTCGCTGAAGTCGGACACATTGTCTGAACCAAGACGCTTCTCAAGCTTGTTTATCTGGATTTGAAGTTTGAGGAGCTGTAATTGAATCACGAACTTCTATCACCAAAAGTTTATGTATCCTACCAATTCATCGGATTTGTCCACTTTCGACACCAACTGGAATGAGTTGAACACGAGAAAAGAGAGCATGACGAAGACCATTGTCTCGAAAATGTAGTAATGACGCCATTGGATGGTGAATAAAACTCTGAAAGTTAATCTGGTTTTCTAGATACAGCAGGCTGATCTCACCGGTTTGCGGGAAATACATCCTTATCGAGATCGACATTATAATTATCTTCATTCAATGCAAACGGCGAGATGCTCTTCTCCGCATCAGCGTCTTTTTTTATTGGTCTCACTTCAATTTTCATTGGGAAGTTTTCATAGGCTTTCTGAAAATTTCAAGTTAAAATTTATGTAGAATTCTTGAGAGGGGTGTCAAAAAAGAAGAGAGATCTCGTGCCTCTAAACGCCGCAAAAATATCGATTGTGGGGCGGGTATATAATCTTTCGAAAATCTCTAGAAAATAACATCACGAGATTTTTCACATGAGGATAAGAGAGCCTTTTCGCGATGCCTATTATTCTCTGCGTCTTCCTAGTTACCAGTCAAATAACATCACTTTACTTTCACATTTGACGCAAATCAAAGGGTTTGTCTTCTGTTAAAGAGCATGTATTTTTAGATTTTTTTACACAGAAAATACTAAACTCCCTAATGTCAAAAATAAATGGAATGACGCAAATCGAAATCTACATTTTTGTAGTTGTTTTGAGAAGAGGCGATGATAGGACATTTGAATTTTGGAGCAACATTCTTTATTGGTTTGCAAAAATAAGATGAAGACGAAAAATAAATGAGATGAAAAATATGAATGATCAATTGATTAGTGTTCTGGACAAAATATGATGTAAAGGGAACTGTATAGCTGAGGAGAGGACAAAATAAGAACGGGTGAAAAGTAGGTTGAATGAGCTCCAGTTTGATTTAAGGTTGTACATTTCAATGCACAATTGCTCAATACTTTCCGAAAGATTCGAAGTCATTTGAGCCATCGTCTTTGGAGTTAGCGAAGCAACAGAAGAAGACAAAGAGCATGAAGATGATGAGGAACACGACGACAGCGATGATGTGAGGTGCGATCCATTTCGAGTTGACATCCTCGATTTCACATTTCTCGCAACATTCTGGGCATTCGGAGCAACACTTGTTCTTGTAGAGGACTGAGCAGCTTTTGGATTTCTGAAAACCAATGGTTAGAAATGGTTAGAGTTACTGAGCTTTTTATTAAAGGAAAAATTATAATACGACTTACCAAGTTGGCGTACACAAACGGAGAATCGTGATAGGCCGTCGTCAAATCCTTGCATATCTTCTCACTCTCCTCCATATCCCCTTTAGTTACCAATGATTTGCCTGCTTCCCCGTAGACTCGAACCAGGAATGCACAAGTCTTCACCACATCTCCATGATTTTCACGGAAGCGGAACTGAACTTTCTCATATCCATATTGACGAGTTGCGTTGACGGGAATGGCGCAGACTTGCTCCTGTTGCTCACTCTCTAAAGATTGATAAGTGCAGTTCTCAGCAATAGTTTCCCATTGCAAACAGTTTTGATCAAGACAACCCTGAAATCGGTTTTTGTACATTGTTCAAAGAATTGAAACAAAGAAAACGGACCTCCACATCATAAACCTTGGGTGCTCCGACTGGAACTGTACCATTCCATTGTGAATGTTGATAAGACACTGCTACTGGTTGAATAGTTTTTGCGAGATTTATTATCAAAAGTGGTTCCGTTTCATCTGAACACCATGCTCTGTTTGGAGGAGGGTCCTTTCTATCCAGAATTACGTAGCCACTTTGGTCTCTTCCGTAGGCAAAGTTGTCAGATTCAGAAGAGTATTTGGAATCCACAGAAGCACCGAGGAAGTAGTTGGCTGCGTTGAAAATTTCTGGTTGTCCCGAGGAATTCGTTTCAGGAATTGAAATGGTTGGGCACATTGACTGAGGTGGCTTGACATGTTCAATTTTCGGGGCTGGGGTTGCTTCAGTGGTAGTTGTAGTTGGTTCGGGTTCAGCATAGTGGCCAGAAAAACCACGAGCGTTTTCAAGCTTTTCGACTTGAAGTTGAACTTTAGCGAGCTGAAAATATTTTCGGATTGAAAAGAAAAATTTCGACAAGTCTTACCAATTCATTAGTTTTCGAAACTTGGGAAGACAGCAAGCCAGTGTTGAAAAGGAGTAGAATGAGAACAAAGGCAGTGACTATCTCCATAATCACCTGATTTGTTGGATGTGGGTACGTAAACCTAGAAAAAGGATGAGTTGGGGTGACTTTGAGAGTTTTTGTTTACCATGGTTTTGGCTTCATGGGCTGGTTCGGGATTATGGTGAACCGTTCCTTGCATTGAAAGTGTTGAGTTGCATCAATGCGACGCGGCGATCTGGCATCTCTCAGTGGAGGCAGCTGCGCCATTCCGTTGGATAGTCTCAGCCAAGTTTGGATTTCTGAACAATAAAAACACAATATAAGTCACACTTCACTTCACAAGTCTAGATTAGTACCGCGAACTGATACTTTCTCAAAAAATCATTTTTGGTACAATTCGAAAATGATGATACACGATGGAAACAAGGTATTGTGAATACGGCGGTGTTTGGGGTTGGGGACACGGTGTCCGTGGCCGTTTCGATTGCATTTAGGCGGCCACCCTCCTTATCTCATCCCTGTTTTGGATGGTTTCCCCTTTCCCCTACTAACGCTTGTCCCCCAATGGAAATGTGAGTAACCGCCAAAAGGTGCGTCTAGCTAAAATAGCTTCAGAGGAATGCTAGATTGCGAACCTCGTAACATAGGAAAGGACTAATAACCTCTCCAACACGCCAATTACATTGTTGAGACACAAAATCTCGAGGCTTTTCCTCCAAACATAATATGGGGTTGACAAATCCGGAGAACACAAAACCATGTCAGGCTGCGCTTCGGAAAACAAGCAAGAACTGTTCACCTAATAAGATTATTTAGCTCGCAATATTGGTTGATGGAGTACCACTCGACTACTCCGATGACTCCTGATCATTATCTGGGAATTAGGGCTTCCCTTATTCGCTGATAACGAATGATAGGATCATGTGACACTTTCAATGACGGCGTGCATATCTTCGACTAGTGGCATGCTCCGCTCATC
>GL379878.1:41560-72972 GCA_000143925.2 Caenorhabditis brenneri | reverse complement strand
GTTATTAAGGGAAAAGAAACGTGCGACGATTAGTTCTCGTTTTAAAGAAGATGTTTATCCACAAAATCACACTTCTGTGTTTGGAAGTTTTTGGAGAGAAGGCAATTGGGGATATAAGTGCTGTCATCAATTCGTCAGAAATTCCTACTGTACAGGAAAACAAGGAATTGAAGCCGAATCAAGTGCTGCTGAAGGGACGACAACATCGAAAGAAGAAGTGTTCAAAGTACCAAAATTGGTTGAACCATCTGAATCTGTGGAACAAGCTGCGACAAAAGGAGAGATGAAAGAAGAAGTAGATGACGAAGAAGAAGAAAAGACCGACGATGAAGACAATTCATCGAAGCCTTCCCAGTCGCCAACACCTTCTAGTGACGATGAGGAGAAGTATTCACAATATTTCTAAATAGTTTTGTTTCAAAAACACTTCTAGACCCCGATCTAGGTTCTGTTCCATCAAATTTGAGAAACGAGGAACAAAAACCGGAGAGCGAGGAAAAAAAGGTAAAAACGAAAATTGTGAAGACGAACAGACGTTCCATTCAGTTGAGAAACAATTTATATACTGCTGGCGACGCGTGGTACCGTTTCTATGGTAATCGTACAGCCCATCCGTCCCTATGGAGTATCAGATGTATGTTATAAGGGAGTCCGTAGGCGGATTGAGGAAGAACCGGATGTTATTCTGTTTCGAATTACGAGAATCTGTATACTGTCTAGACCCAACTCAAGGGAAATTAGTTTTATGTCCGGTACGATCAGAAGAATTGAGAATGTCTGGTACATTTCTTGAATCTTGGATAGGAAATAAAACAAGGTAGAAGACGAGGAAGTGAATGAAGAATTGTTTTCAGAAAAGGAGTTATAACTATCTATTCCAACAGTAGTATTCCCGAAAGAAACAAAGACAAAGAGTCATTGCCATAAAATCAAGGAAGTCTATGAAAGGCAGACTTATGATATACGAGGTGTCTACATCCTCGATTTCACATTGTTCACCACATTCTGGACACTTTCTAATTTTTTAATAATTGAAACACACTGTTCATGAAGTTCAAAACATGAAAAAATAATGATTTTATTGGTTTACAAGGAGAGGAAATGCGAAATGAATCAATTCATGAGAAACTTGTGACCGTTGAAGAAGAATCAGAATTCACCTCGTTTCTTTTCTTCAGTTTCTCTTGACAGTATGCTATGAGCAAAAGCGGAAGCAGAAAAGCCCCCAACCCTATCACAAAGACTACAACAAAGATTATACAAAGTCCAATCAGAATCAGGATCCCTTTCATTACCGTCAGATCATCTATAAGACACTCGTCACAACACTCTGGGCACTCTTCACAGCATCCCAATGAATACAATCGGGAACAGTTTTTGCGTTTCTGAAATCAAGATTATTTCTTAACTTAAAAACTTATACGAAAACTCACAACAGTGTAAAGAATTCCAAGATTATGGTAATCCCATTTGAGACTTGAGCATGTTTCTTTGTCTTCCTCTTGCTTCTTTTTATCAATTATTGGTCCTTTCGGGTTTCCATAAACTCGAACAAGATTAGCACAGGTTTCCTTGACGTTCCCGTAGTTTTCACGGAATTGAAACTGAACAAATTCAAACGGAAGGAGATTTGAGTTGTGCGAAATATTACATTTCTGTTCTTGTTCTTGGTTTCCAGATTGATATTGACAGTTGGAGACGAGAGGTTCCCATGTATTGCAGTCAACATCGAAACATGCCTGAAACAGATTTTTTGAAAATGTCATAGAGCAGCCTCCACGCTTAAGATATTTTCACTTTTTTGAATGACTCACCACTAAATCAAACACCCTCGGAGCGCCATTAGGAACCATCCCATACCATTTGGAATGTTGATAAGAGACATACAGCGGATGTATGAATTCTGTCAGCCTGATCGTTAGGTTTGGTGACTTTTCTTCGGAGCACCAAACACTATTTTTCGGAGGATTCGGTCTTTCGAAAATCACATATTGATCTGAATGTCCTGTATCGTTGTTCTTCACACGTGCTCCTCTCATGTAGCTGGCTGCATTGATAATTTCAAGAGGGCAGGATGTTGACCTTTCAGAAAGATCGGAACAATTGAAAAGGTTGGAAACGACTGTTGATGATTCCAGTTGATTATGAGATTCTGGAGAAAGACTTTTGCCATTTTGTTTCTCATAATAGTCCATTTGATTTTGAAGTGTTGTCATCTAAAATTATTTTTTCCTAATAATTTCAAATTTGATTTGAAGTTATTACCGATTCATAAACCTTCATGTTTCGGGAAGAATTTTGATAGGAGTTGTGCATGAGAGCAGAAAGAAGAAGAATGATAATGAGTTCCAAGATGAAATATTGACGGATTCGCATAGATAGCCTTAAATATTCTCGAGGATCAGTACAATTTTAGGGTTTTGAAGAATTACCCATTCTCCGTCTTTTTTTCAGGCTCCTTGTTTGGAATGGGAAATGTTTCTTCCAACCCAACATCCTCCAAGTTTTTTCGCAAGTTTGAAAGCGAGTTCATGAGTTTCTGAAAATTCGAAGAAGTTAAAGTTCAAAGGAAGTGAGCGAAATGAAATGCAATCAAATGTGAAACTAGACACATTTATAATAGCTGTTTGCTTCACTTCCTAACGTTTCCTTGACAACAAACACACTTCTGACGAATTTGACATTCTTATGTTGAATTTAAGATATTGGCAGCTGTATCAAACTATAGTTTATTTGAAGAAAAATCAAGCGGACATAAAAATGATGACAAGCAACAAAAGGGAGCGTTAACAACAGTGGCTTGAGAAGTTTTCGATTCATTTGTTCGAGAGGAACCAAAAAATACCATAGAATGAAGAATTGGCCAGTACTATTTATTAATTTTTAAAAAGTTTAAAATATTTACAAGACTGTTCCTGATCGCATGAAAAAGATTATCTGAAAAAAAAACTATTTATTTATGAGGATCGTTTTATGAACTCAGCTTTCACCTAATTCTTCTCGCATTTTCTTTAGCTATGGAACACATACAGGAGCAACAACAAAACAAAAATATAATAGAGACAACGAAGGCAGCCCAAAGTATAAATTTAAGGAACGTTATATCGCTAATAAGACATTCTTCACAACACTCTGGACACTCATCGCAACATTGGTTGTAGTAAAGTACAGTGCAATTCTTTGATTTCTAAAATTCCCTTCAACTTCAGACGATACTTTTCAACACTCTTACCATTGTATACAAAACTGGCCAATTCTTGTATGACCATGCTAAGTCTTCACAAATCTTCTCGCTTTCTCTCAGTTCTCCCAAGTTCTTCTTCTTATCTTTGGGTTCTCCATAAACTCTGAGCAAACTAATACACGTTTCTTTATTGCGACCATGATTCTCATGGAACTGAAATTGAACTGTTTCAATCGGCATTTCATTCAGGGTTGGATCAATCATGCATGTTTGCTCTTGTTCTTCATTTCTTGAATTGTATTCACAATCGGTTGCTAGTGGAGTCCAAGAATTACATCTGGTGTCATAACATGCCTGAAACTTTTTGATGGAAAACAATCCCTTCTACAAAGAACTCACCACCACATTATATTTTCTCGGTGCTTCATTTGGCACAATATGGTTCCATTTCGAATGTTGATAGGAGACATAAACTGGCACGATGAATCTGGACAGACTTATTGTCACATTTGGTTTTTCAGTTTCTGTACACCATTCTGCGTTTTTTGGTGGGTTAGGTCTATCAAGAATCATTTGGTTTGGTTCGGATGAAAATAGCAACCAAGAGATTCTCGCTCCCGATATATAATCAGCTGCATTTACGAGAGGTATTGAAGAGACTGTGCGTAAATTTTCATGGTGTTGGTTGATTTTTTCAGTTTCGAGTTTTTGATTATTCTCGATCGGTGAAGTGCGGTGATCCTGGTGACCATTCTGAGATTGAGTGATCGGAGGTTTGGTTGTCTTGAAATCAAATGAGATGTCTTCTGTCGAATCTTCATGAACACTACAATTACAAGATTCTAATTGTTTCTCGAGCAATCGAATTTCATATCGAAGACTTGAAATCTGAATTTGAATATATTTTCTAATAACTACTTTTCAATTAAATATACTCACCAACTCATAAGTCTCTTCGCTTCGTATCCAATTATTTCGGGAGTTCATAAGAAGAACAACTAGAAGAACAGATGTTACAATTTCCAAAACGAAATAGTGACGTATTCGGTAGTAGAGTCGTTTGCACCTGAAATTTTTCGAAAAAAAATTTAAAATTTTCTTCGATAAAAAAAACAGGAAAAATAAGACTCGGTAGTCGAACACTCTTCAAAAAAAAGTACTTACCATTCGCTGAATCCTTCCCCACATCCAGTACAGTCGATATCTTGTTCCGTGTAATATTGGTGAGTTCCTCGATGTCCTGCCGTAAGCATGAGCATCTGCATTTGTAAGCCGCCTGTAAAATCGAACGAACATTTGAAGAGCTCAATTGGAAGTAAAAATTCAGAAACAAAGGCAAATTTTGCAGTGTTGAAATTTTAAAATAATTTTTTTTCCGAATCTCAAAGTTTTGATAACTTTGTAAAACCAATAAGATATATCCTCGAAACCCATGAAAAGCTTCAGTGTGGCACATTTCCCTTTTTCTGTCTGCGTCTTCTCATTTCCTTGCGCTTCAGAATAGAAGAACAAGAAGCAGTGACGTCATTGAGCATTTGACTATACAACATCATCTGGACTGCAGGTCTTAAGAAAAACAGATAATTTCCATATTTATTGAAAAATAGCGGAGGTAGTCTTTGATAATTAACAAAGAGAGATCAAAACTTGAAGATTTAAAGTCTCTTACATTGTCTTTCACAACAACATATTAGTGCTGTAAAGAGGAAGACAATTGAAAATATGGAAGCAAAAAAGAAAATGACTTTATGATACGTGAGATCACTTATCAGACATTTTTCACAGCATTCCGGGCACTCATCGCAACACTCTGCCGAATACAAAACCGTGCAGTTCTTAAAGCTCTGAAATGTTTTTGTCTTTGTGTTCAAGAACTCTATTACTAAAACCTACCAGATTATAAAGAAGTGGATAGTTGTAGTATGCCCATGCAAACCATTCACACCTCTTCGTTTGTACTGGATCTTCTTCTAGTTTCCCAACGACTCGCAGCAAGCTGACACAAGTTTTGGAAGGATCACCATGATTTCCATGAAAACGGAATCGTACGAATTTGATAGGTTGGTGTTTGGGATTTGAAGGAACTGGGCACTTTTGCTCTTGCTCATCCTCTTTCGGCTGATAAAGACAATTCGAGGCAAGTGGTTCACAGGTATTGCAGGTTTCGTCGGAGCAACCCTGAACAAAAAGAGTATCGTTTCTCAGGCCCACCGGGAAAAACACTCACCACTACATCATATACTCTTGGTGCTTCTCTTGGTACTGCGTGTGTCCATCTTGAGTGTCGGTAGGAGACATGAACTGGTGTTATGTAATTTGAAAGTTTTATTGTCACATTGAACATTATTTCTTCTGTACACCATTCAGCACTTTTTGGTGGGTTCGGTCTGTCCAGAAGAACTATTTGATCAGATGAATACGGTTGTATATTCAGAAGACGTGCTCCTTCAATGTAACTAGCTGCATTGAATAATGGAGTTCCACAGATCTCAGAATTCGGTGTGAATTTCGCATGGCTAGATGGTTCAGGAGAAAGAGAATGAGCCGGAGGACTTGTGTAAGATTGATAATTTTTGCTTTCGGATAGAGAATCTCCCAGTGGTTCTTTTGTATTTTGATGGTTTTCATTGTCAAACGGTTTGATATTTTTGATATCAGTTTGGAGACTTGAGATCTGAACTTCTAACAAAGTTTCAAATATTTTCAAAAAGTTCGCTTACCATTCTCAAAGCTTCCACATTTTGAGTAGATGTATGGTAAGAGTTAAGGAGAAGCAACACCAGTAGTAAGAGGAATCCAATTTCCAGAATAAAGTAATGACGAATTCGATAGTTGAGCCATTCGTACCTGTGACAAAAAGGTATGCTTGTAGATGAAAGAAATTGATGAGCTAACCAAAGTTCAGATTTCGATTCCGGTTCTCGTATCGAAAATTGATCACATTTCATCATAAGTGTTGGGCTAAAAGTGCATTTGTTTTTTCAATGTTATCTGAAATTTTTGATTATTGGGATGCACTTTGAATATCTCAAAAAAGTATGAAAAAATTTTCAAGTTAAGTTTCTTTTGTATTGATTCTTTGTTTTTTTTTCAATCATTGAAATAGTAATCATTAAAATCCACAAAATCCTCGATAATATAACATAAACATTCACAAAATCCATAAGAAGCTTCCGTGGAGCATGTTTTCCATTTCTCTGCGTCTTCTCAACTTCATCTGCTCCAAAGAAGGAGAAGCGTGCAGATGACATTCACTTCTTGCTTGGGAATTCTATTCTTTGCAATGAGGACTATTTTTAGTCGAATAATGCAGAGAACAAAAAACACGATGTTCATTTGAAGATGTGTATTCCTGAGGTATAATGAGGTAGTTTGATATACAACCATAAATTACAAGTTGAATGGAATCAAAACCAGAATTCCTGAATCTTTTGTTCGCCTTCAAAGTTCTACCACACCACAAAGGAACAGTGAAATAACTATAAGAATGATACTTATCAAGATCACAGCTCTCCGATAATCTCTTCTGTTACACTTCACATAACACTCTGGACACACTCCACAGCACCCTTTTGTGAAGAGGACGGTACAGTTACTAACGTTTGAGAAAAAAAACAGTCTTGAGTTTTAGTAACCGATACGATGGAAAACTTGTAATCTTCCGCCTCAAGACATCAGATTTTCGCTGAAATAGGAAAAGTACGTTCTGCTAAAATAGATGGCATGATGATGTAAAATATTAATTTTAGGTTCTCTGGGATTCCACACTCAACCATCTTAAGCAATCGATGACCGAGCATTGATTTCTTTTTCAGTAAATTATTTACTTGGTACATACTTTTTCTTTTTCTTTACATTCATTTCACCAGCCCTTCAAATGAAAATCAGAAATTCTTAATATTTGGTCATCACGCATGCTGTTTTAAAACATTTTTTTGTTTTCAATAAATTATCCCGTGAACCATCAAATAGACCTTCTAAACTAGAGCATTTTAATGGAGCGTGTCGCCGTTTATACAGAACTATTCATTGCCACAAAACAACACCACATGAAGAAGAAAAACAGAAAGGTTAGTGTAGAGTATATACCATCTAAATACATTATTCTTTTTTGGCAGAAAATATGAAAGTGTCTCAAGAATGAACTCACCACAAACACAAGGAATTAGAGGAAGAGAAGGCATTGTTGGGTGATTATTGTGAGAGTCATTTTTAGAATTGAGTTTCATCTAGTACTGTAGTTCTTCTTGTAATACTATATGTTTTCTTGTTGTTAAAGTTTCAAACAGTTTTCTTGTGGTTTGTCACCTTTCACTGGATAGAGCCTGTTTCAGTTTACTTCACCTGGGAAGTATTCGAGTCTCAGCTTATCTTGGAGGAGATGGGACGCAGGATTATACTGGAAAGAGACTATAACAACAACATATCTTCTTAGAATTGAGTTTATTTAGCACTGTAGTTCTTCTTGCAATACTTTGTGTTTTTTTCCTATCAGATAATTATCTTGTTAGAATTGAGCTTTAATTAGTACTGTGTTTTTTCCTTTCAATACTTTCAAGAACTTCAAGAGTGAAATCAATGATGGAGAGAATTATTAAAAGAAGAACAATAGATCGTGAACTCAAGCCTGAATGAACCGTTTATTACCCTCGCGGCATAATTACAGTACATAAAGTACGTAATTATGCTGCATTGTTTTTTTTTTCATTTCGTACGTCACTTGATCTCCATCTGTCATCTTGATTCTTTCGTATCTCACACTCTCGAGATCTCAGAGATAAAGTCTATAAGGATTCATTATCCACGAGTCATCAGTGATCTTGTTCGACTGTTCCTTCAGAGGAAGTTTCATGGAACTCCATATTTACTGTTCTGATCTGTGTGTACATACGTGGCTTTATCTTCAAAAGGATTTGCATCATGTCTTTGTCATCGATTTCAACATCATTCCATTTCATTCATTTATCAGACTTAAGAAGGATAAGTTCAATAAGACCGGTACTTTTGTTCATCTTTCTTTGGCTGGAACTATCAGGAAGTAATTTGGTTATCTGTTGAGACTACGTATTTTTTCCGGGCAATTGTAGTTGACCTTTCTGTTCTACGTGTTTTCTTGTTGTTTTCGTTTGTTTTGCTCCACGTGGCTTCGGTCTCGAGCTTCTCATCAAACTAAGGTTTTTGAATAGCATCAATGAACATGAGCGGGAAAAGTGGTGGTGTTAATTCTGTATTTATTAACTATAAAATTTATTATTTCATTTATCCTGTTCAAAATCTCGACTTCACAAAAAAAAAAAACAAAAACCGTTCGCAGAACCTCAAGAAGCACTCATCCCTATTTTCTCTGCGTCTTCTCTCTCTCTCTCTCTTTCAGAGCTCATGACGTTGTTGGGTTTTCGTTCCTTGTGACATCATCTGAATACTATTTTGCAACCAGAAATAGAGATACAGAGTCGAAGCAATTTATTGTTAAGTGAATAAAGTTTGTAAATTGTGAATAATTAAGAGAAATTGAAAAATGTTAGCTACCCTTATTCGGCCGTCCGTTTCAGCCGTTTTTCAAGTATCCGTGATGCGTTTTTCTAAAAACAATATATACGAATGTACATGGAGAGAGTGAGAGACATGGAACCAGCCACAATAATGAGAATAATTGTTAAAGAATAGAAAAATAAGTTCTATGATAAAGAGTTGTTTGATGCAAATAGAAATCTATCTAAAAGATGAATATTAGACAAGAAGAAATCATTGTACACATAGTTTCTGAAGAAGAGCACTTGTCGCCATGGAAGCATCTTTCTTGAATGCCCTATGTCGTTTTATTGCTCGAACGAATTCCTCAAAATATTGTCTGCCGTTCGGAACCCATGTAAATGTGTCATGGGCGTTTTGTACAAAATCACACAACTGGGTATTCCAATGGGGCTGAAAATGAAGCATGTTACAGTCTAGCAAAATGACTTTGGAATGAGAAGCTCTGCATATTAAGATGATATATTTCTGGAACTATTTTGAATCGAAATTCGAATCAAATAGGCCAGGTTGACAAGAATTTGAAAGATTTTCATGGTTGTCAAACTATTGATTTTCAGTTGGAAATGCACCGGGAAGGAGAAAACGGACAGTTTCATCTACTTACATCAGCCTGTTCCGAAGTCCTGGGACTATTCATTTTGTTGATAACCGCTTGTAACCATTGTTCACAACACCGTTCATATAGTTCTGCAGTGACATGATGAAATCCAATATGGACAACATGACTTGTTATTTGTCCCGGTGTCGTGATTCGAACACCCGGATAACGCATGTTGCCGGGAACTTTACTATGTAGGGGAATGAAGTGAGAAGGAATCAAAGGTTGCGGAGCATTTTGTTGCCGCGCATTGGCATTATAAGCTGAGATGTGTGGGAAGTGACTGAAATTGTGTATATTGAGATAAAAAATTAGTTCTGGCATATTAGGGAGTGCTCAGAACTGAACTTACCTAACACTGTCCTTTACGTATTCTCTTAAAAGATAAGGCGAGAGAATGGATCTTGCAGCATTTCTGTAGAAATGTGCCAGGTATTCTAGACCAAGTCTTTTCGAGTGCTGATGCAAACTAGCAATATCCTCCATGTACGGTGGATTCTAAAAGTAATATATTCCTTTTCAACTTTTGCCTGTTCTCACAAACCTGTGAATATTTTAAATACATATGACGCTCCTCTCCAGGCGAAATTCCCATACAATGCAATGCTCTCATTCCATAATGCCACGCATTTAATAACGCGTTCTGTGGCAAAGGCGCAACCGGTTGATGTTGCTGTTGATCGGGCACCGGCATCGCCAATGCCTGATCATTGTTGTGATTCCCAAGTTGTGGAGCTGATTGGCTCTGGTGGAATCGTAGTTGTTTTTTCCTAACATTGTTCATTTCGGCTCTGTAACTAGATGGGGCTAGAAACAGATGAGGTTGGTCAGCTTCGTACACTTGGGGATACAACCAGGCCCCATGTGGAATTGGGACAACCTGTTGAGCGGGTGTAGCGTTGTTATTTTGGATTTGTGGAGGAGGGTTCTCTGCTGGAGGTGGATTTTGTGGAGGGGGTGGGGCTTGTCGCCGATGTGGATTTCTATCATTATGTCGGACATTTAGTTGTGGTTGTTGGGGTGGCGGTGGCGGCGGCTGAGCAAATTGCTGTTGGGCAGCTGGATTCTGGAAATATATCTTACAAAGTAAGAAACCTGTTCTTTCATTCTCTTTACTTACCATAAATGGATTCGGCACTAATCCAGCTGGGGCTGGTTGTGGTGGAGGTGGTGGGGGAGCCTGTTGCTGTTGTACAGGAACTGCTTGCTCTGGTTGCCACTGATCAATTAGTGCATGCCATGGTTGTTGTTGTGGCGCTGCTTGCGGTGGCTCCTGTGGTTGCCACTGCTGAACTTGTGGTTGCCAATGCATTTGCTGATTCGGTTGTTGTTGATTCTGTCTTCGTTCCTCCTCCGGGAAACTCAACTCATGCCAGTGAGTCATCGCCGCGAAAAGGGGCCTGGACCTTCCAATTTCTTGGAACTGCCTTGTATCCATCGCGACTAGAGCTGACACCAACATCTCGCGACTTTCATTTTTGCACCGCTTCAACGCGTGAATCACTTCTTCATCAGTAAGAGCATGTGCGTATGGAAGCACTGACAGTGCCAATTTAGCTGATTCCTGTCTCATTGTCACATCAGATACTGGAGCAACTCTTTGAGATATTTGAGCGATTTCATTAGGAGTAAAATGAGCAATCCACAATTCTCTCAGCATTTCAAGTGAATTATGCCCAACTTCTTCAGTTTGACTTGCGATCCAACTGGCTATATTATTGTAGGTACGTGACGTCCAGTTTGGTGATATCCGATTACTCATTCCGAGTGCATATATGGATACTGCAATTGAACATAGATGAAGTCGTCGGTTCGTTCCCACAACGTTAGGTCCACCCCATACTATGCTATTGTTATGAGAGCCTCCTGCTTCAAGAAGAATCTTTTTGGATAATTCTGTCATATGATAAACTGCTGCATCATTTACAGTACATCCAGGATCATAAGACACAGATCGATCCACTCGTCCCTTCGATCTCCGTCCAGAGCCACTTAGGTTCTTTCGAGGTGAATTTCGGATAGGGATTTTGTTACTAGGCCCGGGAACGTTTGGATCAGAATCTGCTGAATCTGTAGATCGACTGTTCCATGATCCAGTATCTCTGTTGGAAGTTTCACTAGATGTTGAACATCTTTCATCAGATCCTCTTGTCCGACTTATTGGAGCTGGTGGCATTAGAGGAACTTCAACTTTCAATCGAGCGAGCTCTGCTTCGAGCTGTGCTTGATAATCGGACACAGCATTCTCATCCTCATCCTCTTTCACTTCTTCTTCTGCTTGTTCCTGAACAACTTCCTCCTGTTCTTCTTTCGGATATGGGAAGATTGGCCGTTGTCCTGGCTTGAACCGCTTCAGATATTCTGGACATCGCTCCAAGAAATAAGCGGCGTTCGAGTGATGATGTCTTAAATTAGTTTTTTTTTTAATTTTGACACAGAGACAATTATGATGAGAACTTACTGGTACATTCTGTGAAGTTTTGGATCAAGTATCTTGTCTATTACCAAAGCGCATTTCTCATGCGAATCCTTGTATCTGACCAGAAGCATTGACGTCAGTTCACTCTTTTCTCTTCGAATAGTTTCCCAATGAAGTGTGTATTTTTCAGAAACCAAAGGGCGACATCCAATGATATGAAGCGATACGTGAAGTGCTAAATCGGAATCCGTCGGAATCAGAAGGCTTCGATTATGTTGGAGAGCAGCAGATGCACCTCCATTGGCATTTTGAACAGCTCCTCGGTTTGCACCCGGTTCTGTCCAATAAAGAGCCAAGAATAGGAATTTTGTGAGGGCAATCGGTGGAAGTTCCCTATTGTTTCCGATATCGTTTTCGATAATTTCCTTCGCTCTCGTTCTAACTTTGTCCATTTGAGTCACACCCATTTCGAAGTTTTGCCAGATTTGATCGAGAATCGCCACGAATTCAGTTTCCAGATAAGTGAAGAGAATTTGATGGTACTTTAAAGAGAATGGATATTTAGTAAGGGATAAACATCGCATTGAGATATCAAAAACAGTCGTTTGAAGGTGTGGACTATCTTTCAAGACTTTTGTAATGTACAGAACCTTCTTCAAAGTTGAAAGGAATCGATAAGATCTTGCAATCTCTTTCTCCCTATCAGCTCCAGTGATTTCTTCGGAGACACATGATGAAGCTGATGAAGTAGATTGTTTCGAGGTGCATGGAAGATCATCTTCCAATTTTCTCATTTCATGACACTGTTCTGTCAGACTGTCCATCAAGTATTCTATAACTTTCAATGCATGTTCAATGGCATCTGCACGGAATCCATGTGCTCCATACGCTTCTATTCGTAAAAATCTGGCTTCAAGGGCATCGAGTGGTGTGAATGAAGCAGCTAGTACTTCATTCACATCGTTCTCCACTAAGTCCGTTTTCTTTTTCTTCGAAGCTTCTTGAGGTGGATACGTTTTTTGTACATCACTCTCTTGTCCAGACTCTGCGCTATCATTGGCCTCCTCGTTCTCGTTGGCTGCTTCGTTAACAACTCTCCAAATTCCATCGACTCCTCGGTATTCATTTGGTCGAATTGGGAATTCGTCGATATCATCGAATCCTTTCTTTGATATTCTCCTCTTCTTTTTCTTTTTCAATGTCTTCTCCCGATGCGGAGGAACCATTTTGTAGCTTGCAGAGAGATTGGGCTGAAAATAACTTTTTTTTATTTCAATGATCAAGGAATTACCTCAGAAACATAAAAAATTGCATCTTCTGGAACGCCAAACCGAATGTTCTGCTCATTCAGGTAGTGACACATTTGAATAGCCGGGTGGAACCCAGGAAAACAGTTCAATGTGAACTTCATATTTTGAGAAGAAAGTGGATATCTGATATCGATGTTCGTGACAGTTTGCAGAAGAACAGAGATTTGATAGTTGCTAAGTGCAGTTATATCCGTTGATGTCACTGATTCACTTGTAATTGGTGGAGCTGTGTTTATCATTCCCTTGAGTTTTGTTACAGCGTTTCTATGGTATCCTTCAAGGTATCCAGCAAGTTGGAATCGGTACTCTTTCCCAGCTCGAGGATTCATCGCAACTAGTTTCCACAGGTCTACAATATCGTCCAGTAACTCTGAACAGTTTAACTGCGCAAGATATTGTGTATCTGGACTCTTGAATCCGCCGGTGTTCTGTGACCAATTGCCTGATTGCACTAATTTCGAAATGTACCACCATAACAAAACTTGACTATTTGAGATACATTCATCGGTGATGGTTCTTAAGAGAGCCACTGCATTATCATCATTTCTTGCAAACATTTCCCGAATCATTTGCAATAGATTCCACATTCCTTCTGGTTCTCTGCTTCGAAACGGCTTGATCATTGTAGTCCATTCGATGTGTGTTGGATGCTGTACTGAATTCAGGTAGGCAACATCACAGTGAACTGCTGGAGCCGGAACACAATACTTGATGAGAAGTCTACGAATCTTGCTCTGCACCTCTGGGAAATCATATCTCGATATGGGTTCATGGCCACCATCTGTTGGATCAGGAGCACCAGGTAGAACGTTGATCATTGATTTTTTATCTTTTATTTGATCGATCAATTTTTGGAAACCAGGAATACACTTCCTGGGAATATCATTGATATGCCATAGAACCATTTTACGAAGTTCCTCGTCGCTCATAGAATTGATCGCATCTGCTATCGTTTCTCTGAAACAATGATGAAAATCAGATAAAATTCATTTTTCTGTTTGATTAATCTCTTACTTGAACTTTATGTTACTCCTCTCTGAAATCCGGTATATACAGAGTGCAACCACGTGTTTACACCAGCTTGATCGATTTGAGCACTCACAAGTACACTCGACAATTCGACATCTGTCCACTTTAACCGTCACATGAACCGTCTCTTGATCTTTCAGTTGTAGGCCGGCGTCTGGAGAAGCATCACTGACATTTCCACTCAAAAGAAAGCCAGTTTGGGAAACATCGCGAACATTCCCCCATTGATAAAGCAGCTTTCCAAATTCGTACTGGTCAGCTGTTCCATTTGCGAGAGTACTTAAATATTAACGATTTTTATCAAAATACTGAATAGATTTAGTATTTTACCTGTACATTCGAATTTCATCCGTGGCTCGTGGAAAACAGTGAACAATAAAAGATAGAAAAATCTTTTCTGGAATCGGACCGATTAGTGGTGGCTTGTCCATAGTTAATGACCGAGTCAAACAAATATGCTTGTACATTTCTTCCAACTGCTGGAATGACCATTTCTCTGCACAAACTTTTGCAGCGAATTCGGAAAGTGTAAGCAAAATTCCAGAAGGGTTATCACCACGCGACATCATTGGATGATGAGCTAACGGATTGATTTGATCACCCGCAACCACAGTTCTTGTAGATGCTGATGAAAACCGTCCAGATGTATTGTGTAACTGATGAACAAGACAGGAAAGACCCGGTTGAATCGCTTCATTATTTGATTGGAAGTCGGTCCATCCTCTCCAGTTATGCTGACTCTCTTCGACTGAATCTTCTAATGAAACTTGCGAGTCCTCTTCAAATCGTTCCGAGTCCTGAAAATAAGTACGGATTTAAAAGTTTTCGTTTCTCTGAGCAAACCTCAAACGAAACATCATCGCGGCCGTCCCACCTA
Organism: Caenorhabditis brenneri; assembly: GCA_000143925.2. NCBI lineage: Eukaryota > Metazoa > Nematoda > Chromadorea > Rhabditida > Rhabditidae > Caenorhabditis > Caenorhabditis brenneri. The sequence goes on along the minus strand of GL379878.1, from coordinate 58,020 downwards.
TTGTTGCCATGCGGCTGCATCTTTGCTGCAGCTCGCCGAAAACAGATGAAGAGACGGTTTGTCTAGGACAAGAGACCTGGAATAGAATTTGGATTTTTTGCTAGAATAAACGACGCTTGGAGGAAACACAGAAATTGAATTTCATAGAGAGTTCAGTTTGAAAATGTTTTTACGGAAATCAAAAATCAGGAAAGGACGTCTTGAGCGGAGGATGGAGACATTTCCAAAGCTCTCGAACTAAAAGTTTCAAAAAAAAAATGAAAAAGTGATTACTTCAGATGGTCCGAGAGAAGTACACACTTCGCGGTTATCGTTTCGAGAGTTCGCAAGATTACTGTAGTCTGTGTAATTTTACGAGCAGAACATTTTTCAAAATTTGTTTTTTTCACGAAATTCGTGGTTTCTCTTCTTGTTTCTTTTCCACTATTTTCTTTCGTTTTCATTTATTCGAAAACCTGTTCGATAAAACCTCAAAAAATCAATTTCCAAAATAATAATTTGTGAATCCTCTACTTTCGATTCATTTCTAAAAACTGCAAAAACTTTTTTCGGACTTTTTGAATAACGTTGCTTCAAAATAATATTTTTTTTCACTTTTCCAACCAATATGCTTTTAAAATAACTCATAAATAGTTATTCTTTTCGATTGGCCCAAGTTCATCTTTTTCAAAAAAAAGTTCATTCAATTCCAATTCCAAATTCAAAGAAAAAAGTGAATTATTAAATAGCAATGTTCAGAAAACTTGTGGCACATTGTCAAGAAATTCAGCATCAAACCTAGTGAAGTTAGTGATGTTCAGTGGAAGTTATGGCAAACTGACTCATAGTATTCATATTAAATGAACTAAAACTATTCAACTAGAAAATAAATTTCCGAAGAGAAAACAGAGCTATGAAACTAACTCTGGAAAAAATAGAGTGAGAAAACGTGACAGGAGTGAAAACAGTGATAAGGAGTGATGTCCTTTTTGGGGTCTGTGATAGTAATGGTTCCGAAACACTGGACGAAGTAGACATGTCCTCCTCTCCTCTCCATCCTTCTTCCTCGTCGTGTCGACCAACCCTCCCGGCTGAAGTGTCTGCGCTTCCACATTTTTCATGCTCCTCCGCTCCCCGGCCCGTTCCTATCGGTGCCTTTCACACACAGAGCGCAAGTGGCCGAGACGGGAGGGCGAGTGGGCGAGAGGTGTTGACCAATCCACGATCGAAGAGAAAGGGAAATACGCTCCACTGTGAAGCATTGAAACGGCGCCACTTTTAAATTTGAAATCTAGAGTGTTTCAATTTTTAGGATCCTCTAAATTTACAAATTCTGTCAATTTTTTTTTCGCAGATTTAAGCTAGAGATGTCTTGACTAGTTTATAGTAGTTTGTAGAGTAGCAGTTCGAAGTTAGAGCTCTATATTTCATAATTGAAAAAACTAATCAGACTCTTCTAAAAATAGCAAAAGTCGTATGTCGCGGCCTGGGGCAAAAGCAGCTTATAACTAGTAGTCAGACAACGAAGACGAAAACAACCAGAAAGGTCTTGTTTTCGTCTTCGAGGGCTTGAACGGACGGATACAGAGGGGTTAGCACGTGCCCGCCGAGCCGTTCCTCCTAGTGTGCTCTTTCATTATTTTTGGGATTTCTGCGTGTTGTGGTCGGCGACAGCCTATTGATCCAGAGAAAAGGGTTTGGTCTTTGGGATTCGAGATGAAGGTAAACTTGGGAAATGGGACGGATAAGAGTTAAGGAAACGGAAGGAAATGATGCAATAAAAATTTGAATACTTAAAGTCGGTGTTTATTTCGAAATATTTTCGCGATTTCTCTTTGAACGAAATTAATAAATACTGTTATAAAAAATGGATTTTCAGCTCGAAAAATGTCAGCGCAAGCAAGTCGCCAGAAGAAAGCGGACCAGGAGCAGCGTGCCGCCGATCAGGCACTTCTCAATGTAATACTTCCTAAAATTTCAGTTTCAATTATTGTCGAAAAAGCATATTCTAGAGTTATTGAGAAGTAAAAAAATAATAATTTCAACATGAATATGAGAAAATCGTCAAAAAATTTATTATTTAGCTTGGGAGTTTATTTATCTGTTAATTTTTTGAAAATTACTTTTGGAAATCATTGAAAATCTGTTCGAATTAGTTTTAGTTACTCCCAATCGTTTAATTGATCATTCATATTTTCAAAACCAAATATTTATTTTTAATGAGCATATTTTATCTCATAAAAATAACTTATTTCTAAAAATTCCAGGCAGCAATTGAGGACAATGATATGGAACAAGATGAGAACTTCACAATAATCGACAAACTTGAATCGACAGGAATCAGCTCAGGAGATATTTCAAAACTCAAAGAGGCTGGTTACTATACCTACGAGTCGTTGGCCTTCACAACAAGACGCGAACTGCGAAATGTAAAAGGAATTAGCGATCAAAAAGCCGAGAAGATTATGGTGAGTGGAGTGCAGTTAGAAATGGACAGAAGGTAGACCAGTAGGACAGCTGCAAGGTCAAATTCGCAGACAGATTGAAACGAGGGAGCAGCTGGGGAACATGCGAATTCGTCATGAAATGAATGAATGAAATTTTACAGAAAGAGGCGATGAAATATGTACAGATGGGCTTCACGACAGGAGCCGAAGTGCACGTAAAACGTAGTCAGCTGGTACAGATTCGAACTGGATCCGCCGCCCTTGACAGACTTCTGGGAGGCGGTATCGAAACGGGAAGTATCACTGAGGTGAGTGTCAAAAAGGGGGAGAGTAGGTCAACGAACATCATAAAAAGCAAAGGGATATTGTGTGGAATTGATGAAAAGTTTGGGTGGATGATAACGTTTTTTGCAGGTCTACGGAGAATATCGTACTGGAAAAACTCAGTTATGTCACAGTTTGGCTGTTTTGTGCCAGTTGCCAATTGATATGGGTGGTGGTGAGGGAAAATGTATGTATATCGATACGAATGCGACATTTCGACCTGAGAGAATTATTGCGATTGCACAGAGGTTCGGATTGAATGAAAAAGTCTCGAATCTAGAAAAGTTTTGTTGCGAATTATACAGAAATTATCATATTCTGAATATTGATACTTGACGTTCAAGCTTTTCGGGTAAAAAAGCCTTTTTGGTGATTTCCGTGCTGAAAATGAAACCGTTCTTTTCAGCTCATTTATAAAAACAAACTGATCACGCTTTTCTTTAAAAACTCTGAAATCTTCCAGGTACAACATGGACAGTGCCCACGTACTTGAGAACATCGCCGTGGCACGCGCCTACAACTCTGAACACCTTATGGCTCTAATCATTCGAGCCGGCGCAATGATGTCTGAAAGTCGTTATGCCGTTGTTATTGTCGACTGTGCCACTGCTCATTTCCGTAACGAATATACCGGAAGAGGAGATCTCGCTGAACGACAAATGAAGCTTTCCGCTTTTCTGAAATGCCTTGCAAAGTTGGCTGATGAGTATGGAGTGGCGGTGATTATCACAAATCAAGTGGTCGCTCAGGTCGATGGAGGTGCTTCGATGTTCCAGGCAGACGCGAAGAAACCTATTGGAGGACATATTATCGCTCATATGTCTACGACTAGGTTAGAAATTGTTGATAAGAATTTCCCAACTGACCATTCTATTTATTTGCAGATTGTATCTTAGAAAGGGCAAAGGAGAGAATCGAGTGGCGAAAATGGTGCAATCACCAAATCTTCCAGAAGCCGAGGCGACTTACTCGATCACAAATCATGGAATTGAGGACGCCCGCGAGGACTAGAAGTTGTTGTTTTTATCGGATTGGTGATATCACTCGTATTACTACTCCCGTTCTCTTTTTTATCATATGATACTTTCTCTTTTCTCTATATATCATTCCACTTTTCATCTCGGATTCTTCTCATTTGGGTCGTTGTCAATTTCTTCTCCATTGAAAGCTTTTTATTATCTTTTCTTTACATGTATTATATATCGTTTTGTGCATTTCTCTTTGTTTTACTTCCACCTCTGCTTTTGTATGAATCGTATAGTTGGTGTTTTAAATATAAACTGATTAGAGTATTACTGTCTGATGATATTTTTTAATTCTTTTGTTTCAAATAAGGCATTCGTTCCTTTGATGTCTTTTCCTTTTTTGAATGATTTCAATGATTTTTCGAATACCATTCTTACAGCCACAAGCGATGGACATCGAAACGTCGGTCAAAAGTGAGGTAATAACAATATTCAAAACTGAGAAAACAAATACTGCAGCTGTCGTGTCTTGACCTCTAGCCTGTTGCGTCGGAATGACGCGTACCACCTCTGCCTTGCACACCATTCGTATGCCGACGCATGGCTGTTGCTCTTTTTATCTAGATTCAAAAATATATGCATTGTTTTGGGTTGTTTTTGGAGGTTGAAAGTAGGAATTCAATATTTTTTCAGACTTTTTGAAAACTGATAGGCTCTAAAATTTTGCAAAGCTACCTATGAAATTCAAATTGCACCTATAGTTTTAGAGATTTAGAGATAGCTATATCCGAGAATTCAGCGATTTTAGTACACAGGTATTCAGACCAGAGGGTCTTCATATTATTTCGCTCATAAAGTTCAGAAATGGCAGGTAAAGCTCCCCCGATTCTCTACAGAACGCTCGTTTAACAGCTAGCATTCTTCAATTAGAAAATATTTCCAGTCCTTCATTATTCCCATTTTCTAGCTTTTCGATCAAATAAAAACCAAACATTTTCACTTTTTCCTCCTCCTCCTCCTTACTCCCTTTTTAGATCTTCTCTTCCAATTCTCCACCTCCTTGTTCTTCGTCCTCCGTTCGGTTTCGGACACCATCCATTCAATCGGTCTTCCTTCCATATTTTTCTCTATCCATCTGCCAATGGCATCGGCAACTTTTCACCAAAAAGGCGGTCTTGTATTGGAAGCCGGTTCGGCGCAACGCAACGCGGAAAATGCTTTTCTCTATCCTTTTCTGCAATTCTTCATTCTGTAGCTGACCAGTGGTCTTTTCTTTTTTCCGCCCCTCTTCCAAACATCTTCCTAAAAACATACCAGTGACGATAGGATATGATTGATAGTGTCTATTAGGAGAAGCTTTTCTCTTATCATTGATATGCCAAGAAATGAACGGAGGAGGCGTAGAAAGAAAAGGATGGCGCCGTGTGACCTCCTCCCGCGACAACACTTTTTTCGATCCGCGATTGTTTTTTTGTGGACTGTCTAATGATCTTTCCAATCTGATCTTTCCTAGGTGTATTTCTATTTCGGAACGCAAATTTCTGGGAAAAAAAGTAGGAAAGCTCATTAATAGGCATTAAGCATAATTGGATAGGCGGAGAAACAAATTTACTATTGGGGATACTGTAATCGAGATGCTTTTTCCATTTTCTGAAGAATCTGTTTCTTCAAAAATACAATTTCAGATGACGTGTTGCTCATCCAACTCATCGCTCTCCGACTTCAACACCCTTCCTCGGTGCCCGAATCGTGTCGGCTCGATAACAGTGATTCTCGGACCAATGTTCAGTGGGAAAACGTAATATCGTCCATTTCCATGCTCGAAAAGAATCACATAACACATTTTCAGTACTGAATTGCTCCGTCTTCACGATCGTCAAATAATCGCTAAACGGACTTGTGTCCTGGTGAAATATGCCGGTGACACCCGCTACGATGCAGATCTCGTTGCTACTCATAGCAAGTTCGTTTCAGAAGAACTGCGATTTATCAGTAGTTTATGAAGAATTTCAGAATGACTGGGCAAGGGCGTACTGTCAAAGCTCACCGGCTGGCGGAGGTTTCTTCACAGATTTTCTGTGATGATGTGCAAGTCGTTTCGATTGATGAGGGACAATTTGTAAGATAATCGAAAGCATTGCAATCTCAATAAAAAGTAGTTTCAGTTCGAAGACCTCGCTGAAACTTGCGAAGAACTCGCTCAGCGCGGGAAAGTTGTCTGCGTTGCCGCATTAAATGGAACTTTCGAACGGAAACCATTCCCACAAATCTCACTTCTCCTTCCATATGCCAATGAAATAAAGCAGGTCACTGCTGTATGTGTTGAGTGTGGAGCACAGGCAAACTTCTCATTCCGGAGTACACTCGATAAGAAGGTCGAAGTGATCGGAGGATCCGAGTCTTACACGGCTTTGTGCAGAGAGTGCTACGTCCAGAAAAGTGAGGAGAAGGATGCCGAGGAGCAGTTAAAGACTGGATGTGATAAGAATGAAAATGACATCTCCGGAATTGTTTTGACGAAAAAAGAGCAACAAATCCGATCGGATGGATCCGCTTCTCCACCACGCAAGAAAATCGGATTGAGCAAATCGATGGCTCTGGAATCGACAATTCGTGGATAATTCATGGCTTAAAACCCTTTTTGTAACCTATTCATACACCTGAAATACTTGCTCACTTTGTTTCACTTTCTGTAACCTTCTTGTATCTAACACACATCATTCTGTTTCTCTTTTTCTGATTTTCTCTGAACTTTCTCTTTTCTTTCAAATTGCTACACTAAATATTTATTTTTCGTTCTCGAATCAAATAAATCCACAAACTTCCAAATCTAGTTAAAATCCTGAGCATCCTGGAACTGAACCACTTGCTGAATGGTCTTGTTCTCCTCTCCAGGCTCTTGTTGCATTTCAAACCCTGGATGTTTTGGACGCTCGTGCTCCGGAGGTGGCTTCCATTCCTGCTCAACAACTGGTGGTGGTGGTGGAGGCGGTGGAGGAGCTGCTGGTCCAGTTGGGGTTAGAGAGATATTCATGTTATCTTCCTTCTTCGGAGTTTCTGCCGGTGCTCCAGTTCCTCCAGCTGGTTGTTGTTGTTGTTGTTGGTCCTCTTCGGTTTTGGTTTTCTGAACAATATTGATTTGGATAAGTGTGCCGCAATAAGTTGGAATCTAGTTGATGAATAGTTGAACCTATTAGGTAGACTGACATAGTTTCGATGTTTATATTCAGGCAATTTTTGGCAGGTAACGGCACATTGCCTGCGAAATGTAACGGCAACTAACGGCAAGTTGCTCACAGCTCGACAAGCGAACATTACATTCAACTTGCCGAAATCTCCCTGAGTAGAGCATGCTAAACGAACCTTCTGACTAGCATCAAAAGTCTTCGGAGACTTTCCTTTCTTCGATCCTTCCAAGTTCTTTCTGGACTTTTTCGATGCCAAAATATTATCATCCTCCTGTTTTTTCGACACCTTTTTATCATCTTCATTAACATTTGACTTTGCTTCTTCTGTCGTCGATGGCATTTCTTTTTGTTTCTCCGATTTCTTATTTTTATTTTTATTGTTCTTTTCCGCTTTCGAAACTTTACTTTTCGATGCGGCTAGTTTCTTTCCTTTCTTGCTTTTCGAACATTGAGCAATGAGGGGTGGAGCAATGAAAAGGGTAAGAAGAGTGCAAAACAGGGCGAATTTCTCTGGAAAAAACAGCTGTACTTCATCAAATTATTTCGAGTTTTCATATTTATTCAGAAATTTTGGGTCGCCCACCAAAGTTTCCTATCAGATTTTGAGTGTTCAAGCTTTCAGAGTTTTTCTGGGTCTTCCATGATTCAGAATTTCCCATAGAACTTTTTGTTTTCTAAGCCTTTTTCAAAAAATCCTCGAAGATCTTATCAGAGATCTCCAGTGGAAATCTTAGACCTCTGAGAACAAAATGTTCCCTTTCACGTGTTCTTCTCCTCCCCTTTTCCTTATTTGTTTTCACTTGTCACATCATGCTTTCTGTGTGAAAAAAGGCAGAATAGACACGATCAGATTCTCAAGTCTTCACAAAGATATTTCAAGTTTTCTCACAAATTGGCAGCAGAAAAGTAGCCAAAGATCGTCACCAGGAAAACATTTTGATTCCGATTTTTGATAATTTTAAAAGAAAAGAAAAAGGACGGATCCGGTTTGAAGTTGGGAAGATTTTCAATCGAAACTACAGAAATTCAGAGAAATCTGATGATTGAGAGAAATTTTGAGACGGATGTTCTAGGAAAATTTGTTCAAAATGGGTGCGAAAAAAAGGGGCTTCAGATGCTCAGAATGAGTTTAATCAGGCATTATAGTTGATGGTATTCTGAATTAATCTAGGAAATCGAGAGCTAACTCCAAATTGTTTGATATAGATGCCCTAAAAACCATCAAAACGAACGGAACATCACTAAAAATTCAATTCTCCTAAAAGGCCTCTTACCATGGGATAACCAATCGCACATCCAAAGAACCATTGAGCTTTGAAGAGTCGGGAGACTTTTTTAATGTAGAGAATTACAAATAAAACAATTTCGGAGTTTCTAATTAGAACATATTTTTAGGGTACTGGTGAACACGTGGGAAACTTCAATTTTCTTGATTTTTGAGTGTATCGTAATGAGATGGATAACAGACATTTACACATTTATTTGAGAGGGAAGAAATTGGAGCATTCATCAATTGTTAAGAAAAAAAAAGAGATCACGGTATCATTTTTTCAAAATATCTTCCAAGAAGTATTTTCATCGTCGTCCATACATCATTCCCATATACGGATTCATCATTCCACCCATCATTCGTCGTCTTCCCCATCCACCTCCTCCATTACCTCCACCAATTGCTCCGCCGTTTTGTCCTGCTCCATACGGACTGCCACCTATCATTCCCATTCCATTGATTCCCAAACCGCCCACTGGCATTCCACCAAATGCAACTGTAAAGTATGAAGACTTTGTGTTCGTTGAATTAAAAAGAGCAAGAATGACAGGTCTAAATTTCCACTATTCATTTCGAAGGAAACTTACATTGAGCATTAGCAACCGAAATCATGACAACCAAAATGACCATTAGACACCTCATCATCATATTTGTCTGCTGAATTGTTGGTGTTTTGTACGAAATTTTTATTCTTAACAATAAATAATTGTCATAGAAATGACGACCCTGAAAATGGATATTTCAGTGAAAATAAGAGAGGCAAAGATTTAAGAAAAAACATGTGATGCAGATGTTGGGTCCTTATAGACTAACTCTCAGAAAAAATGATTTCAAAATTTGAATAATCGTGACGTCTCCTCTCAGTTTCATACATGGATGACCAAGCGTGTCTACTAATATAGAGTTTCCGTCGTTACGTATCGCCGTATTTTCAACTCTTTTTTTGGAATGCTCTTGAAAGGGATGACTAATCGAATCAGTCTCATTTGAGATATGTTCTTAGAAGATTTTTTTCGAAAGAAGGAGGAGGTGGAGATGAACGGATCAAAGATGAGTTTGAAAATGAGAAGAGTATTTTCAAAAAACATTTTGTCGAGGGTGGATCTTGAGAAGACCGTAGTCATGGTTTTCGTATGAATATTTATAGGAATTGGAAGTCCAGCATGAAAATAAAAACATAAACAACCAAAAGAAAATACTACTGAAACTCAGGAATGCATCGTAATAGATCTTTTCATAATAGAGGTAATCGGTAGTTCTATCATGTTATTCAACTTCACCATTGCCTACTTCTTTCTACTTATCTTACATATTCACTAATTCTCTCACTTCTCCAGAAGACCTATTGAATCATTCAAAATAATTTCGAATTTGGTTCAAGATCCTAAGAATAAAAAACACAAATAACTGCTTTTCTGAAGGATCCTCACGTGTTCAGAAAAACCAAAAGGAAGTCTTATATGAATCTCTCAAAATACATTTTCTTGAACCTCTGGCTCATCCCTTCTTATTTGGGAGGTTTAAATTCGTTTTAAGTTGTATAGTGTCATGACTTCATTGAAAAAAAGAAAATGTCAACTCCATGAAAATTGAAATGAAGACGAAGATGACGAATCCATTCTTTTTCACCCCACACTGGGAGAAATGAAGAGAGAAACTGATGATTTTTATTAAAAAAAGAAAAAAAAAGGAGATGTATGTGCAGAAAGAATAATGGATGAGTTCTTCTCCATTTACTAATTAAAATCTGGAAGAGGCTGCGTCATCAGAGTTTTCAAAGGAGTCTAGTTTGATGATGAAAAAAAGAAATTTTTGAAAAAAAAAACACATAAAACCGAACTGAAACTCTTATGAGTCATCTTATTCAAAATATAGAAAAAGCCATTCAGAAGTGGTTTTGAAAACATGTTTGGAATGAGATCGCGAAATTTCAAAAAGCCGATCTTCGTTGGTTTTTCATTTTTTTGGTTTCACATACTAGATCCCCCAAACTAAATTATTTTTAGATCCGAACTGTTATTGAATAAAAAAGTACTAAGGGTACTGATATGCATTCCGTTTTTGTTATTGCCCATTTATTTATATGGACTCCAAGTTCAAAAAGATTCAGTACGAAGATCACGATTGGAAATTTCACCTTTTATTCCAGAAAACAAGAAATACCAGATAGTGTTTGGTTTGTACCTCTGATCTATATACTCTGAGTTTCACGAGAAATATGACCAGTCAACAAAAGCTCCAACCCAATATGTTTCCTACTCAAAGGTTTGGCGGGTTCAGAGAAAAAAGTTTCATTGATAGAAAGCTCATTTTTGCTCCAGAACTTTCCTTTTCCAACTTTCAAGTATTTTCGGAAACGCTCCCAAGAAATCACTACAGCAGTTACTGGAAATTCTAATGCTCCTCAGACAAACATGTTCTTGAAATTCCACCGAATCTCATTATCGTATCTCGTTTCGTGATTCTCTTGATCTTTTTTCTTTTTCTGAGTAAAATGATGCTTCCTTTCCAGTGACCAAGTTATCTATTCTCTGAATCAATTAACCGATTTTTGTACCTTTTTGTAAAAAAAAAACTCCATAATCTTCTGGTTTCAACTAGCAAAATAATTAATTGGAACCAAAAGATTAACTTTGATTGAATAGTTTTTTCAGGAGTCTTCACAAAAAACTTCTGAACAATCTGTTTTTATGTGTCTAGGTTTAACTGATCCATCGTTCTTTTCATCTTTCGAAGGATTCCTTTTTCTGAAGTCTAAGCTTAAAAGCAAAACAGGTTTCAGAGGGGAAAATAGAGAGATGGAATTTCAAGATTACTCTTATTTCTGCGATTTTCATAAAAATCTGTTTGGGAAGGGGAGAAAAAGAACAAAATAGAGGATGGCAGTCAAAGGGAATGGGATAATGAAAGAAATGAGGACGGGAATGAATGGAGCAAATGTACTACGAGGGAAATACTACGAATTTTACAAAGTGGGCGGAGCCAGATGGAGAAGAACGGGCAGGGTGGTCCCTGGAGTTGCACCTGACATTTCGAATTATTCTATTAATATTCGGTTTTGGGAAGTTGATGCGGAACATGAAATTGGATTTGGAATTGAATTGAGAATTAACGTATGGATTTATGAAAATCAAGAAATTCCGAGTAATAATAAATTGACTAAAATAGAGTAGAAGCAGTCTTAGCTTAAGAAAATTCACATTTGAAAAACTTGAGCATAAAGATTTCAAACTATTGGCTTAACAGTTAGAGGGAATGTGCGTCAATCGAATCGAATCTCTGATTTCGAAACTCAAATTTTCGCTCATCTAACTAGTAAGTAAGTTCATATTTTCATGGTCTGCACGTTTTTTTCATGTTGTTCATTGTTTATTACTTTGTTTTGAGCATTTTGTACAAGTTCTTGAAAAGGCACATTAATTGAACAAACACAAAAATCAAACGAAAATTCACATTATTAATCAGAAAATCATTTCATTGTCATCATCTCTTCCTGCCATTCACTTCCTTCCATACATTCCATAACCAGCCATTTGAGCCCACATTAGTCTTCTCTGGAATCGACGGCATCGAATTCCACAGAATCCATAGTTTCCATATCCGTTTCCATATCCATAATTGTTGTATCCATATCCACCGTAATTACCGTATCCTCCATAGTTACCGTATCCATAACTTGGATAATAGGAATACGTCTGATAGGATGGATAGTAGCTACCGTATCCTCCGTATCCACCATATCCATTTCCGTAATATTGGTTGTAGTAGTCATCTGAAGATAGGAAAATAAGAAAATTGGAGGAAATTGGGGTGGGCGACTGAATGAAATATTTATGAATTTCAGGGGGGGAAGAAGTGTTCAAGAAAGGGTGGGAAATGGGTTGAATTGGTGAAAAACAAGATAAAAAACATGTCAAGAAGACCAACACCAATCGAAAAAAAGACCTGAATTTTCAGAAAACACAGAACACGCAACTAAATAGAAAGAGATTTAAAGGGGCACCCAAGTTATTTGAAAATAACATCGAAAGTTGAACCATAACTAGAAAATAACCTGATTCTTGACCATCCATTCATTATCACACTAAATCTAACAGAAGACCAGAAGATCAGGTAAACCTGTTTCTGTTATCGTGTGATAGTTCATGTTTTCAATAAACGAGAGGTCACAATATGTTCTTATTGTACTTTTGAATCCTAATCAGAACAGAATGTTTCATCCAGATGTGGCCCTGTGTCAAAGGGTCTGTGGATTTGGATAGCTACAAGGAAGCCGATATTAAAACCTAACAAAATAGAAAGACTATCCGGAAAACCTGTGTTATTCTGTCTGTTGCAACTTTGTGATTGCTGTAATTCAACGGAAAAACTCTCAAAAATGAGTCAACAATAAGTCCGGTTCAGGTAATTCTGGTTCTGAGTAGTCTCAAACCATGTAGCTCTTTTCTTCTGAATTCTCTGCTATCAAAAAACCTATCCTCTTCAAATCCCCCGTTCCCTCATTACCATCATCACTCACATTGAGCATCTGAGCCATGAATACAGAGTAATCCAATCAGTAGAAGAGTGGTCAAAATCACGCGCATCTTTTTTTTAGAGTCGTCTTGTCCACACACGAAAATAAAGGGAAATCTCGTGGTCACTATCTTTTTCTCTCGTATTTTCTCTTTCTTAAATAGACGGGCGGTGTATTGGGAAGAACCTATCCAATTTATTATACAAAAACCAGTCATCCTTCTCGAAAACCCTGTCGGTTTTTCGGCGAAGGGAAGAGAAGAGTGAAATGACATCAAGTTAACACAATTACCCTCACCCATGATTCTTTGACCCTCTTCTTTTGCTGGTTTTTGTATACCCAATTTTACTTTTCAACAACTTGTAGTACCCATAAATAGAAAATGTGATGAGGGGAGTCCGAAACGAGGAAATTGTTGAGTTTTTGGACGGAAATGACGTTTCGAAATAAAAGAGAAACACTGGTGGGAGAAGGAAGGGTGTCTGGAGGATTTTAGGATTTTGAGCTGGGTTGAAAACACAGAAAGATGAAAAAAAACAGCTGAGCCCATAGAGGGATTAATGTGATTCATTAAGATGTTTCAGAGAGGATTTGGTCGACTAAGGTTCAATGATTTGGAAGGAGATGTCTGAGGAACTTGGATGTTTTGCAGAAACTGGAATTCTGGAAACGAGGAGCAAAGGTTTTCGGTTGCCGTTCAGAAATCCTGGTCGAACGGAAAAAGATCAAGTGATTTTTTAGAGCTTGTAGAATTCTAGAATTTGGAGATCGATTCAAATGTATTTCAATATTCCACATCCATGCTTTCTTCATTTTCGTATCTACTGTGATCACCTACAGTACCCTTCAAAAATCCAATTCTGACATGATATCTCACAAAATTTCTGACATGATTTCCATCCATTCGCTGAACAAAACTCTCCTCTCTTCTAAAAATTTCCTACAAATCTCAATGTTCATCAAATAAACATACTACATGTGATTCCTGTGTTTTGTTGGAGTATTTTTGCAATTCAATTCTACAGTCTAGCCGAAAACAATCTTATTTTTGCTTTCTGACCAGAGAAAGTCAGAAGATTATTCGAAACCAATCACATTTCAACTATTGTAATTAGTGTTTCTTGTTGAACTTGTAGTTTTTGTAGTTAGACGAACTTTGATTAGAAAGGATACGCGAGATGCATTGTTACACTTTGAATTGACCTATAAAGATACGGAACTGAATAGCAGGATTCCTGGAGATTACGAATCACGTCAGCAGAACCAATTTCTAAGTGTTTCTTCTTGAAGAGTTCAAAACCATAGCTAAGAATCCAAATATTTTTTATTTCATTGGCGCCTAAACGTCGGGGCGAATAATTATCTTTACAATATAAATCCATTAGTTGCAGAAGGAACTGTCAGAACGATCGATTGTGGTTGAGTCAAATTTGAAAAGAGCCATACGAACACGATCATAGGACTGCAAATCCACATCGTATCCATCGAAACCTTGTCCAGATGTGGTTCTCATGTTGATTCCCAACATGAGATTTGTGTCGAATGTTCTAGAAGATCGTAAAAGTTTTTAGTGTTATGATGAATTACTTACGCAAGATTCAAAGTACAGTTTCCGCTGCTTGAAGCAGGGTACAAGAATCCATTCAAATTGTTTCCACAACTTCCATACCACCATCCTCCATATGCTTGAGATGGTCCCTTATTATTATCGTCATCATAAAAATCGAATTGATCACAGCTGTCTCTGAAAATTGGTTTTGTTGGGATTTTTTTTCGGCACAGAGAAGTCTTACATTTTCTTTGCTCCTCCGTTCCATTTGTCTTTTGTGGAGAACTTTGCTCCCAGATCTTTCACTGTAAAATATTAACATTTTTCAGTTAATCACATCTCGAAGTAACAAACCAGTTGAAGAGTAATCAAGACCAATACCAGAAACATCTGCTGATCCTGTCAGTGTGTAGTTAGTGGCAGCCGTGCCAACCTAAAAAAGAATCATGGTGCTTCCTTCAAAAGAAAAAACATTATAAAGCTCACTTTGAAATTATGATAGATTTGTTTTTGAATCAATTTTGTTCCGCAACACAAATCGATTTGCAAGTTGAAGACGCCTGCATTACTGATCTTGTTCATATTTTCCAATCCAAACCAATAGTTATTTCCCTTTCCAGGAGTTCCAAATGCATCTGAGTAGTTTGCGTATGGAAGATCGAAACTGATATTCTGTCCAGAGGTTCCACGACTAGAAAATAGTTCGGAAGGATTGAAAACCAATTTGAGCAGCTTACCTCTGAATAATTGTGTAGGCTCCATATGAGGTAATGTCACAGTACACTTGGACGGGTGTAGTTCCATCTGGATAAATTGTTTGAACTCCAGAAATAGCATTGACCACTTCAGAACAGTCAATTGGTGGACGTGGGGCTGAAAAAAAGAATTTTTTAAAAGTGAAAACATCACTAAAATATAACACACTAGTTGTTGGAACTGCAGTGGAACCAGTGAATGGAACACCAGTGGTTGTTGGTTCTGGGCTGGTACTGGTACTTGGTGGAGCAATGTTTGTAGACCAGGCAATGGAAATTCTGAAATTTCGATGGTTTTGGTTTTTTTCAATAGTAACTGGATACTATTGATTCGAAAAACTCACGTCGTAGAAAGAGTCGCAGGACGAATACTTGTATAAGTGTAGACTCCTTGCTCTTGAGTGGTTGAAACATTAACGATGTAATCATCAATGATATTGTCGAAGGCAGAATCGGTTGCTAGTTGAACGTGCAAAGAAAATTCCTGAAAATAACTTCGGAGCTTGTATGAGAAGATAACAACTGTTCGTTCTGGTTTGATAAATTATTTGTTTGGAGGTAGCCGACAAACAAGAAATTTAACAAATCTCGTAATCGTTTTCAAGCTCACACTGAATGGATTCGCTGGAAAAGTAGCATCATCATCCTTAACCACCAAATTAATATCTGAAATTCTTTTTTCCATTTTTGAGTTTATCTGTATTCCTGGATCAGATATAGTTGATACATCTACTCCAGTTCTGGAAAAAAAACAACTCATTTCCGGAAAATTCTCTAATCAAACATACGCGCTCACAGCTGCCTTCAAATAAGTGTTACATCCACTTCCCAAGAACCCAAAATTGTTACATGCCTTTCCATTTTGAAGTGTTCCAGCTGGATTATCAATTTCCCTAATCAAGACCTCGAAGTAGTTGTCCTGACCAAATACCTGTAAATTTTCGAAATTGTTTGCATATGGGTTTGCGCTTTATGGGAGGAGATCGTTAAAATGCTATAAAACCGCTCCCGGTTAAAAGTTTTTCTCATTCCATTACGTCATGGTCAAAGGAAGTATGAGAGGATGGTTTTGGATGGTTTCCGGAGGAATCGAATACCGAGATTCTTTGGGTTTGGTTACAGTAACCGAAATCTGAATCTTCAGACAAAAATGAATGAAAATTATGGTATTTCCAGGTAGGGTAGAATTTTCGAGTGAACTAAATATGAAAGTTGTTAATCTCCAGAAATTTCTCGAACAGGAATGTCCATCAAATTTTTGAGCAATTTGTCATTCAATCCCATTTAAACCCAATGAATGCTCAAAATTAACCTACCGTCACTGCCAGACAGGCCAGTAAAACGGATGTTTTCAACATCCTCGAGTCTCTCCCAACCTGAAAACTCTGATATTTAAGTGGGATTCTTAAAAATCACAAACAATTTCAAAAATTCTATTATTTCAAAATATAAAAAATGATGAACGAT
>GL379877.1:449979-472524 GCA_000143925.2 Caenorhabditis brenneri | reverse complement strand
ATTCTGACATCGTGTCTACAGTCTGACAATCCCTAAAAACGACACTGATTTTGAACTACAATTCTCGATAACCACAGAAAATCGGGCTATTTTTGGATAGTTTCAAAACATAAAAACGTGAATTTCTTACCATAAAATTGAAGATCTAACCTAAATCAACTATTTTCATAAGATTCTGACATCGTGTCTACAGTCTGACAATCCCAAAAAACGACACTGATTTTGAACTACAATTCTCGATAACCACAGAAATGCGGGCTATTTTTGGATAGTTTCAAAACATAAAAACGTGGATTTCTTTCCATAAAATTGAAGATCTAACCTAAATCAACTATCAAGAGTAACCTAGGATATTTTCGTTACGACTGAAAAGTAAGTTCAAAAGTTTATTCAAACAATTTTCAAACAAGAGATGAACGAATGCCTTTTTCTTTTTTCACAGCTTCGTGATTCAAGAATCTTCAAAATAAGGTTACTGAACAGTTATATAAGTCAATTGAAATTCCGGAACTTCACAACTCTTCCCGTTCTTCTTTATATAGTCCTGTACTGTTCTGATTTCTACAATATAAATAGAGAAAATCCATAGAAATGGAAGATAATAGACATTTGAAGCATATCCACCAAAAGTGAATGAGATTCCTGGTTCAAATACTACTAGAACAATTGTGGGCAGATGGGATAGCTGAAAGTGATGGCTAGATTTTTTTCTGAAAATTCGCTTACAAGGAGAAACAGAATATACACAAAACTGTTTATGGCGACAGTAACATGGGGTTTCGTGATTGTTATCATCTTCAGTTTGAACAATATTACCACGATCGCAAGTAATAAAACAGTCAGAAGTAAAAAACCCGTTTCAAATAAATCAAATTCAGCTTTCGATCCATTAATGATAAGAATAATTAATGCTGAATGAATTTCCACATCTTTCATTACGAGTTATCACCTACCATTACTAAGCCAGAACTTTGCTATTCCAATAATTGCAGATCCAACTGTTATTAATAACTTTTTATCGATCACAAATGAGGGATTGACTTCAAAAATCATTGATATCAAGTGGAATGATACAATTGCCAAGGCGAATAACGAGTTCGCATATATTGGAATGTGAGCTAGGAAATATGCGATGTTCAGTGCCAGAACTGGCATTTCCAAGTTGGCCACCGAGAAACAGAAAACAGATAGGAATGTAGAGAAGAACATGATAGAATGAAATAATGACAGACTTGAAAAATCTGACTTCTGGAACAAACACTTGTGTAAATGTTAAGAGTTGCGTTGTTATACCTTGGCAACTTTGAATGAGTACATAATAATGCATAATAGAGGAAAAGAAAGATGAAACTTGGATTCATTGAAATTCCGGACAAATTGATGAGCTTCTTCTTTCCAAGTGAAAGAATCGTTTTCTCCTCTTTCGAATAGTTGGATGTTCATTACAAAGTTAAAGTTGGTACTCAAAAAATCTATTTGAAAAGAGAAATGTGATCACCACCGTAAAATCACCTGTCATGAGAAATTCAAATTGCAAATACTGACTAACCCTGCATAATAGCAGCTGGGATCATGGATCACGCCTGTTTCTCTGTTGATGTTTTTGAAAAGCATGTTAGAAATGTCTTGATATAAATGGGAACTAAGCTCAAACAATTTCTTCGAAATGCCTTGCTCAAAAAAAAAAAAAGATAATCGGAAAAATATTGTTATGTCCCGGTAAGAGAAATGCTATTATATTCCGGTAAAATTGCCGGAATTTCCTGATTTTTTCACTTTTCTAATATTTTGGGAGACTGACAGAGTTTCTATAAACATTCCGACTTTCTTTCGACAGTCAAATTTTACGGCTGGCAGCTGTTTTTAAGAGGTTCCTTTAGTATGTACACTTGGTTCATTCATATAACTTAACGAAAAACAAGAAGATATACGGTATATATCATATACCGGGAAAAAAAACAAAAACAGTGAAACAAATTAACTCAGAATTATTGCAAACAGTCAATATAACGAAAATAGTTGAAAAAGAAAAAAGGTTATTCTGAATTTGAGGGAAGCAAATCTTATACAGCTATTCTGTTCGAGATACAAAAAAAGAGATAAAAGTTAACTCAACAAAGATCGGTAGATGTGGAGATCATCTAAAGTAACAGAACAATCTGAGATTAATGGGAATTTTAAGTTGAATCACTATGTAACGAAAAAACAGAAAGAAAAAAAAAACAAAGAAAGGTGCACCGGTAAGACAAAAATGAATGTCAGAACTTGGAGTTGGGTAGGAAAGAAGTTGGGTTGGGTAGGAGAGATGGGTAGGAAAACTGGAGAAGGATGCTTATGAGGAAAACTTGTGAGAAGAAGAGTGAAGCGGATTGGACAGAGCGGCTAGAAGTAACGAAGACGGAGTGAGAAGTTGAGGAGTCAGTGTGGAGGTTTGGAGGTGTTGGATTTCGGGCGGTTAGTCTGAAAACACGTCATATTTTTTCCTAGTTTTTTTCGTTCAACAGCGCAGAACTCGAGAAGGATAGAAGGTTGATAAAATTTGTATTTTCTAAACTGTAGTTGACATTTTTTGATAGAATTAGAGATACAGTAACCTCAAAATGTATACCTTAGTCATCCTTTGCATTCTTATCCCACTGTAGCTCGACCGGATCTACTGGTGGTTTGCAGCTATCGCAAAAGCAAGGTGAGCCGTTGTTTTTGTCGCCATAAGTGATGGTGACTTCAGCGTCCTTCTTAATCGATTTTTTGGCTTCAAGGAAGCACCGATTCTCATAGTAAAGGATCCCCTTGCGCTCCTCAGCAAACACATGCTTCTTGTACATCATGGCGTTGGGGTTGTTGCACGAATTATTGGCATATCGTGCGATGTTGCCATAATTCGCCATATCCAATCTGAATCCCTTTTCCTCGTCGAGCTCCATGAATTGGTAAATGCTCTGAAAAAAATAAGTGTTTTACAAAATCCATAAAAATTTCAAAAAAATTTATTCTATGCAATTTCAAATAAACTTCTAGAACTCAACTAACTTTGGCCGGAAAGTTACCAAAACTAGATTTTTGAAGTCAGCACAAGCCCATCGTTTCAAAATTTTGAAACTATTTTTCAAAACTCCAAAGTGAAGGAAACATACCTGAGTGTCCCTGGAGCCTGTTCTCACTGCATCTCTTCTTCTGAACTCCTCCGCATCGAGAATTTCTCCGTGGAACGCCGCAAGGAACTCTCCTTTTTCGATGGGACCTTTGGCAAAAACTCCCCAACCCTTATTTTCCGTCTTCTTCAACTCGATGTTGGGATGGACGTAGTTGGTGGAGATTTTCCGGTTGTGGCAGACGGCTCTTCCTGTCTTCTTCTGCGCACACCCAGGTGGACATTCGTACCCCTCGAGTGCATTGTTACAGTTCTCCGTGCAATCCTTATTCGTCTCACAGCTACATTCATCCGTGAACGGTTTTTGAGCCATCTTCTTTCGGTTCCTTGGGGCCTTGGTTGACTCGCTGACTTCCCTGAAAACCAGTTTGAACACTTGAGGGTGGCGGACATAGTGATCCTCTTTCCAGTTGTCGAAGGTGGTCTCCCAGTAGCTCTTCTGGTTGTTGGGAGCCAGGCGGAAGTAGCTCTCTTGAACTTCCACCACATGGGAGAGCCCGACCTCGCACTTTCCAATGGAAAGACCATTCATGAGCCATTCAACCTCCACTGCTCCCAACTGACCAGCGCCTTGAACGACCTTTCCCATATGGTACTCCGTTGTTGCCGGGCAGACGGCAATCACCGGGGTGCCAACCACGATGACTCCCTCGCTAGCACAGGCATCACATTGGTCCCTTGGAGCACTCGCCTCGTTGAGCTGCTTGACTTCACGGCAGCTCGGGTGGAAGGAGCGAATGCAACTCCTGCAGCTTTGAAGTTTGCCATCCTTCTTACAGTCTGGCTTGCAGCAGGCTGGGATGTGGTGCAGGGCTGGAGCGGAGGGGCAGTGGGTGGGGCAGATGAGCATTTGGAAGGTGGCGGGTTTCTCGAAGTCCATCGTTACCTCCACTGTTTCACTGCCTGCCGGGTAGCAGCATTTTGAGTGAAACGCTCTAAAGCAGTACGCACACTCAATAAGTTGCGCCTCGTAGGCCGACTGTTTCTTGTGCTCGATGTTGCACACCGAGCAGCAGTGGAGGGGGCAGAGGAATTTCCTTTGGCATTCGGGTCGGGCGGCGTAGTGGAAATCATAGTTGCCGGCGTTGTAGGCCTGGAAGAAGGAAGGAATGAGATTTTGTAGGAAAAAAGCAGTAATTTGTGGTAAGGATTGACCGAGCTGCAAAATAGCAGCCCTTTTTCCAGCAAGCCACGCCCATTTTCAGCCCTAAAACTAATTTTTTTCCCCGAAAAGCTGGTGATGCATAGTTTTCATGAATCAATGGAAGACACTTTTAGAAGCATTTCAACAGTTTCAACCAATTTTCTAATTTTGCTCCTTGATGCTGAAAACTTCAGATTTCGGTAAAATATTCCAACTACATTATTCTGGTAACACTACCACTATTAACCAACAAGTACAGTGTTCCTACAGTATTTGTACCTCTACTATAACCCCTTTTTGCCTTCTTTCCTATCGATATTTGATCAAAATCACCATTTCAAATTATTCAATCACTGTTTCCCACTCTCCCGTTGCCAACCACTTTTTGATGTGTGCAACCCCATCAGTATTACTAATGTCTCTTTGTCCGTCTCCTCCCGCCAAGCCGAGTTTTGCCCTTTCACCTCCATAAAATGTACTTTTGACTGGTGGATGATTTGCCGACAGGAAAAAAGAGAGAGTGACAAAGATGACGAGATCAACTACTTTTGAATTTGATGGCAATTTATCTTGGTTGCCTTTGGAGCAATCAAAAAGTTTTCAACTAGTAAATTGTTTTAAATGGGTTGATTAATAATTTTTAGTTGGTCCCTTTTTCATATCTTTAAAGACAACCGAGATACACAGCTCTGAACATTTAGTTCTAAATGAAAAAACCATCCAGTACTGAGTGCACCATGTTCGAAGTAGAATATCTCGGTTGCTTTCGAGAATTTAAAAAAGTGATCAACTAGAGAAATGTTTAGCAATACATTTCAAACATTTTGTTAGTTAAAACCTTTTTTTGGCTCTTTAAAATAACCGAGATATGCGGACATGAACATGACCCACTGAACTCTTCAGTAGTATACCCCGTACTTTTGGTTCATAGCATTATATCTCGGTTGCCGTTGAAAATTTCAAAAAGTGATTAACTAAAATTATGTTTGTCAATACATTTTGAACATTTTGTTAGTTAAAAACTTTTTGATAACTCAAAAGACAACCGAGATATACTGCTCTGAACGTAGGGGCCTATAAGATGGGCGGTTCCTTCAAGAAGCAGCTTAGACTCAACGCAGCGATCAGCGAGATGCATTAGGACTTTTTTTAAAGCATTTAACGTTTTTTAAAAGTTATATTTTACCCAAGTCCCCCCACCCTCTCCTCTGACTAACCATTATGCATTCCAAGTGGAATTTCGAATTGCAGGCACGGAATGGCCTGTCCCCCAATGGCATCAGCCTCCCATCCTCCATTTCTCCACTGATCTGACCGTCGCAACTGAACAGCTCCTTCTCTTCACTTCCCTCTTCTTCACAAATCATACAGATTTCTTCAGTTCCGAGTGTTCCTTGCACCTTTCCTTCTCCGTCTTCCACAAGTTCCAAGTTGTGGCGTCTCATGTGGAGGCTGGTTCCTGGAAAAATTGAAATTAGGGAAGGAAATCTGAAAAAAGGGGCTCACTTGTCGGGTAGTTGTTAGGGGCATAGTCCTGCGCCTCTAGTCTTTCGATCTTGTTGTGATGTGCTGGGTCGTCGAATCTTTGAGCATCCATTTCGTTCTGGAAGCATTGAATTTAATGAAATAAAACAGAAAGTTCCAGAAAAGAACGCAAGTAGTGAGTTACAGGACATTAAATGGGACAACGGTTATAAGAAGGTCATGTATGATCAAAACAGAATATCTCCGTTGCCTTTGAGACAATCAAAAATTGATCAACTAAATAAATGTTTGACCAAACTTCAAAGGAACATATTCAAGAATGCACAAAACTATGAAAACCTCTAATAAAGGTGCACAAGAACTGAGAAACTGATGAAGAGAATAGGCCCAAAACCACTAGACCCGGCGAACACCAAGCTAAGGAAAAAGAAGGAAGTGACTTATTAGCCGGTAACATCCTCTCGTCTTAGGGGGCGGGGCATAGAGAGCACATACATTCCCAGTCACAGTATCCATAGTCATCCCGAGTCTGATTTGTTTATAAAAACCAAAAAAACTAAAAGAAGATAGAGAGAGAGAGAGAGAGAGAGAGAGAGAGAGAGAGAGCACAATTACATTCACAGTACATATCCATAGTCATGTCATCGAGTCTAATTTGTTTATAAAAACCATTAGGGGGGGGGGGGGGTCAGTTTATCGAGAGAAGACGGCAGATGCCGGGAAGGGGAGGAATGATGTCAGGGTGGTGACAAGCGGCCGCTCACACCTTCTAACCAACTGTAGAAGAGAGCAGAGCTCGCCGGAGGGTGGCTAGTTTGAGAAGACAGGATTTGAGTGAGGATAACTCTGTTTTTAGATATCGTAAACTCTTCAATAGAGCGGCCGGCCGCTTTAGTTTCAACCCCCTCTCCAGGCGGCCGCACTAATACAAGGGGCCGTACAATTAAAGGGGGCCGCTCTAGTTTCAATGCATTCGTCCCTGAGAATAAAAACTCAAAAATAGGTCATTTTCATGATTTTTCCGATCATTTTGAGCGTAAACCCCGTTTTTTGGAGCTTTCGATGGAACTTTTTGAATAAATCATGAAGTTTTCACGTACTTCAGACAATAGTTCCGGCCTATTTCATTTCTCCGTTATAATTCAGAGGCCGCTCTATTTCAGGGGGCCGTTCAATTAAAGGGGGCCGCTCTAATTTCAATACCCACTCAGGGGGGCCGCTCTATTCGAGGGGGCCGAACAATTAAAGGGGCCGCTCAATTACAGAGTTTACGGTAGTCTTAACGAGGAAACCCCCGATGGAACAGTAGAAAGTGTCTAAAACCATTTGAAATGTATGTTAGAAAAGAGCAAAAAAGACTTGATCTATGATGGAATTGAACCAGAGCAACGATTTTTGAAAAAAGCCAAAAAACCAAAAAAAAAAAGTACAATTTCTAATAACTTTTAACATATTCAACTGGACTCGGCGCCCTTTATTACCCAATAAAAATCACGGCGGCCTCCTAACACTGTGGGCAGCCCTCCTCATGACTCCGCCCCTTTTTTATATGCACCGCTCTCTAAACAAACAGTGCATGGGTTACCTAATTCAGCTATTCGGAGAACCAAGAATGAAAAAAATAGAAAATAGGCTCCGCCCCCATAGTGGGTGATCAGGAAAAAAGGGGCGGTCCCGTAATTCTTGAATAATGGAAAATACACTGAAAATTAGGAAAAATCGGAAGACGCAGAACACAGAAAACAAGGGAATATGGGGCAGATGAGAAAACTTCTGCATCTGTATTCAAAAAAATTTTGGATATGTTTTCATTCATTAGGGGTGAAAAGATAACCTTGACGGGTGAGCGTCTGGTACCAGGTCCAGCTAGGAATGGAATGAAAACATTCGGGGAGAAAAAAAGAAGAAAACATACGTGATACGTCCCTTTTTGGTCCCAAAAAACCCGTATTCGAAAAAAAAGGCCCCGATTTCTAAAATCAGGCAATACGTAACTGGTAGCGCATCTGCTTTCAAACAAACTAAAGTCTTACCATTTTACCAGACATGCCTTGAATTTTGGTTCTGAAAGACTGACAGTTTTAAAATATTCTTATCTTGACACGGTGAATTTTCTTGTACGTGTTTTTAAAATATTTCATTCGCGGGCTCTGGCTCACTGTCTGGTCGCATTCCGAAACGGGTCCGCATCGTCGCAACTCAGCGATACGTAGGCATTCGTCTTGTTTTGTGAAAATAACTAAGGATTATGAATTAGGGTCTAAACTTTTTTTTCGAATTAAATTGAATATAATTTTTTAAAAATTCAAGCTTTGTACTGTAAATTTCGGAAGGCCGACTTTGAGCGACCACAACTTTAGAGCCAGATGAAATAGAAAAACGTTGTCAACTAATAAAATGTGCAAAAATTGCAAATCGCTAAGCCATCAGTTGATTATTTTCTGATATCTCTTACGGCTCATAAGTTACACGCCGTGAAATGAAAAGTTTACCTAGAGGCATAGGGTAGCTCAAAACCATCAAACCACAGACCATCCTTGCTAAGAATGGTCCTATCTCAGAAACCGTTAAAGTTAGAAAAAAGTGATCAACTGATGATCAATAGAGCATGCAATTGACTACATTTTGTAATACATGAAAATTTATCAGCTATCATATCTGTCGAGTTACAGCCGACAAAAGACACAAGTTTTGAAAACAATGATGTTTTTTTTTGCAAAGTATTGTTTTCCAATATTTCTAAATTTATGAAAACGTACGATTAATAAAAATTCATAAGAATTTGAAAAAAAAGGGTTTATTCAAACAACTTAACAAGCAACAAAGGTATATAACGGGAGAAATAGAAAAGAAATAACAGTAAACAAATCAATTCATAACAAATTCAAACAGCCTACATAATGAATAACTTAAAAAAAAATAATTCTAAATACCAGGTGAACAAATTAAATACAGCTAGTCTAATTAGGAAACAAAAAGTAAAACGAAGAAGTTTTGGCTCAACAAGGATTAATAGGTGTGGAGATCATCTAAAATAACAGAACAATTTGATATTAAATGAGATGCAAGTTCGGATTACTGTATGATAACAAAACAGAAAGAAGCATAAACCGGTGCAACGGTAGGACTTTAGAATACAAAAATAAAATTCAGAACTGGTCGAAAATATTGAAATTTGATAGGATAACTGGAGAAGGATGTTTTTGAGGATGATTGGGAAGCTTAGCAAGGAGAAAATTGAAGAAGATTGTCCTAGATGAGTGAAAGTCGCAAAAACGAAAGAAGAAGCTGGGAAGTCACATTGAAGTTTTGCAGGATTGGCATTTAGACTGTTAATCTGAAAACAATGAGTATTGAATAAGAAAACCAATATATTCTTTTGTGTGTAAAAGTTAGCAAAAAGTGATCAGAAGCAATCTTGTACAGCTTTTTAGTTGACTAGTTTTTTTGGACTCTTTTGGTTTGAGAGTTATACAGTTACAAAATATATTTTTGTTCGAAAGTGAATACTTCAGGAAGGATAAAAGGTGGATGAAATTTATGTACTACAAGACAACTTTTTGATGGAACTGACGAAAAAAGAGAAACAGTAATCTCAAAATGAATACCTTAGTCATCCTTTGCATCCTTATCCCACTGTAGCTCAACCGGATCTACTGGCGGTTTGCATGTGTCGCAGAAGCAACCCGTAAACTCGTTGATGAATCCATAGGAAATAGTGACCTCCTTTCCTTTCTCAATATCTTTCGAAGCAACGAGATATCTCCGAGGCTCATAGAGATTCCCCTTCTTATTCTCTCCAACACAAACCATCTTCCATGGGAAATCTGCATTGTAGTTTTTGCAGGAGTTGTTGGCATAGCGAGCGATGCTTCCGAAGCAGGACATGTCTATTCTGAACTCTTCCTTCAGGTCCATGAATTGTTCAATGCACTGAAAAAAAGTTATTGGGAAACGCTTGTTGAGAACTGGTGGGTTTGAAACTAGGGGCAGTCTGGAAGATTACAAAAAGCTCTACCAGCAGCTAGACAGGCAGCTTTTCCGGTAGCTTATTTTGTAATCTATCAAAAACTGCTACTTGGATAAAAAACGAGACATCGACCATAAAAACTTATGAAACATACCTGCTGATCTCCGGAGTCCTTTTTAA
Source organism: Caenorhabditis brenneri (assembly GCA_000143925.2). Classification (NCBI taxonomy): domain Eukaryota; kingdom Metazoa; phylum Nematoda; class Chromadorea; order Rhabditida; family Rhabditidae; genus Caenorhabditis; species Caenorhabditis brenneri. Next base: position 462,594 of record GL379877.1, on the reverse strand, counting down.
CTGCACGGCGTTTCGCATACTCGATCCCATCGCATATCTCTCCATCAAATCCAGCGAGAAATTCCCCTTCCCTGATGTTCCCGGTGGCAAAAAGGCCATATCCTTTATCGCCCGCCTTCTCCAATCGAATATTTGGATTAACGAAGCCCGTTGCAATCTTTCGATTGTTGCAGACTTTTCCGGGTGCTTTGTTTTGTGAACAGGATGGAGGGCACTCACGATCCTTATCGACGTTGCGGCAGTCATCTTCGCAGTTCTCATCTGTGCCGCACTCGCAGAAGTTACGGAGTGTTTTTGGAGTCAAAGTTGTTTGGGTGCCATTAGCATAAAAGGAAGCATTGACGAGCATGAACACCTTCTTGAACACGGTCGGGTGGCGGGCATAGTGATCCTCCTTCCAGTTGTCCACGGTGGTCTCCCAGTAGCTCTTCTGGTTGTTGGGAGCCAGACGGAAGTAGCTCTCTTGAACTTCCACCACATGGGAGAGCCCGACCTCGTGCTTTCCAATGGGGAGACCATGCTTGAGCCACTCCACATTCACTGCTCCTAGTTGAGTCGCTGCATGCACCTTTCCCATATGAAACTCCTTCGTTCCTGGACACAGGGCAATGACCGGTGTGCTCACCACAATGACGTCTTCACAAAGACAGGCGTCGCAGAGGTCTTTTGGGGCATCCATCTGGCGGTTGTGCTGATTAAATTGAACAACATTCCTGCATCGGGGGTGGAAGGAGCGAATGCAGTTCCGACACTCCTGGAGTTTCCCGCTCACTCCACAGTCTGGCATGCAGCAGGCTGGGATGTGGTGCAATGCTGGAGCAGCACGGCAGTGGGATGGGCAGACTATCATTTGAAAAATTGCAGGCTTTTCAAATTCAATTGCCACATCCACTTTTTTGCTGCCAACAGGGAAGCAGCACTTCTCGTGGAACGCCCGGAAGCATTTGGTGCACTCGACGAGTTGCGCCTCGTAGGCGGACTGCTTCTTGAGCTCCTGATTGCACACGGAGCAACAGTGGAGGGGGCACAAAAATCTCCGTTGGCATTCGATTCTGGCGGCGTATGCGAAATCGAAGCCGCTACAGTTGTACTCCTGAAAAAAAATTTGTTACGAAAAAATCAACTTGATGGGGGTTGGCTGCACTATCAAATTGGGTCTACTACTAGGAAAATAAAAAAAAACAGCAGAATACAAGCCAGCAAACCAGACAGTGTCGCTAGGATACCCTATAGTACCAATCTTGTTACAGGGGTACCTTTGTCCAGCAGCATTTCTCAGTTTCCCACATTTTGAACTGTTCAAAAGTAACCGAGATATGATGCTTGACTTTGAAAAAGTCTTCAGTGTAACTACTTCATATTTGCAGTGTTTTCACCATCACTCGCAAATACAGTAGTTCCACAGAACCCATCTCCACCTAGGATAGTCCCTCACATCCCAATGTATTATTCAAATAGCTGTTTCCTTCTTTTTCTCCCTACTCTCCTATCGATAGTCGCTCACAATCACCATCAAAAATCCCTCATTCACTGTTTCCCTCTCCCCTGTTGCCAACCACTTTTTGATGTGTGCAACCTCATTAGTATTACTAATGTCCCTTGTCCGTCAGCCCCATCCCGACGCATTTGCCTTTTTTGCTTCATTTGAAAAAAGGAAATGGTTCTCAAACACACATGTACTTTTGACCGATGGGCAACTTGCCGACAGGAAAAAAGGGGTAAAAAGGTGAGTTTTGAATGTTTTGAATGAGTTTAGAATAGGTTTTCAGTATATCTCTGTTGCCTTGAGATCTATCAAAAAGTTTTCAACTAATAAAATGTCCAAAATGTTTTGATCGACATTTTATTTGTTGATCACTTATTAAAATTTCCAGCAACAAACGAAATATACAGCTCTGAACACGCAGTACTGTACCATCTTCAGAACATCATATCTCGGTTGCTGTTGAAAATTTCAAAAAGTGATCAACTAAAAAAATGTTTATCAAGATATTTTGGACATTTTATTAGTTAAAAACTTTTTGATAGCTCTCAAAGCAACAGAGATATACAAAAAATACTTTTTTCCGCATTCAACAATTTTTTTCTGTGTCATAAGCTCATATTTTCTAGAAATTTCACACCGAATTTCCTTTCATCCCTTCTCTTTTTTTATTTCCCCTCACTAACCGTGATGCACTCCAAATGGAACTGGGATTTGCAGGCACGGAATGGCCTTTTCTCCAATGCGATGACCTGCCCATTGGCCTTCTCTCCATTCATTTGTCCATCGCACTTGAACAGCTCTCTTCTTCCACTCCGGCTCGTCACTGAGTTGCAGATCATGCACTTCTTTTCACCAGTGAACTTTCCTTCGACAGTTCCATCTTCGTTTTCCACGAGGTGGAAGTTGTGGCGCTGTACATGGGAGCGAGTGCCTGGAAACATTTAAATTAGGAAAGGAAATCTGCAATGAAAGACTTACTCGTTGGATAGTTTGTAGGGACATATTCCTGTTCCTGGATTCTCATAATCTTGTCGAGATGATCTTGAGTATCGGCCATATTGTTCTGGAAATCATGAATTTGATGAAAATAAAAAAAATTTCAGGATAAGTGGGAGTTAGTGGATATTCTTCTAGAAACGAGACAGCGATTATAAGGAGTTCACATAAAACTCTAGGTATGTACGTTCAAAGCTGAATCTCTCCGTCGCATTTGAGACTATCAAGTATTGATCAACTAAAAAAATTTTGCTAAAATATTTTGAATATTTTGTTAATATTTTGTTAGTTGAAAAGTTTTCAATAATTTTGATAATAAACGAATGATGATCTGACCATGACACATCACACACTACTATGACTCACCCAAAATTGTATATTCAAAACAATATATCTTGGGGTCCTTTGAAGATTTGGAAATAAAATGTATCAGAAAAATGATTTTGATATTGTTCTAAATGTTTTGTTAATTGACAACTTTTTGATAGGACATTGAAACGGAGATGGGTAGCTCTGAATATGGTAAACTAAATACAGGTATGGTAAACCGAGTACTGTTTGTTCAACGCAGCATATCTCAATTGCCTTTGAAAATTATGGAAAACGGTCAACTAAAGGAATGTTTGACGTAAAATTTCAAACATGTTACTTGTTGAGAACTTTTTGATAGCTCATAATGCAACGAAGATATTCTGCTCTGAACATGGTTTATTGAATTCTACACTCGGTAGTGTCTGCTCAAAGCAGTTCATCTCGGTTCCCGTCAGAAATATCAAAAATTTGTCAATTAGACAAATGCTTGCCATGACATTTTAAACATTTTCTTAGTTAACAACTTTTTGATATCTCTAAAGACAACGGACATATGGCGCTTTGAACCAAAAAAGTACTTGTGTTACAGGACTCACAATAAGAGAAGTGAATGGTAATAAGGGAGGAGAGATAGACAGTGTATAGATTTGCGAGATTCAGAGAAAAACGAAAGAGCTTTTTTAACACAATGAGAGAGTGATGAGACGTAGATAGCACAAAAAAAATTATCATAATACTTTGGAAAGTATAATGATGGTTAGAATGTTACAAAATAATTCAAAAAAAAAAAATAAATAAAATTTCTAATAACTTTTAGCACATTCAACTGGACTCAGCGCCCTTTATTACCTAATAAAAATCACGGCGTCCTCCTAACACGGCGGGCAGCCCTCCTCATGACTCCGCCCCTTTTTTATTTGCACCGCTCTCTAAACAAACAATGATAAAGAGTGTGGGTCATCTAATTTGGCGATTCGGAGAATCAAGGTTCAAAAAAATAGAAAAACTAATAGGCTCCGCCCCCCATGGTGGGTGGTCCAGGGAAAAAGAGGCGGGGGAGCTTCCACAAGAAGGGCGGTCCCCGTAATTCTAAACTTATGGAAATAAACAGAAAATTTGGGAAAATCGAAAGACGCAGAACACAGAAAACAAGGGAATATGGAGCAGATGAGACAACTTTTGCATCTGAATTCAAAAAAATTTTTGGTTATGTTTTCATTCATTAGTGGGGTGAAAAGATAACCTTGACGGGTGTGAGACTGGGACGGGGCCCCTAGAAAGAAAACATTCGGAAAAAGAAAAAAAAAAGAAGAAAACATGCGTGACATGTCCTTTTTGGTCCCAAAAACCATAAAAGTGGTCCCGCCGTGAAAAAACTATCGAATTCAGAGTTCATGAAGTCATTATTCACATATTCCTAAACGAGATTTATCGTCAAAAACCGAAAGAGAGTTTTGACACCACCGGTACATTTTTCACCAATATTGTGAGTTGTTTTTTTTTGGCGGTACCATTTTTTCCGCCTCCTCGGGGGGCGCTTCTCCCCCCTTTTCTCTATGCCCTCCCTTCAAAGCGTCACTCTGCTCGACGTGGCGCAGTGGCTAACGCTGCTGCCCTTGAAGATTTTGCCTACGGGTTCGATTCCACCTGGGGGCATTTTCTTTTTTCTTTTTTTATAAACAGTTTTCTGAGCATCCAATACCCCCGGGCTATCCGAAAGTCATGAAACCTCTGATTTCAGATGGTCTTCGTGTCGAAATTCGCCCCCGTGAAACTCTCCACAACGCCAGTGCATGAGCGTATTTTTGAGGCGTGCCGTCAGCACTCCACCGTCAATAAGGATGCCGTTTGTTTTGTAAGTCCAATGGAGCGCATTTGCTTTATTCAGTAATTTCAAAAAAAAAACTTCAGATTGATGCAGAGACAACAACCAAGAAGAAGTTGTATCGTGATGTGGAGCCAACAGTGAACAGTTTGGCGACAGCTCTTGTAAAACTGTAAGTGCGGTAGGGCGCAAGTACATTATCAATAATGATTTTTCAGAGGGTTCAAGCCCGGAGACGTCGCTGCTCAAGCCTTCCCAAATTGTCCAGAATTCTTAATTTCCATGCTGGCAGTGATGAAATGTGGAGGTGCTATGTCAAATGCCAGTGCAATTTTTACAGATTGTGAGTTAAAAAAAAAGAAAGCGTTTGGGGGATCGAACTCGGGACCGAAATTTAGAAAGCAAAAGCGTTCACCACTAGGCCACGCAGGCGCCACGCGGATAAACGCAACGAGTTGCGCAAAAAAGACCCCGCCCATTGCTCACAGACCCAATTTTTCCAGACGAGCTCCAACTCCAATTCTGCGACTCCAACGCCTCCATCGTGTTCACCGATGAGGACCGTCTCACACGAATCCGTCGTGCCACTTCCAAGTGTCCTGGGGTCCGGAAGATTATATGCTTACGGACTTTTCCAGTGAAAACCGAATTTCCGGAGAATGTGTTGGACTTTGTGGAGTTGACACAGACACCCGATCAACCGATTAATGTTAATGTTAGGTGAGGGAAATTTTTTTTCAGGGGGTTCGTGAAATTTGTATACTAGTCGATAGAAAATGATGTGCTGATCATTTTTCTCTCTTGCCATTTCTCTCTATCTTTTTTGTGAACCGAGATATGGCCCTTAGAAGTGAGGGGAGAGACGCAGAGAAAGATAGAGCGTCTCGCCCTCTGCGTCTCTGGGCGAGCGTTCCTCGAGAAGGCGGAGACGCAGAGGCACTAGTTTCTCTGCGTCTCTAGCGTTCTCACCGTCACTGAGCCGGGGCAGACGCAGACAGTTAGGCACTACAGCTTTTCTGCGTTTCTCTCTCTCTCTCATCCAATCGGACAATTTCAGTCTCGACTCCATCGCCCTTCTTCCCTACTCGTCTGGAACCACCGGACGACCCAAGGGGTGTCAACTAACCCATCGTAACATTGGAGCAATGTTGGATATTGCCAAAGCTCACCTAGAGCAAGAAGTCGCGCCGGCAATGTTTGGAAAAGAGAAACCCACGTGGAACAAAGAGTACGCTTTACTTCTACTCCCATGGTACCATGCCTATGGATTGAACACAATGTTTGAGACTATTCTACTCGGAATGACTGGTCTCGTGTTCAAAAAGTTTGACACAATTGTCATGTTGAATCGCATCAAGTTTTATAAGGTGGGTTTGGGTCAGGGGACCGTAAAAAGCGTATTTTGAACAGTAAAAAGTGTTTCGAAATGTAAAAAATAGGTGATAGAAGATAGCAAAAAAGATTTGCCCACAGGTGGAATCGAACCCTGGACCCGAAAATCGAACAGCGAGAGCACTAGCCACTAGAACACGCGCGCAAGAAGTAGTTAAGCGAGTAAGGGTAGTAGGATTGCAGAGGGTGGAAAGGGGGGAAGGGGAGAGGTGGCCTCAACCGAACGTCAAGGGAACTAATTAAGAAATGCACAGAAATATGAAAACCTCTAATAAAAGTGCACAGAAACCGAGAAACTAATGAAAAAAAAATAGACCCAAAGAGCCCTAGGTCCGCCGACCATCTAGCCGGGATATGAGAAGGAAATGACTTATTAGCTGGTAACATTCTCTCCTCCTAGGGGGGCGGGGCATAGAGAGCACATACATTCCCAGTCACAGTATCCATAGTCATAGTCTAATTTGTTTATAAAAACCAAAGGTTACACTAAAGGGGGATAGAGAGAGAGAGAGAGAGAGAGAGAGAGAGAGCACAATTACATTCACAGTACATATCCATAGTCATGTCGAGTCTAATTTGTTTATAAAAACCATCAAGGGGGGGGGGGAAGGTCCGTCTGTCCGTCGATCTTCTCCGTTTATCGAGAGAACACGTTCCGTACGGGCAGCTGTTTTTTACGGAAAGAGGGACGGTGGAGGAATGATGTTGGGGGGACAAGCGGCCGTTCACACCTTTGAACCAACTGTAGAAGAGGGTTGAGCAACTCAACGGAGGGTGGCTAGTTAGAGGACAGGATTTGAGTGAAAATAACACCGTCTTAGATAGTCTTAACGAGGACACTCCCGATGGAACAGTACAGAATGTCTAGAAACATTCTAAACGTATGTTAGGAAAAAGCAAAAAAAAATTTGACCCGTGGTGGAGTCGAACCCAGGTCACGATTTTTGAAAAACAAGCGCGTTAGCCACTGAGCCACGGATGCAACAGGCGAAGAGAGAGGAGAGAGGACAGATCGCAGCGGTTTTTGGCGCTCATGGTGCGGGCGCTCACCAAAAAGGCTGAAGCTGAAGCGAATATAGAGCATCCCCAATCCGCCTAACCCAACAACTTCTAATACAATTGCAGGTAAAACTCGCATGGCTCGTTCCCCCAATGCTCATCTTCCTTGCCAAAGACCCAATGGTTCCCATCTTCAATACTGCTCCCTATCTAAAAGTGATCATGTCGGCCGGTGCGACAGCCGGAAAACAACTCTGCGAGGAGGTCAAAAAACGTTTTCCGAATGCATGGTTGTGTCAGGCATACGGTATGACTGAGATGGTTCAATTCACCACTTTGCCACGTTTCGAGGATGGAAACTGTTTTGAGACTGTCGGGAATTTGGGACCAACCTATGAGATGAAGATTATTGATAAGGAGAGAAAAGAGGTGCACTTCTGTTAGAGGTTTTCAACGTTCGATTTTCTTATTCAGATCACCAAAACGGACACGGTTGGTCAATTGTGTTTCCGTGGACCCACTGTCATGAAGGGATATTTGAAGAAGGAGGAGGCTGATATTATTGATAAGGACGGGTTCTTGCTAACTGGAGACTTGGGGTCGATTGATGAGAAGGGACGAATTCAAGTGTCCGGGAGGATAAAGGAGTTGATCAAAGTCAATGGAATGCAGGTACAGTAATCTATTGTGGTGTAGATGGTTTTAGTGAGAGGACCATAAAAGCGATAGGGTTAGAATCAGCTTGTTGAGAATTTTTGAAAAAAAAGAGAGGTTGGGTCCCACCACGAGACTTGAAAACTTCCGTACATTTTAGTCAGATGATATTGCGATAGTTAGAATCACTTCATCAAGACGATTCTATTGAGTATAGTCATGACTATTGTTGGGCCCCAACACGAACTACCGTATCTCCAACAGTTTGGGTTCTAGAATGATGAATTACATATTAAAAATCGACTTGTCAAGGCGGTCAGAGTGATTATAATCAATGTTAGTTTATGAAATTTTTCGTTTTCAATTTTCCGTTTTGACCCAAATACACTAATACTGAAAAATTTTCCCATCCTAACCATAGTTATACTCCTTGTAATCAATTCGAAAAGCTGATTCCAAAGCTCTATTTTTCATTTTTCTGGCTTCAAAACTGACCGAGTTACGGTAATTTTTGTATTTTTTCCGTGGTGAGACCATTTTTCTTGAAAACAGCTCGTCAAGACGGTCGGAATGAATATAATCATGACCATGGTTCGGTCCCATCACGATATCTTGAAAACTGCAGTACCAAGGGCTTTTACCAGTTATGAAATTTTACCTTCAAGACGCATACCCAAGACCTTAGTCCCTAGCCCACAGCCAAGACCTCAAAACCTCAAAATTCCAGGTACCACCAGTAGAAATCGAGGATGTCCTCCTTCTCCATCCGAAAGTCAAAGATTGTGCAGTGATCGGCGTCCCAGATGAGCATAAAGGAGAGGCTCCGAAAGCCTATGTGGTGAAGCGTGATCACACCCTGACAGAAGCCGAACTCACTGAATTCGTTCGTCAAAAACTGTCCTCCTACAAATGGATTGACTCATATGAGTTTATCGATTTGATTCCGAAACTTCCGTCGGGGAAGATTCAACGAAAGAAACTGAAGAAGATGGCAGAGACGTCTGCGTCTGGGGAGACGACGGAGGATTCGGAGCCGACCAAATCGGAGAGAAGCTCACAAAGTACTCATAGTGTTCGGAGATAGACAATGAATAAACTGTCCCATCGAGACCTCAAATGGGTCAAATTGTTTTTTTCTAACATGCATTTCAAATGTTTCTGGACACTTTCTACTGTTCCACCGGGGAATTCCTCGTTAAGACTAGCAAAAAACGGAGTTATCCACACTCAAATTATGTTCTCTATCTAGCCACCATCCACCGAGCTCAGCCCTCTTCTACAGTTGGTTCATAGGTGTGAATGCCGCTTGTCACCCCGACGTCTTTCCCCCTCTTCCCGACATCTGCCGTCTTCTCTCGATAAACGGGAGAAGATCGACGGACAGACCCCCCCCTTGATGGTTTTTATAAACAAAATAGACTAGATGATGTGACTATGGATATATACTGTGAATGTAATTGTGCTCTCTCTCTCTCTCTCAATGCTCTTTGACAAAAAAAGTCAAAGAGTGCCATGTAATTTGTACAAGTAGTTCATTTGGATATTTTAACAAAGAGTAAGATCAAAAACCGGTAAGAACAGGGTAAAATGAATGCCTAAAAAAAATGCGGAGGGGTGTTTCGAGAGCAGAGAAATCTACACAATGAATAAGTTGTTAAACTGAATACGGTATTTCTAAAAATGAGAAAAACTACAAAACAATTCAAAAACACTACGAAAAAAAGTGGAGAAGAATCTATAAAGATTGATAAATGTGGAGATCATCTAACTGAGAAAAAAGAATACTTGAAATGTAAAAATGGGATACTGCATAATGAATGTACAAGAAAAAAAACTATGGCATCCTAGAACGAGAAAATGTGGGAAAAAATGCTAATCGGGAAGAATCCTTGAGAACCATCATACAATTACCCGAAGTTACCAGAATTGAAGAAGAGAAGTTGCAGGAAGAGAATTCAGTTCGAAGGTTTGAAAACTTTGGCCTTAGGGCTGTTGCTCTGAAAATGACAAGTATTGACAAAAAATCATATTTCGTTTTCTGTAGAAGTTCAGCTCATTTGGTTCTCGAGTAATGCGCCTTTAAAATGGAAGATGCCTAGCAATCGAAATCAAAAAAGGACAAATAACTCGGAAAAGGAGGTTTGAAAGTTGCTCAAAATCTTGGTGTTTTCTACAATCGCAGTTGATTGAAAACGTGCTCACCTCGAAAGCCGCCTTTCTCTTCGTTGCTCCGGACGGAACATCGTTTTCCTTATCCAAATTTTCAATCCACTCAAGCTTCTCCAGTTCCTTTTTTTCCTCTAGGCAACTGTCACAGAAACAACTCTTGTTAGTGAATCCATAGGAAACCGTGACTTCCTCTCCTGCTTCAATCACCCTTGAAGCTTTGAGGTATCGTCGTTGCTCAAAGAGATACAACCTCTTACATTTGCCTACATAAGCATGTTTTTTCGGGAACTCTGCATTGAAATTCTTGCAGGAGTGATTGACGTAACGGGCGATGCTTCCGTATCTGTCCATGTCCATCGTAAACCCATCCGACAGTGCCATGAATTGTTCGCTGGCCTGAAAAATAAATAGTATCAGGAAAAGTTTGGTATGTGCCACTGGTGAGCTTGAAATTAGGGCACCCGAGATGTCGACCATAAAACTAAAAAAAACGTACCTGCCGATCCCGGGAATTCTTCTTAACTGCGCGGCGTCTCTCACATTCGTCCTTATCACAAATTTCACCATGAAATCCAGCGAGAAACTCTCCTTCTTCAATTCTTTCGTTGGCAAAAAGGCCGTATCCCTTCTTCCCCGCCTCCCTTAACTCAATTTTAGGATTCACAATTCCTTTGGAAATCTTTTGATTGTAGCAGTAGAATCCTTTTTCTTTGTCCCGGGAGCATTGGGGAGGGCACTCATGGCCTTCTTCTGCGTTGTTGCACTCATTCTCGTCGCAGTTGGCTCTGATTCCGCACTGACAAACGTTCTTCTTTTTTTTCGGGCGCATAGTCTTATTTCCGTCTGCATAGCGAGACTTGTCGACAGTTTTGAAAACGTTTTTGAAAACTGTTGGATATCGCTTGAGATGCTCATCCTTGTAGTCATCAAAAGTGGTCTCCCAGTAGCTCTTCTGGTTCCCTTCAGCCAGATGGAGGTAACCCTCTCGGATTTCCGCCACATGAGAGTTAGGGACCAGGGAGTTGCCATCTGGGAGACCATTTTTCAGCCACTGAATCCTTATTGCTCCTAGCTCATTTGCTGCAAGAACTTCTCCCATCCTGAACTTGTTTGTTGCCGGGCAAAGGGCAATCACTGGCATATCAATGTTTTTTGTTGCCGGGCAAACCACCCGCATATTAACTATGAGGACATCCTCGCATAGGCAACTATCACAAAGATCTTCTGGGGCATCCTTCTCAGTGAGCTCCTCCTTGATCTTCTTGACCTTCCGACATCCCGGATGGTAGGATCGAATGCATTTTTTGCATTCTTGGAGCTCCCCCTTCACTTTACAGTCTTCAGAGCAGCACGCAGGAAGGTGTTGCAGGACCGGGGCAGGCTCGGAGTGGGAGGGGCAGACAAGCATCTTGTATGTGGCGGATTCGATGATAACATCCAATTGTTTGCTACCTGCAGGATAGCAGCACTTCGAGTGAAAAGCTCTGAAACAGAACGCGCACTCGATGAGCTCTGACTCATAAGCGGACTGCTTCATGTTCTCTGTGTTGCACACAGAGCAACAGTGGAGAGGGCAGAGGAACTTTCTTTGGCATTCGGGCCGGGCGGCGTAGGCGAAGTCGTAGCCACTGGCGTTGTAGGCCTGGAAGAAGGAATGATTGAGATTTTTTAGAAAAAAAAACGAAAATTTCTGGTAAGGGGGATGCTTATTATTCTTTCTTTTTACCCGAATCTCCCCACCCTCCTCTTTTCTCCCATCCTCCCACTTACCTTGATACAATCCAAATGAAACTTTGAGTTGCACGGCTGGAAGGGCTGTTTCTTCATTTCTCCATTGAACTGTCCATCGCAAGTGAACAACTCCTTCCCCTCACTTGCCTCTCCTTTACAAACCATACAGATCTCTTCATTTCGGAGTGTCCCTTGAGCCTTTCCTTGTCCATCTTCCACAATGTCCAGGTTGTGGCGGCTCATATGGGAGTGGGTAACTGAAAAAGTTGGAGTTTGGGAAGGAAATATGAAAAAATTAGGTACTCACTGAACGGGTAGTTGTTATAGGCATAGCCCTGTCTCAGAAAATCGTTGATTTTTTGACCGTGATTGTTTCTCTGAGCAGCCATTTCGTTCTGAAAACATTGGATACAATGAAAAGAATGGATAGTTTGAAAGAGATTGCAGAAGGGTGAAAAAATAGAGGACGGGAGGGGTGGTCTTCAGAAAAGTTGGACCAAACTTCAAGGAAACATATAAAAAATGCACACAAGTTGAGAAACTTTTATTGAAAAGGCATAAGAGAAGATGCGATAATAAGAAATTTCGTCAAGAAACGACTACTAGCAGGGAAATGGAGGGAGTGAGAGATCTGCAGGACCGTCCTATTTTTTTTAGGAAGGGAGGGGGGGGGAAGGAGGTGGGTCATAAAAGTGACAGAGTGTAAATGATGTCGTGTATACACTCGCGTACACCCATGATACAACTGTATAAGAGAGCTGAGCTCGACGGAGGGTCCCTTGAATGGGAAAAAGAGTTGAGTGGAAAAAACTCCTTTTTTAGATAATTTTTGAGAGCTTTCTTGGCGAAAAATTTTCAAGGCTTGAAAAATACGACAAGCTGCTTATCCGCTATACCCTCTCCTTTGTAGCCAAGACAATGCGTTCAAATATGATAAGAAATACGTTTTTTTTTTCGAAAATTCCTTTCTAGAAATGGGTCTGTTGACAAAGTGATCGCTGTGGATTGACTGACTGGCCAAAACGATACTTTGGACGATGGAATTTTTTGA
>GL379877.1:434642-448979 GCA_000143925.2 Caenorhabditis brenneri | reverse complement strand
ATCGTCAAAAACGACTAGTAACTGACTAGCAGGGAAATGAAGGGAGTGAGAGATCTGCAGGACCGTTCTATTTTTAGGAAGGGAGGGGGGAGGGGACCATAAAAGTGACAGAGTGAAAATTATGTGGGGTACACACTCGCTCACACCTATAAGACAACTGTAGAAGAGGGGATTGAGCTCGATGGAGGGCCCCTTCAGTGGGAAAATGATTTTGGAGAGTTTTAACGGGGAAGATCGACAGGCATCGAAAAATAAGCCAAGAAAAGTTTATTAACAAAAGCAAAAAAGGTTTGGCTGAGTTGAAATGAATTTAGACAAACTTGACGTACCTCCTTGAATGTGAAAGAGTCCATACATAAATTTGAGCCCTGCCGTCAAGGCTAAAAGCAAAAAATGTTTTACCCCTGACGGAACTGAATCCAGGATCTCAAATTTAAAAACATGATCGGTAAACCACAACATAAAGAGCAAGAAGAACGGGTACAGAGATTTTTTCCGAAGGAGGAAGGTAGTAGAATATGGGAAATCGAGCTGGCTAAGGGCAAACTGAAACATTGTACAAAACGAAAACAAACAAACGATAATGAAGAAGAGTTCCCCAAAAAGGACTAGTAACTGACCAACAGGAACACATCATAAGTGACATAATAGCGGGAGGGTCTCCTCTTTTGGGGGAGAAAGGGAGAGGGGGAGAGGGGAGGAGCAACAATGAGGATACGGTATGACTGAGATGGTTCAGTTCACCACGTTGCTACGTTTTGAGGATGAAAACTGTTTTGAGACTGTCGGGAATCTGGGACGAATCTATGATATGAAGATTGTTGATAAAGAGAGAGAAGAAATACTCTTTTATCAAAGGTTTTCGAATTCTGATTTCTTGAATACGGTTGGCCAATTGTGTTTCCGTGGACCCTCTGTCATGAAGTTGGATCGAACTTCAAGAAAACGTATTTAAAATGCACTGAGGTTTAGAAACCTATAATAAAAGGGCACAAGAATATAGGCTATAGTTTCGAGATATCGTCAAAAACAACTAGTAACTGACCAACAGGAAAAAGAAAGGAGTGACAGATCCACAGGACCGTTCTATTTTTCAGAGGGAAGGGGTCATAAAAATGACAGAGTTTAAATTATGTGGGGTACACACTCGCTCACACCTATAACACAACTGTAGAAAACGGGCCCGAGCTCGATGATAGGTCCCCTTGAATGGGAAAAAAGAGTTGAGTGGAAAAACTCCGTTTTTATATTTTTTATTTGCTGAAGATTGTTTTTGTGAAGTAAAGTTCAAATGAGTATAATCATGACTAGGTTTTGAATTGTCGAGAATTTTGGTTTTTGGGTCCCACCGCGTAAAAAACCATATTGTTGGACTTCAATAAATTTGTTGGACTTCAATAAATTTGTTGGACTTCAATAAATTTGTTGGACTTCAATAAATTTAGATCGGGATTCAGCTTAGCATAATAAAAAAATGCACAGAAATTTAGAAATCTATAACAAAGAAGCACAAGAGTAGAAAAAATAGTAACAGAATCAACGTCTAAAAACGACTACTAACTGACCAGCAGGAAGAAGAAAAAAGTAAGAGATCAGTGGGACCTTTCACTCTTTGATCGGGAAATGAGGAAGAGAGAAAAAGAGAGTGTTCTCAGTCTATATCCATTTTTGTTCTTTAGTAATCATCAAAGGGAGCTTCCGATTTTGGGAGGTGGTCTTGTCGGTCTTCCTCCAAAGAAGACAGTACGGTAAGATGTCTTTTCAGGGGTCATAAAAATGACGGGAGGGGGGGGATGGTGTCGGATTGACACCTTTTCACACCTATGAGACAGCTGTAGAAGAGGGCTGAGCACGACGGAGGGTTCTTTGAATGGAGAAAACGTGGTTTCTAACTAAGGACTGATCCGACATGTCTTTGGAGTTTTGATATGAGATTCATATCATTCGAAAGCTGACCCAAAACAAAAAACGAAACAGACTCCAGTTTTGCTATCAGCTTTTTGCCTACTTGGAAAATTTCGGCCCGGCCGGTCTTTCCTGAGAGTTGTGATGACTCCAATCTGCAGTGCTCAAGCTCAGTACTGAAATCATTACACAAAACAGAACAGAAAAATTGGTAAGAGAGTCACCACACTCCTCACGACAGAATATCTAAACTGTTCACGATTTATCCCCCTAAAAATCTCTGGAAGTTTTATAAGTTGAACCAAAAATGAATTCCATTGATGATATGCCTTTCGATCAACCGTAATTACCAATATTAGAATGAAGAAATAAGAAATGTTAATTTATTGAGTGTATGACGATTGCCTTGCTGTGGCAACTATCAAATTGACAGTTGCTTATTCTTCGAGGTTGTGGTGGTTCAGTTGGGCAAACACGAAGACGAGGTGGTGATTTTACGGTTTATTCAAATAAGATAATAAAATATAGAGAAACTATCAAAATAGAATGTTGGGAGAGTTGGGGAGAGATTTGGACAGCAGGCGGGATTGTTTTACTCACAAATTGGAGTGGTCACACTCCCTAACTGTATGTCCATCACCAAGACACAAAAAACAAAGTCTGTTATCTTTGATAAAATTTTTTCGGTCTTCTAAAGTGGGGACTGTCCTGCATTCAACTGCTGAGTGATTTTTGCGATTACAAAATTTGCATGTGTTGTTTTGGAGTGATCCTTTCACTGCCAAAACAATTCTATCATGGTTTTCAGTGTCCTTCATGGACTGTTCAGCTGATTCTTCTATACCAATAAGAAGATCTAGCGCGTCAAGTAGTGCGGTAGTGTTTGCTGGTTTATTTCTCAAAAGGGATACCAATACTGATCTTGGAAGTTTTTTCTTAATCTCAACCTGATAGTTTTGTGTTTCAATGTCGGTGCCTTGGTTTTTCAGGCTGTTTATAATTGCATAGAGTTCATTATGCAAAATTCTCAGACTTTTCGGATGATCCCTTGCCAAAGGAATTCCACAAAGTTTATTCCACAGATGGACATACTGTTTTTCTTTAGATCCATATCTATCCAAAAGTCTTTTGATGACATCATCAAACTGCGTGCCATCTGTGGAATATGGTTTTATCAAATCAGCTGGTTCACCTCTAAGGTGGTTTCTTAGAATGTTATGCTTCATAACATTTTCATAACTGTCATTTTTTATAACAGTTGGCTCAAAAATCATATAGAATGCAGACCATTCTTCTATATTACCATCAAAAACTGGTAATTTCACAAAGTTGTCATAAGGTGTTGATTTTTTAGTTTCAATGGTGTAGGCACTTACGTTTTGAGCGTTTTCCGACGGTTGTTTTCTGAAGTCGGTTCGTAATTCGACCAGCCTTGGTGTTCTGACTGGGCGGATGTTGTAGTTGATGCTTCCGATTGCAGGAAGGTTTTCTTTGGCGGCCATTTGGTTGGCTCGCTGCCTTCTGCGTTCGAGTTTTTCTACCAGTTTTGTGTATTCCGTTGTGATGTCTTTGTCCGTTTCCTTCAAGGACATTATTGTTTCTTTGGCAAATTCTGTAAGAACAGTTCCTGTTGGTGTCATATGTAAATTTTGAATGGCATTGTTCAGGGAGTTTCTATATTCTTCGTCTATTTCACGATAATTCTCAATTTCAGAGACAATTTTAACGGCATATTCTTTCAGGTATTCTTCAGTGGTTTTATCCGTTGGTGGTTTGGTGTCAGGATTGAGGGAAAAGGTGTTGTTAACAGAGTATGCTAGTTTATCAATAATCACAGATTGCGCGGCTTCAATGTTTTCTTTCCAATCTTGAATATCTTCAGCTGTGATATCCATGGTTTTCAAAAGTCTACTACTTTGTGGAGAAAATGTATTCAACACAGAACTGTTTATCGAACACTCAGTAATTTCTTACTTTGTGTTTGTGATAAAACAGGTTTTTTGCCGATTGACTGGCGGGTGGTGGGAATAATGCCTTCACCTAGTTGTGATTGCCGATTGACTGGCGGGTGGTGGGAATAATGCCTTCACCTAGTTGTGATCAGGTGGAATGTACACCTTGATATTTTCAAACTTACTTGAATTTCCGGGTCCTTTGTAGGTCGGTCGATGCACCATGTGGTAACTATCAAATTGACAGTTGCTTATTCTTCGAGGTTGTGGTGGTTCAGTTGGGCAAACACGAAGACGAGGTGGTGATTTTACGGTTTATTCAAATAAGATAATAAAATATAGAGAAACTATCAAAATAGAATGTTGGGAGAGTTGGGGAGAGATTTGGACAGCAGGCGGGATTGTTTTACTCGGAAGTATAGTAGTTCGGAAGCAATGGAAGCATATTGCATCTTCTTGCTGCTCTCTTTTATACTGTTCTTATCCGGTATTCCGGTTTCTTGTATGGCCTTCATGGTGGAGTCTTTCTAGAAGTTCGGTTGCACTTTCTTCTTCGGAGATAAGGTTGCAGGAAGTGATCATAGTTTCTCCGACAGTCAGGTTGCACTTTCCTCGTCGGAGATAAGGAGACAGCGTTGCAGATGTTGCATTGGTCTTTGATGTGAGATCCAGTCCGTCCAGCCAATGTGATTTCCACGAGCGGCAGACAGAGACAAATGATAGTTCTTTGAGTCGCAAATAACATTCGCGACACTTGCTGTGTATGAGTGACAGACCGCTGTCTGTCAAAAAAAAAACAGTGTACTGACCTCTCATCTTTTTGGTTCTTGTCACTTTGTCACTTCGAAGGATAATGGAACAAAGTACGGTGTTTGTTATTTAGTTGAATTTTCAACTATGTGTACTGTTCAGAACGCAGTTTCTATCTCGGCTTTGTGCAGTTTTATATGGATCACAAACATCATGCCTGTTTTCATGAAAAATTGTTTTTTGTTTGAACTTTCTTATGGATAAAAATAAATATTCAACAAAAAATGATACAACAATAAATCTCCGAAAGTCCCACTTCTTTCCCACTTCAAGTCTTTACTTATTCCCCCTCCCTTCCTTTTGAAATGGTTGAGATATTCATTTTGTCATATACCCCTTACGTTTACGTTTCCCACGCACTAATTCGGTGGTCCCTTCTTATTTCTCAGTCGAACCTCTTTCTTTTGGAAACACCTAATTAGAGGAGGATGTTGAAGGTAATGTACACGGACTCATATTTCTATGGGAACCGAAAGAGGGAGGATGGGTTGCGAAAAGAGCATTTAAGAGCACTTGCACTAAAAAGAAATGCGTGTATAGATAAAAATAAGGTTTAGTTTACCTTAAAGGCGCATCGTGGGTCTTGCCACGTCGGAGAGAGGTTCTATGAGGGCTTAAACAATGAGGACAGTTCTTGTTTGCGCTAATTTGCTGAGTTTCACCCTTCCATCAACCCACAGCACCTTCTTTCGCTCAAGTTGTAAATAATACAACAGAGTTTTTGATCGTAATAAGGTTAAAATAACTGTTCTTCGCTGGTCATTCTGTTTTTTTTTTTCATAACATCCCTGTGCTTTACGCTATAAGTGATGATATTTCTTTTCGTGTGATTAAGTATGCAATATTAGGTCGTTCCTATGGCTCATTCGGATTGAAGCAGTATCCATAAATGCTAGGCTTCATAGTTGTCACGGGCCGGGCCCGGATTCAGAAAATGTGAAATGTTTTCGCGCCTTTTTCCAGAATTGAATTTTTGCTATGGATTTCACTAATTTTTGTTAGGCAGGCATTTCTTGGTTTTGCAACATCTTCATACTGAAAATGAACTAAAAATAAATGAATTCGAAAAATGGTCAAATTGGGCGGGCCTCCGGGCCCGATTTAGACAAGTATGCTCGGCTTTGAGTTCTCAGTACGTTCATGCACCATTTTTGCTGTCTGTTGTAAAGATGAGTAAACTACCCTGTTGGAATATAGGGCTGATTGGGTTATGTTTTCAATTGTCTTTAATTCCAGCTCAAAAATAACCTAGGTGTCGAAACGAGCTTTCCCGTCATACTGACATAGTGATCTATTTCAGAATGTCATATTCAAATTATGCGCCAAACGAAAAAATTTATCTCGAGTAACTTCTTTCTTTTCATCTGGCCTAAACATATGATGTTCGTTAAATTTCATGATTTGTCACAGTAGTAAAAGAAAATCGTTGTGAGAACCATCCTGGAAAAAATTTCCTAGAGTAACAATTACGCATGCCAAAAGCGAGCCCATTTCCCCAAATTCCTCCCTTCCTGACTCCTTTTTATTGCGCCACCACTATGTTCAATTTGTCATAAGTACCAAAATGCGTTATACGGTAAGTGTCACTTCCAAAAATAAATTCGCTTCTACCTAAATCAGAACCCTTTACGTAATGAATAATTGGTTACCAAGTTCTCCTCAAAATACTATAAATGTTAAGGGAAATTGAACATTAACCTCATTTTCTTCCATCTTATATGCTTATTATATACGTGTTTGCACATACGAGAATGTCGTTTCACTCGAAAAATGTTGTTCATGTCATCTGAGATTAAGACTTGATTTTTGCTCCTCGTAATCGGAACTGACACCCCCGCCCATTTTTTTTTGAATTTTTTTTCTGAGTATACCTTTCTGCTAAGAATCAAAAATTACGTTTTTCTAATCCTGACATTAAGGCACTGTATCTTCGGGTACCCATCTGCATAATTGTTTCGGCTTACCATCCTATACGGTTACCCAACACCTTCTGTCCCCCCTTCCTGTGACTAATTAGAAAAGGGATTATTTTTTGGAGATTCTATTCTTATTTTCCTAATAGTCATATTATATTGTTGTACACATTTATTTCTATACCTATAAATCTCAAGAGGAGAAGAAAATGGAGAAGGTAATAACTTTTTATTTTTATATGCATTTTTAGTTTACTATGACTTACTTCGTAGAGTTGGGACTAGATCTGTAGGTAAACCTTCATGAACATAGAGATTGCACTATTTTGAAAAATAAAAAAACTCACAGTACGCGTTTCTCTGTGGTGTGACCCATGCTGCTCCTTTAAGGTAACCTCAGTTTAGTTTTTTCCTGGATCAGTACCGACGCAATGATGTTACATTGAACAGTACGTTTCATAGAAACAATTTTCTTCAACAGTCTAACAGCAAGGCCCGGCGAAATCGACACGGGTGCGAATCAACTATGAAACAACCGAATTTTCTATGATTTTTCTGATTTTATTACATGAAAAGATGTATTTGAACACGTTGAATTCGGAAAATTCGATTTCGACAGGGCTTCATTACTTAGTTTTTGAGATAATGCGATATCTGTGACAAAAATGTACAAAAATCAACGAAAAATCGATGTTTTCAACAATTATTATCTCAAAAACTAAGTAATAAAGCCCTATCGAAACCAATTCTTCTGAATTCAGCGTGCGTCTCGCGTTGATTTCGCCGGGCCGTGGGCGCCAGTATTCAACGCCATGATTCAAATTATATATGCTATTGCAAAAATTGTCTATTTGTTGAAAATAATTTTTGGGCCTTTTGATGTGACTGACACCGACTGCGAACTAAAAGCGGGTCTGAAAATATATCAAAAGTCAGATTGGAACAGCTTAACCAAACCTGGACTTTGGTTTCTACACTCCTTTTGATCTCATTCTACTAGTTCTTTTTGCAAAAAGTCAAGAAGTTTCTGTTAATAAAGACGTAGTATATCGTGGGAAACCTCTCCCGATATGGGATACTTTCCCGTCACTTCTTTGGGAACAAGTTCTCTAGTTTTTTACTTTATTCTGGGATACAAATCTTAGAAAAAATGTTGTTCGATAAGGTAGGTCAAAAACGTATTCTTCAATTAATTAGTGCTTAGCTCTGGGTGCCACCACAAACCAAGTTCGAAAGGTTACTGTAGTTTCATACCCGAAAATGAATGTTTTCATATCAACAACTATATATTCCAGAATGCCACCTCCGATCCCTTCCAAATCACATTCGAGCAAATCGAAAATGCAAACTTATTAGGTGTAACTGATGGAGAAATGAATGAAATCGAATTGACAGAGGATGATAAAATGGAAACGGAGGCATTTGGAGAACTCTTCTCGGATGAAATGATGGAAGAATTGAAGGAGGAGATGGAGAAAGGAGAGGCAGTTTTGGAGGATGGGGAGAAGGTACTTTTTTCTCAGTTTTTCATTGAATTCATTGAAACTGTTTTCACTGAAAACGCCGCCATTCCTGTTTTCCAGACCCCTATCGCTTCTCAGGCTTCTGAACCAGAATCGGACACCGAAACAATCACAGAGGAAGAGATGAAAATGGAAGATCAGGCATTTAATCGTTTGTTCTCGAATGACTATCTGGATAAATTGGATAAAAAACGGGAAGAGCAGAGAGCAAGAGCTGCAGCAAGGGCAGAAGCAAAGAGATTGCTAGATGAGAAACAGGTATTCATCACTCCTCACAAAAACTCACTTCTATGACCATTTCCAGCACCAAGAACTCCTTGACTATGTGGACGATTTACTCCCCAATGCACCTGTCCCCAAGAACGTAACAATGATCGGAAGAGAATGGCCGACTCCAGAACAGATCAGGAATGCTTGGCCGTGCAAGCTTCCAGAGCTCTGTATCCACGTGCCGTATCGTGGATACAATAAATATAGAAGGGTACAACCAAAGTTCCTGATTAATATGTGTTGCAAGCAGGCTAATGGGGAGCAACATAAATGTTGTTAGGCAATGGTGAGGAGGGGTTTGATTGGGAATTTTTCTGGGGCTGAATATCGCCAACTACTAAATTTGTTTAGCCTCTACAAAATCAAAGTTTGTTTTGAAATCTAACAAAAGTGTTTAGAAACATGCCAAGTTTTGTAGAAGCAAAGATACTAAAACTACGGAGGTTTCTTTCGCTCATTTTTAAGGATTTTATCCATGCTTCGTTTGGTTTCGAGAAGATTCTCCAAACTATCAAACCCAAGTTTCAATCTCGGAGTCTTTTCTGTTATATAGACTCTTGCAAAGGTGCTTTTTATTCAAAAATGAAAACAGCAGACGGCCAAGGGCTGATTTTTGTTGGGCAGTATTCAGCATACTTGTGACGGGCCGGGCCGGGACTTCCCACCAATTTCCAAAGCCCGGCTTGCTCGGCTCGTAAGATTACCATGAATTTTATCAGAAAAAAGAAAAATCAAAATAATATTTCCAAATTTTGTGCTCCATGGTTATATTGAGCATAAAAACGGCAGTTTGTGGCTTTGAAGCATTTACACTATTTCCGATATATTTTCAGTGAAAAAATGTAAAATTTTTTGAAAAATTGCAATTTTTCTCAAAAAAAATTCAAGCTTTTTCGAATCCGGGCCTCCGAAATTTCACACATATGGTTAGTTCTCTTCTCAAAGGGTGCCAAAATGAAGACAGCGGTCAGCTGAGGGCTGATTTTCGATGAACAGCTTTTAGCCCTTGCAATGAACCTCCAAGACAGACCAGCCAAAAGTATCAACCTGATAATAAATTGTCTTTCTCAAATTCGGCATCCTTGCGCTTTTCAGAACCTCTAATACAATTTATTTCTTTCAGACAGCCACATCTCTACCAAAGCTAACTCTCCTGATCTCCAGACCGCTTCATTTTCACCTTTCCAGTTCCCTAATTTTCATTTCACCTAGTAGAAATTCGATTCCTTTTTCCTTCCTCCTATTTCACCTTAATTATGTTACAAATTCCTCTCTCCTGTAAAATGAACATGTGTAGATTAGCGGAATGAAATTGAAAAGAAATACATCCAACCAACTTTTTTCGTCTTCTTTCGGAAATCGGAAGTACGTTGCCTCTATGTTTCAATTTGTGTGTGTGTGTGTGTGTGTGTGTGTGTGTGTGTGTGTCTCTGAGAAAAAGGACAAAATGTATACTTGCCAATTATATATCCATCGGTTTTTTGTTCGGAATAGTACAGTATTTTTTCGGGTGGTTTCTAGTCGCAGATGTTAATACACTTCTATGTTTGCAAATTATCAATGGAGCGCAATTTCATTGTACCAGTTTTGATTTTTCTTATTTGACTCCTAGAAAATGTGAGTTTTGTGTGTTCCGTCTGTCTGTGTGTCGATTTGTCTCTCCTATCAATCCCTCTTCTCTACTAAATCCCCCCTTCACAATAGAACTGTGGTCCCGCACTGTTGTCAATGCCCTCCTCCCCAACTACACTGATGCACCCGGTGGCCTAATGGCTAGCGCTCTTGCTTTTGAAATTTTGGGTCCCGAGTTCAATTCCACCATGGGCTAAATCCTTTTTTTCTTTTTTTCCAATCATACAGTGATACTTTCAACACTTTCATTTTGCAAAATGTCCTCAAAAACCAGTCTCCCCCTCCCCCTCACTGATCATCTGCTCGTAAATCTCTCCGCGCACTAATAAAAAAATAACCGTTGGATAATGATGACGTGTCAAATGTGTATTGGGTGGGGACAAGAACAGAACAGGATAAACAAAAATACTTCATTTTTCAAAAAGATCATGGAAAAACCGAGGTAAAATGTGTAAATATTGGGTTGCGCCCTCTGTTATTCTTCGGATGATCTTTTGACGGAACGCAAAATATGTATTTAAGAGTGACTTAGTTTGTGTACTTGACACTAGACTTGCTCTTCAATTAGAGGGTTTTTCTCCGAGATCAAACGTGTAAACTAACGCCTAGTCACCATCAATTCTCCCTCCATCACGTCATGAAAACCAGAGAGACAGATAATTGTTCTGTCTCCAGATTGACCAGAAAAGAGAGAGAGAGAGAGAGAGAGAGAGAGAGAGAGAGAGAGAGAGAGAGAGAGAGAGAGAATTAAAGACTATTCTCGGGAACACACATCCTCCCGGGAAGAAAAAGAGAAGAAGAACAACTTGTTTTCTTTGCAATTTTCTATTTATTTCTTCACTTTTTTCTTGATCTACTCCTTCCCTTTCTATTTGTTTGTCACTGTGTGTTTCAATTCGTTGTTTCTTTCCTCGTTAAACTTTTCTTGAGGTGGAACTGAATGCAAATGGGTGGTTTTCGACGAGTTCAGAATGATGTGATGAAGGCAGTTGGTCAAAGATATAGGGAAGTATGAGTCATTCGATGGGGGAACGTGTAGTCCTAGGGATTCTATAAAATGTGGAAAATTTTCTATTTTTCTAGTTATGATTTTTATTCGAATTCCTGTGAAATGTTGTTCTCGATTTGAATCTGAGTCCTCATTTACTGTACGACAGACAGTTTTTATTCGAACTAAACCAAGTTTGAAAATTCAGAATCTCTGAATTCTCGGGTCTTACCACCAAAACTCCAAAACTGCATATTTTGGTAATTCTTGATCCAAATATTTTCTGAAGAGAGAGAGAAGAATTCGATTTTTTAAAAATTGTTTTGGGTCCTATCACAAAAATAAAAAGAAATTTGAAATTTTTGAAAATTATTTGATAGAAAACTGCTCGTTGAGACAAAGTTAGTGCGTATAATCGTAACCAGGAGGCCGAAAAATCTTCCTTAGTCTGCGTAGGAATTCGAAGACGCAAGGAAATTCAAAGCTCTTACTTGTTTCAAGATTGTTCTGGCACAGTTCGTTGTGGGACTCAAGATCTCGAGGTAATAATTCAAACGGTATTCTTTTGACTGCTCTAGGACTAAAACTGATGGAGTGACGGTAGTTTTACCATTTTCCCGGTGAAAGCAAAACCATCGATTTTCGAAAATTTCCAAACCTATCATTGATTAAAGATTTTTTGACTAGCCGATTCTGAGCACCTAGTTTTGAAGGTGGTTTTCAGACTCTCGTGTTGGAACCCAAAAATATCCACTTGTAATGAGGGCGCTCTTCTATAAGAGGTATCCTCTCCCTGCGAACGTGCGGAACCTTTGAAACTCACATGCCACTTTGTTCAAAAACAACAGAAAAAAAGTTGTTGATCCATTCATTTTTCTCCTCTCGAATGACTCATCGTCCACGGGACCTTTCTCCCATCGTGCTTCTTCTTTTTTATTTCTCTGCGTCTCCTATTTTCACACTCTCTCTTCTTCGATATCCTCTCAATTATCACCTTATCACCAAGTGGTCTTTTCTCTTTTCTTTTTCTTTCTCATGATCCCAATCTTTTTCCATCTGCGTCTCCAGGTATCCAATACTATTTACCGGAGGCTCCGCCCATTTTTGACATTGTGAAGGGGAAAACGAAAAGGAGAGATTCATTTGGGAAGGAGGGAAGGAGGACAACTTCTTCTCCATCCTTCTCTACTACTATGGATATATCTCTTCTCCTCATTTCCTGTTATCTCTTGTACCGTATACGGATGTGTTAGATTTGGAAACGAGGGTATTCCCGTGTGTTTAGACTTATCGATATTTATTCGTTTTCGTTTAAATCCTATTTTCTTTTTTATTGCGGAGAGAAAACAAATAAGGTTAACTAAAGGATTAGGTTATTGGGAAGAACTCTTTCACTGGTTAGATCAAATCGAAAGGGAATTTGGTTTTTTTGCTATCAGTTTAGTTTGAACAATTTCCGAAATTTCTGAGAAATTGGGTTCGATATTTGAGAAAACGAAAAAAAATTGCAAACATTTTTTTGAAAAACCTTCTACAGGATGCAATTTTACTTGTCACTTTTTTGACCAATGTTGTTAGTACAATCAACTTGACTATTTTTTAAAGGATTACTGAATATTACTGATTAGTAGAGTCGTTTTGTTCGAATTTTTCTGCCAATTTTTCTTATCGGAGCATTTCTATCAAACCTGAAACCTATAATAGAGTCACATCAAGTACTATATTTTCCTTGCGACATATCCCGGTTGTCTTTGAAAATATCAAAACGTGGTCAACTAGAAAAATGTTAAGTGTTTAATTTTACCTGTTTTGTTAGTTGACAACATTTTGATACCTTTCAAGACAACCGAGATATACTGCTCCAAACATAAAGCTTCCTAAATTCCGTTGTTGATCTAGTATCGTGTGTTCAGAGCAGCATAACTTGGTTGTCTCTGAAAATAACAAAAATTGGTCGACTAAAGGAATATGTGTCAGTAAATTTCCTATATTTCATCAGTTAACAACTTTTTGATAACTCTAAGGACAACCGAGAAAAATTGCTTCAAACATTGAGTACTCGCTTAGGTGTTTCATCAGATTTTACGGTATTTGAATGGGTACTTTAATAAACAATACTTTAGTACCTTCGACTCCTTATGGCTTCTTCAATTTGAGTTTGTTCGAATTTTCATAAAATGCTCGTCGCGTCTCCGGTGCTTCGGCAGTCTGTTTGTGCCTTTTTTACATACTTTTTCTATTCAAATTAGGTTGGGGTCGTTTGAATTTAATCCAAATTTTTTTTTACAAGAATATTTTTATTTAATCTGTTGTTATTAGCTCCAAAACTCCTATTTTGGAATTGATTCAGACACTATCACAGTATTAATGTTTTCAAACTTTGATATGGCCCAACGTTTTTGCAAGAAACTCTTATAAACTTACTGATGTCTAGTAACTCAGGTTTTTGAAAACCTTCTTTGTGAGCGGAAAATTCTAAGAAAAAAATAGATCTTTGAGATATTCCACCCCTCTTTCCGAACCGTTTCAAGAGTTTTACCCAAAAAAATATCGGAACATCTTTTGAAATCTCTTCTTCCTACTTGAGACACAACAAGGTCGAATCAAACGTTCATCCATCTTTCTTTACCTAACCACCATCACCCATTTTAGTTCCTCTTTCTTTCATTTTAACCGCTCAGGAATGGTTGATTTTAATTGGATTTGAGGTGGTGATGACAGCGAGATCAGAGGGTGCCGCTTAATTAGAGGTTGCCGGGTTGAAGCTAGGAGAAAAATATACTTAACTTCTAATAAAGAGGCATTAGTCATATGCTAGGTAATATGAACTGTCGTCAAGTCAAATGTCGCAAACACTGAGGCTCTCGATTTTTGAATCTACCCCTATTAGAGGGGCACCAGGATTTTTGTAACACTAACCATGCACCTTTAAGGTATCCCTGCTGCCTTTCTGTTAGAGGTAATCAACTGGAAATTCCTGGAATTCCCTACCCCGCGAAAATTGTGGTTTCGAAAGTAAAAAAAGTGATTTGTCACAAAGTTTAGTGGAGGCGACTGTATGTGTGTAATTGTTGTCCTCCTCCTGTCATCATCTCTCTCTCTCTCTCTCTTCCGTTTTTCTTCCACTACTACTTCTGTACATCCCTCCGCTCTGTCTGCCCTCTCTTTATCCCTAATCGTTTCTTTTTTTCGGCTTCGTTCGGCCTAAACTACTATTACGTCTTCTTTCTCTCTTCTATCCCTTCTACAAAAGGGAGAGAGAGACCCCCAAAACGGTCAAGGTTTTATTGCTGCTGCTGCTGACGATCCCCCCTTTTTTTGCGGTTGTGGGTGGGTGTGTGTGT
>GL379877.1:416110-427247 GCA_000143925.2 Caenorhabditis brenneri | reverse complement strand
ACTGACAGTCACCGCCATGGCTCATTGAGAGCACTTTTTCGAGTCTCTCGGGCTTTCCAGCTCGATATGATATATGGCAATACGCGTGAAAAAAGAAATATAAACTTCTGAAATAAGAGCAGATTCTCAATATGTTATTCTGATTAATGTACATTTTGGGTCCACCCAACTTTTAGGTGCCCGTCTTGGGTCCATTCAATTTTTTGATCTTTCTCTTGGGGCCACCTAATTTTTCGACACCTCTCTTGGGTCCATTCAACTTTTTGACCTCCCTGTTGGGTCCATCCAATTTCAAAAAATGGCTTGGGTCCATTCAACTACAGTAGAACCGAAGATTTTTTTAAAAGTTGGTCCCCAGTTTGGAAAAAAACGCGAATGATTTTCTCTCTCTGTTTTTGTTCCAATTTTCTCATTTTATTTCCCAAAATGAAAATTCTATATCCTTTCTCCCCATACTCCTATTTCCCATGCTTTTCCCCTAAATCCTCCTCAGAAAAGTCGTAAAAAGATGTCCTACTGTGCTTGTATTGTTATCCTTTCTTGTCTTCCTTTTTTCGTATGTGTCTGTCTACCCGTCGATTCTTCCTGAATAGAAATTGATTTATGGAAAAGAAAACGCTCCTCTGGGAGAATTTTCATCGGGAAAATCAAAAAAAAACAACCGTTGGTCCCCAAAATTGTTCTCAGTTTCAGCCAATCTTTCCTTTTTTTCGTTTTTTCGATATTCAACGGTTTTTCAGAAAATGCGGTTGCTAATTCTCAACTTATTCTTCGTGGTATGGTGTCATAATGGGGTGTTTGGGCAGAGTACGAATTCTGCGATTGTATCCACGACTACAGCACCAGTCAAGTGAGTTTTGATTGTTTTCGGTCCCTCCCATCATTGAAAATTTTGTTGCTCACTGAAGGCACATGAACCAATCAGAAAACCAACATGAAAATCTTACAGACCCGCCACATATATGCTCGTCGCTCCCGCAGTTGTCCGACCCGATCAACCTTATTCAGTATGCATGAATCTTCTGAAACAGGCCACCGATGAAGATATGATTGTGCGGATTGAAGTGAGAACAGAGCAGAATGAAACGATTGCCGCACGAGTGATGAGCAATTTGAAGCCAGGAGTGGCTCAGACAGTCAGTTTGAGTGAGATCCCTGCACAATCATTGACTCCCGGACAGAATTATAAAGTAAGTGGATTACAAGAAGTGCGGACTTGAGAAAAAATGTCCAGTGGGTTGCGCTATACTGACAAAAAAGCGAAATAGCCATGCTCACTTGTGAAAACTAACACCAGATAAGGTTTTGAAAAAGATAGATAGTAGACACGGACGTTTTTTTAAACACGGACATTCCCATTTTCTTCTCTAGTCAGTACTAATTTCTCACCAATCTACCCATCCTTCATCCCTAATTCCCATAATTTTTAGCTCTACATCCGTGGTGAGACCCTCAATTCGGAAATGATCTTTGAAAATGAAAAGGAGCTGAAGTTCGATCAAAAAGCGCTTTCCGTTTTCATCCAAACTGATCGTGCCATTTACCGTCCTGCATCCTTGGTCCGTTACCGTACTATTGTGGTCAAATCGGACTTGAAGCCATATGTTGGAAATGTCACTATCAAGATTTTCGATCCAAGCCGCAATTTGATTTCTCAGACTATCGATGTGCCATTGGATCGGGGTGAGTTTTTGTGGATATTTGAAAGTTTGGAAGTTTGGAATAGTAGATTAAAAATCCTCTATCAAAAAAATGTTTTTTTTTTCTGAAAAAAATATCAATCTTGGTACTATTCGTTAAGTCAGACCCCACCCATACTTCGAAAAAAAAAACTAAAAACCAGCTGACCATCCACCCAAAACATCACTAGATCAAGTGTTAATCACCTCATTTTCTGCAGGAGTCTACAGCGGTGAACTGCAATTAGCTGAGGAAACCCTGTTGGGTGACTGGACGATTGAAGTGGAGGCATCGAATGGAATGCAGGATAAGTCATCGTTCACAGTGGACACTTATGTTCTTCCGAAGTTTGAAGTCAACATTAAAACTTCTTCGTTCATCACTATCAATGATGATTTGTCGGTTTTCGTCGATGCTAAGTGAGTTTTTGGGACCTTGTTTCTGGAATTTATATTGATCGATAGAGAAATCCAAGCTGATTATTTTTGTCTCTTGATGCTGTTCTCTAGATTTTCACTCAATCGAGATATAGCCGTTCGAATTTCGGAGAGAGACGCAGACAGTCAGACACTCTAGCCTTGTCTGCGTCTCTTGTCCAAGTTTGAACGGTCATAACTCGGTTGAAAGGAAAGATAGAGAAATACAGTAAGAGGCAAAACTGACCAGCATGATTTTTCCTATCAATTGGTATTAAAATTTGGGAAAAACCAAAAAACTTAATTTCCAGGTACACCTATGGAAAAGGTGTCGCCGGAAAAGCCAAGGTCTCCCTGGAACTTCCATGGCATAGATGGCACTCAATGGCTCCACAAGTGATTGATGAGAATGGAAAAACAAAGGAGGAGGAGTTGATGGTGGAGAGAACTGTGAAGTTGAATAGACAAGGAGAGGCAGCAGTGGTGTTCTCGAATGATGAATTGAAGAGACACAAGTTGTTGCATGTGAGTTTTCATCCTTGGTTTTAAGGCAGTCTAGGAGAAACTTCTGATCAAAAATTTAACTTGAAATTGTAGGTTTTAGTTTCATGTTTGGGTCCATGTTAGCGCAAAATCACTGAAAGCGAAACAGAGATATACTGCACTAAACCTACAGTGCACCGCTAGCAGAAGGGTTACTGTAAAATATCTTACGGTTTCTATTGATTGGTGAAAAATTGGATTTCGATAGCAAATTGATAATGAAACAGTGTGTAATTTTCAAAACTGGTAGAAAAAAGAACCCGACTAATTTCGAGCTGTTGTATAGGGTTTTGCTCCAAAAACAGCAAAAAAAAACCCATAAAATCGGATAGTTGAGGTACTTTGCATGTTCCGAGCAGTATAACTCGGTTCGCTTTGAAAATTCTAGAACGTAGCCAACTGAAAAAATATTTGTTGATACATTTTGAACACTTTATTAGTTGAAAACATTTTCATAACTCTCAAAACAACTGAGATGCTGGTCTGTAAAAAACATCTGAAACGGCATGGTCCATCTAGTGCTGCATATTCCTCTGTTGCCTCTGAAAATTTTGAAAAGTGATCAACTAATGAAATGTTTACCCATACATTTTAAACATTTCATCAGTTAAACTTTTTCCAATAGCTTTCAAGACAATCGAGATATACTGCTCTGAACAAAAAATAAGCGCATTTCTTGTTCCCAGCCTTAAAAAGTTAGTCAGTTTTCCTAGTGAAAGCTCTTCTAATCTAAAAAACTATTCCAGGAATGGGGAGGAGGTTCCATCCGAATCGTGGCCTCTGTCACCGAGGATATCACAGAGATCGAGAGAAACGCCACCCATCAAATCTCCACATTCCGGGAGGAAGTGAAATTAGACGTTGAAAAACAAGGAGACACCTTCAAACCGGGACTCACTTATAATGTAGTTGTGGCATTGAAACAAATGGATGACACCCCAGTCAAAGCGACACTTCCGAAGAAAGTTCAAGTTTCGACATTCTACAATTACCCGTATAATCATGACACTTCCTCTCTTCAAGAAGAGAAAGAGACGAAGATTGTGGAGGTGGATGCACATGGAACCAGTGTTCTCACTCTCCAACCTCCAATCAATTGCACTTCTGCAAGAATTGAGGCTCATTATGATATCACTGGAAAGGATAACTTCACTGCCACCCCAATTTACTCTTCTCTGTACGTGGAGGCTGCTGTGAGCCCGACGAAGAGCTTCCTGCAGTTGTTGGCTGATAACGAAGGAGCTGTGGATGTGGGAAAGAGTTTGAGCTTCTCATTGAAGGCTACACAGCCGTTGAGCACTATCACTTATCAGGTAAGATCACTGTCCTCTATCTTACCAATGGGGCAGAGACGCAGACAGTCAGACAGTCTAGCCTTGTCTGCGTCTCTCTCTCTCTCTGAGCTTCACAAGGGAAGTCCTTTTGGTTCCCACTTTAACTTTTCCTATAAATTCGGGTAGACACATATTCGACCCTGGAGATTCCATTTTCGAAATAAAAATTGGCTAAATATTCACGTGGAGTGAGTTGTGACCTAATTCATACCTTCTAGGGCATTTATCTCGCTTCAAAATAGGTTTTGAGGAGTTCTGAATAGTGAGAAAGATTGTCCATGTATAGCCAAACAATTTCTGACCAATTGGTAAAATAAATTTTTTAGGTCAAATTTGACCAATAGGTTGTTCTCACTCTGTGACCTGTATCTTCGAAACTATCCATCATTCTGAAAAATAATCAACTAAAAAGTTGTTACAAATTACATGAGGAACAACTTTGTAGTTGATCATTTTTTCTGAAAATGCTTCCTTCAAAAGTTAGGAGCCAGTTTCTGAAGAGTGTTTCTCAAGCAAAGGACGAAAATGTCAAGGGGCAGAGATTCCCCATTCTAGGCCCCAAAACGTGACCTAAAAGTGATTTTCGTAAAAAATGGTAATAGACTTTTCGATGTAACTCGACGAGCTCTATCCGATGGTATAAAAATCTTACCTACTTTTTTTTTGGTAGGTCGATGTTGACCTAAAAAAATTATATTACCAATTGGTCAGAAATTGTTCGGCTATACATGGACAATCTTTCTCACTATTCAGAACTTCTCAAAACCTGTTTTGAAGCGAGATAAATGCCCTAGAAGGTATGAATTAGGTCACAACTCACTCCACGTGAATATTTAGCCAATTTTTATTTCGAAAATGGAATCTCCAGGGTCGAATATGTGTCTACCCGAATTTATAGGAAAAGTTAAAGTGGGAACCAAAAGGACTTCCCTTGTCAGATGCTCAGAACTCGATTGATGCGTACGATAAAAACAGCATTATCTGTAAATAGAAAAAATTCCAGGTCATGTCCCGATCGAACATCGTTGTTTCCCAACAAATGGTGGTGAATGCCGAGCACGCCACGATTAGCTTCCCAGCTACTGCTAATGTGAGCTTTTTCTTTGGCCAAAAATGTAACCATTCGATAGGGAATCTCAAGACAACTCTTTTTGTCTCTTGCCATTTTTCTCTATCTGTTCAATGAACTGAGATATAGCTATTAGGAGTCAGGCGAGAAAGAAAGAGACGCAGACAAGCAGACGCTCTAGCTTGCCTGCGTCTCTTTCCCAACTTTAAACGCTATATCTCGGTTCGTAGAGAAAAGAGAGAGAAATTTCAAGAGACAAAAATGACGAGCTTAGAATTCTCTATCGATTGGTGTTTAAATTTCAAAAATCCAAAAAAAAAATTCAGATGGCTCCAAAATCCCGCTTGATCGTCTACGCTATCATCGAGAACAGCCAAGAAGTTCTCGTGGATGCTCTCGACTTCAAAGTGGAAGGAATCTTCCAGAACCAAGTGTCTCTCTCCATCGATAAGCAAGCTGTTGAACCAGGACAAAATGTGAAATTCAAAGTCACTTCTGACAAAAATTCCTTCGTCGGACTTCTAGTAGTGGATCAAAGTGTGCTTCTATTGAAGACCGGAAATGATATAACAAGAGAAAAAGTGGAGACCGACTTGGAGAACTATGACTCAAATAATGTTGGATATGGAGGAGGAATCAGACCATGGGAAGCTATTGACAGAAAGAAAAGATCTATTTGGAGACCATGGTGGGGAATTGGAGGAAGTGATGCTCAATCCATCTTTACTGTAAGTTTAAGAGATTCTTATAGACGAAAAAATTGAAAAATTATTAGAACGCCGGTCTTGTTGTGCTCACCGACGCTCTTCTCTACCGTGAGCCGCAACGTGAGTTTTTCCCTGGTAAGTTCATGAGACGAAACAAAGGTTTGTTTTTCCTTAGGCTTACCAACTGATGCATCTGGAAACCACATTTTAGTTATGATGATGGATAGTAATCCAGTGATGGCTGAGGCCGCATTTGCACCTGCTCCAATGGCTGGCGCTGCTCCACCACCACCAACTGTTAGAAAGTTCTTCCCGCACACTTGGATTTGGTCGGATTTGAATTCTACTAGGTTGGTTGTGGTCTGGGAGTAACAATAAGGAAACGAACACTGAAAAATTTTCAGCGGAGAAGTGGAGCTGGAAGTACAGGCTCCGGACACCATTACCTCTTGGGTTGCCTCTACATTCGCTATCAATGAGGAAAATGGTCTTGGAGTTGCTCCAACCTCCTCGAAACTTCGTGTATTCCGTCCATTCTTCATTCAATTAAACCTGCCATATGCAGTCAGAAGAGGAGAGAAGTTCGCTCTACTGGTGCTGGTTTTCAATTATATGGAAAAGGAGCAGGATGTGAGTTTTTTAAAATTGAAAACAGAACTGCCGAAGCGCCGGAGGCGCACTTCCAAAGCTTGTCGTCAATTTCAACGCCCAATACGTAATCATCCTCAAATCAAAGTTTTTCAGGTAACCGTCACCCTAAAATACGACCAGGATTCCGGATACGACCTCCTCAAAAAAGACGGAACCGTAGTGAAACGCGACGAAGTCGGTCAACAAAACGTCCGTGTGGTCTCAGTAGCCGGTGGAGGAACCTCCAAAGCCGTCTACTTCCCAATCGTTCCCTCTTCCATCGGTGAAATTCCAGTCCATATCAGTGCAATCGCCTCTCAAGGAGGAGATGCTGTGGAGATGAATTTGAGAGTAGAGCCACAAGGATATCGAGTGGATCGGAACATTCCATTTGTGATTGATATGAACAACAATAATTCGACAGAAGGATTCTCAAAAACTCTTGATCTGATCTGGCCAAATGACGTTGTTGATGGATCACAGAAGGCTAGAATTGATGTGATTGGAGATATGATGGGACCAGTGTTGAATAATGCTCACAAGCTTGTGCAGATGCCATATGGATGTGGAGAACAAAACATGTTGAATTTGGTTCCGAATATTCTGGTTGTAAAGTATTTGAGAGCAACGAATAGGAATGAAAGTCAGTTGGAGGCGAAAGCCATCAAGTATATTGAGCAGGGAATTCAGAGAGAGTTGACTTATAAGTGAGTTTTAATGAATGGTCTGGGATAAAATATGGAAATAGCCGCGACGCAACCGCAACGCGTCAGGCAGCCCTGGATACAGTTTCTAGATTAGCCGGACACAAAAAATGACGCGGTGTTCAAACTTGCGGCGGTTGCAGTGCCGCGTGCAGCGAGTTTGATGCCAGTTCTGAATTCGACCGGCTCACCAGCTTTTGAGCTCCGGTCCAATGCTGATTGGCTGGACTGTTTGAGAAAAGAAAAGCCAAGCTGGCCGGCAACCTAACTTTTTATCCCTTCTAATCCTTGTTTCAGGCGTGCTGACAACTCCTTCTCCGCATTCGGTGACAGTGACAAAGCTGGCTCCACCTGGCTTACCGCATTCGTCGTCCGCTCCTTCCACCATGCCAAACAATACGCCTTCGTAGACCCTAATGTCATCTCCCGTGCTGTCGCCTTCCTGAACTCCCAACAAATGGAGTCGGGAGCATTCGCTGAGAGAGGAGAGGTCCATCATAAGGATATGCAAGGAGGTGCACAGGATGGAGGAGTCGCTCTAACTGCATTTGTTCTGATTTCGATTCTGGAGAATGGAATGGAGAATGGAAAAGCTGTTGCATATTTGGAGAAGCATTTGGATGAGATCTCTGGAAATGCTTATACAATGGCTGTGGTTGCCTATGCTCTACAGTTGGCAAAGAGTAAACAGGCTGGAAAGGCATTTGACATGTTGAAGAAGCATAAGGTGGTTGAGAAGAGTGGAGATGTGAAGTTTGCAAGTGCTCAGAAGAAGACAGAGAAGCCGAAGGAAGCGAGAGCATACATTTTCCAGGTTGGTTTTTTTATGGTGTCTTTTGGTATATTTATATCGTTTCAATGAGGCGAGTCATAAGAAGCTAGAGCTAGAAGAGACGCAGACAGGCTAGAGCGTCTGCGTGTCTGCGCTTCTTTTCGAACTTCAAACTGCTATATCTCAGTTCATTGAAGAAACAAAGAAGAGTGGTAATAGACAACAATAATCAGCAGGAAATTATCTATCAAACGGTATTCGCTCCATTCTGAAGGGTTAGAAAATACTTTAAAAAGTATTTTTCGAAAAAAAATGTTCTCGGCAATTTCAGTATCAATCGATAGAGATTTTGAGAGTGGTCATTTATGCATTTTGTCACATTTTCAAATTTTCTACATGAACCGAGATATCAGCGTCCAAAGTTGGAGAAGAGACGCAGACATGCTAGAGCGTCTGACTGCCTGCGTCTCTCTCCCAACTTCAAACGCTTTGAACTCGGTTCATTGCAAAAATTGAGGACAAAATAATTAGTATAAAGTACTCAGTTTCTCACTACTCGCATTTCCAGGCCCGCCCAGTAGACATTGAAACCACCTCATACGCCGTTCTCTCCTACCTTGCTCAAAACCAAACTTCCGAAGCCCTCTCCATCATCCGTTGGCTTGTATCTCAACGTAACGAGCTTGGAGGATTTACCTCCACCCAGGATACAGTTATGGCTCTTCAAGCCCTTTCTTCCTATGCTGCTGTCACTTATTCCGACAAGCACATGAGTCAAGTGAACATCCAGAACGGAAAACACTCCCATACCATTGATGTGAATCTCCGAAACTCGATTGTTCTTCAATCCTATCAATTGAGCTCTTTGAATGATCTGGTCACCATTTCTGCCAACGGGTCTGGAGTGGTTTTTGCTCAATTGTCTTACTC
The DNA here is from genome assembly GCA_000143925.2 of Caenorhabditis brenneri. Lineage (NCBI taxonomy): Eukaryota > Metazoa > Nematoda > Chromadorea > Rhabditida > Rhabditidae > Caenorhabditis > Caenorhabditis brenneri. Next base: position 418,462 of record GL379877.1, on the reverse strand, counting down.
GTACTATAGAGACTCGCTGAATGACGATGCTCCATTCTTCTGCTCTCAGGAGATCAAGGAGATGAGAGCCGGGAATAGATTGCAGTTGGATTTGTGTTGCAAGTGAGTTTAGAAAAAGAACAAAAAAAATGCACCAGGAGGGTTTGAACCCAAGACCCGAAATTCAAAACGGGAGCCCTAACCACTGAGCCACGCATGCAAGAATAGGGAATGCGTTCTCGATGCTGTCGCATTCCCCTCTTTCTTACTGAGGCGCCCACCGTACCCTTCGAAACTGAAAAAAATTCCAGCTACACCCGCTCCGGAAAATCCAACATGGCCTTGGCTGAAATCGACGCTCTTAGTGGATATCGATTCGATGCTGAGCAAGTACACACATTGACAAGCATTGAGGATCTTCAGAGAGTTGAGATGGAGAAAGATGACACCAAAATGAATGTTTACTTTAATCCGGTAAGTGGTTTTTGAAGCTCCACCCATTTTTGCAATTTTGGTGCAACAAAAATCAAATTTTTCAGTTGGGTGGAAAACCAGTGTGCCTGTCTCTATATTCGGATGTCACCTATCAAGTGGCTGATCAGAAGCCAGCGAATTTCCGATTGGTGGATTATTATGATCCAGAGGAGCAGGTAAGGAAGAGATTCCATTTTTTCTATCTTTCCATTGAACCGAGATGTAAGCGTTCAAAGTTGGGAGAGAGAGAGACGCAGACAAGCTAGAGCGTCTGACTGTCTGCGTCTCTGCCAACTTCAAACGGCTATACCTTGGTTTACAGGAAAGGCACAAAAAGTTACAAGAGAAAGGATGATAAGCTCAAAATTCTCGATGAAAGGGTAGAATTTGGTATGATTTTTCGAAAATCGAATCTTGGTGAAAACATTTTTTTTTTCATAAAGCCCTACCAAATTTGTTGTCTTTCAATAGAGAATTACATTCTGATCATCTTTGTCTCTTGCTATTTTTCTCTATCTTTCCATTGAACCGAGATAGAAGCGTTCAAAATTGGAGAGAGACGCAGACAGACAGACGCTCTAGCCTGTCTGCGTCTCTCTCTCTCTCTCTTTCTCAACTTCAAGCGCTCATAACTCGGTTCAATGGACAGATGAAAAAAAGTAGCAAGAGACAAAAATAATCAGAACAAAATTCTCTATCGAATAATGTCCCCAAAACCCATAAAAATTCCAGCTCAAAATGACGTACTCGGCGAAACAAACACGATCCCTTCAAGAGAAATGTGGTGACGACTGTTGGCCACCAATCTCCCCTTCACTACCTCCATCAGATGAATCCACTGTAACAGGCACGTCTTCTACTCTGGCTGCCACGTGGTGTGCTCTCACCGTTGCTGTTTTACTCCGGCTACTCGCATGATTTGATTGTGCTTTTACTTAACTGTTGTTGACTTGTTTAACCCAAAAACCAAAACCAAAAAATCCCCGTTTTTAATATATTTAATCCATTGAATTGTTGCTCCTTGATACGGTTACTTCTTGCCTTCACTTTTCCCAATCTTTCCGGATTCCCCATCGCTTTTCTTCCTAACTTGCATCGTTTTTTAGACATGTTTTTTAAAAAATAATGTCGAAAATGTCATTTTCAGAAAAATACTGATAGACAATGGGTGTCTACACTTCCACAAAACCAGCGGATAATTTTTGTTTTCTGAAAATTAATAATATTTGTATAATTTTTGAATAAATTGAATAATTTCATGATTTTTTGGTTTTTTATATTTGTTTTTTGGGTGCAGGGTTTTAAGCTGGAAGAAAAAAAAACGAGATTTCTCGGAATTTCTGGAACCGAACGAATTTTTTTTATTTTGATTTTCTTGATTTTTTCCGATAATTTTTTTCGAATATTCAAAACATTTTTTAATGAAAAAAGGATGAATAACGGCGGTATGCTGAATCAGAACTGTCCCATATCTCAAAAGTGGGCGGAGTTAGAGCGACCTAAGGCCCCATAATTCCTCCACCTGCATCACGAAACAAAACCGATAACTGCTTCCTGAAAAATACTTTGACCCGCCACAAATCTACACTGGATTTTTACAAAATACCACGAAAAAATTTGGACAGCAACCCCACTCCCCCCAGCACTCCATTTGTACCCGCAGACCCTGATGAAATGTATCGTTACTTAATATGTCTGATGTCCAGGACGACTGCGGCCATGCTGCCCCATATGATGATTCTGACGATGATGCCTCTGAGAATTCTCGCGATCTATACACGTCCTAGGTGATGCATGAGACCGCTCGACGGATGTGATGCTCTAGCGATGTACTCGGGAATAAGGATTATGTAATGCTGAAGTTTCGAATAAGTATTTCATGTATTGCGACTAGGAGGA
>GL379877.1:370205-415128 GCA_000143925.2 Caenorhabditis brenneri | reverse complement strand
TCCGGGAGAAGTTGGCATCGAATTGTTCTTCATTGTAATATAGCTTTTGAGCTTTTGGGTGACATGTGGAGCAAATTGTGGTAGTACTGTTCTGCCATTTTTAAAAAAAAATGATTATGAGAATTGGATTCTGTCGGCCACCTCAACCACACCTAGGCAAATATCCCTCGACAAAAACCAGAAAAGATGCTGATTTTAAAAAAAAAAATGGTTTGGAGAAATTTGTCGCTGGGCCTTGATGCCAAGTGTTGAATTTCCATTGCTCCGGGGATCTGTTCCTTTAGAAGGGAATCCGGTGTTCAAGGGGCAATCGCTCCGCCCACTTTTGAGATGTCTTATTTGGAAAAATTCTGATTCGGGACAGTTCTGATTCAGCTACAGCGCCAATTCTGTTTTTCCTTTTCAAAGAACGCCATTTCCAAAAACAGATACCAATCAATTCGCATTTCAAGGTTTTTAGTCTAATCGTCGTAAATCTTAATTGCCATTTCCGAAAAAAGGGGTAAACCAGTTTCGACGACCATGAGAGAGGGGGGAGTTTCAAGTGGGTAACGGCATTTTACTCCTTTTCTTCTTGAAACGAAAACGTTATTATTCTGTGGAGAAGGAGGTTGAGGTTTGTAGTTTGTCTCGACTAATTTCTCCAGGAAAAATATTTTTCATTTTCTCTTGTTTTCATTAAAAAGCTGTCAAAGACACTCGTTAATTAAATGAAAAACAATATTCTCCTGGCACCGCGCTATAAAAATATGATAGCTATGGGCGGTCTTTGTGTGTCTTGACTTGTCGGAAGTGGTGAATTATTCCTTCTTGTCGTCTATTGAAGAGGTGGTCTCCATGGGAACTCAAAATGTTTCCGGCAAGCACTAAACCTCCCTGCTTGCTCTTTTATGTCAGATTCATGACTTCTCATTTGACTCTCAACATATGTTGTTGAGCTAGTTTAGGTAACCCTGACTTGGTTATTGTCGCTAGAATTCGAAAAAAAGCGTTAGTTGGTCTAAAGAAATCTTTTTTGATAAATATTGAAAATTCACAACGAAGAGACGTTTTTAACCCAAATAACTCGGAAATTTAATGAAGTTCAAAAAGTGGTTTAAAACTACCCAAACATTTTTCAAGTGATGCACGTTGAACCGAGTTGTAGTGTCTTCAAGTTCCACAGAACATTATCAAGAAGTTCTACTCAAATGTTTTCCATCCAGGGCTGGAAAAGTGACCAGAAAGTGATTTGTATAGAAATGATTGGATATTTTTCGATATCTGTTGTTATAGAAGTCACGCCTACTTTTTTATTTAGTGACCAGCTTTCATCAAGAACGTAGGGTAATGCCAAGCCAGAATGCAATGTCTGGAACTTGAAGACGCTTTACATCGGTTTCTCCTGATCCAAACTTGGAAAAAATTTATCTGAGGAAGTTTCAGACTAATATAAGCACCCAACGTTTTGGTTCAAACACTTACACTGTAAAGTTTTGGTAGTAGTTGCCTGACCAAACGAGCTACGGACGCGGTAGGGAAGTTGATGGGTTTGCCTTATTTTTTGCATATCTCACTGATTTGTGACAGACAAATTCAGTGCAGTTGCTAGTTTGGGAGACATTTCCCGCATGGTATGAATCTCATATCGAAACTCATAAGACACGTTCAATCCGTCTATATTCAGTAATGCAATTATAACTCGAAAGTTTTGAATCCTAATTCACCTGCCCAACGTCTCCACATAAGACTCCAAACACCCAACAAATGAAAATTCCCGGATAAAAAAAAGTTGCTGGTCAACCTAAAATTTTCACGCTTGACATAACTTCCCTGTGGGCTCTGAGCCTCTCCAAAAACCCTCCAAAAAAGTGCAACACTTTCAAGAATTCATTATTCTCCTCTTCTTTCTTCTCACTTCATCATCGATGAATAACCATAACGACTCCTCTTCTTCACAAGTCTAAATAGTCATCGTCAAAAGAGAGTCTACTTTTATATGCATGGAGAAGAATTCAAAATGTGCTATTCCCTCCCTTTTCTTCTGCGCCTTTAAGGAAATCCTCTCATTCCATCCGTTTTCCACCCGACCACCATGCACCACCCTCCTTTTGGAAGGGCTTCTTTATTTCTTCTATTATTCCTAATATCTATTGGATATGCTAGATATTGTGTTCATAACGAAAAGGTTTGTTTGAGAATGTGTGATGATGCTTGTTGATTTTCGCTTTTGTAGTTTGTAGTCTCTAATGTTCGATCAGAAACAAATCACGAAATGAGTTCTGGTTGTCCTAGAAACTACGAATTACTAGATTTGAGGCAGCACACACACTCACGCTTCGGTTTGTTTTTCTCCGATAAAAATGCAGTAATTGTGAAATGGGATGCCACTATTTTTGAAAATTCACAAGGTTTTTACGACGGCATGCTAAATCAGAACTCCTGAATCAGAACTGTCCCATATCTTAAAAGTGGTCAGAGCTAGAAAAAATTTGTATACTACAAACTTTTTTGAAATTAAATTTGGAGCAAGTTTGCAATTGACAGCTTTTTTCTAGCTCCGCCCACTTTTGAGATATCTGATTTGGAAAAAGTTCTGATTCAGCATACCGCCGTTTTTACCATTCGATAGAGAATTTTATGTAGGCTATTTTTGCCTCTTGTCACTTTTCTCTATCTCTTTCCAAACTCTAGATAAAGCCTGTTGAAGTGCGCGAGTGCCCATACAGGCAGACACTCTAGCCTTGTCTGCGTCTCTCACCCAACTTCAAATGATTATAACTCAAATTATTGTTCAGATATACAAAAATGCCACGAGAAAATTTTGATGAGCATAAAATTCTCTATCTATTCATTTAAGATTTTAGAGAACATCGGAAGTTTGATCTTCCATCATCCCTAAGATGATCACAACACAAATCATACTTTCTGTTGTTTGGCACCCAAAGACTAATAATCTCTGATCCTCCCAATCACCATCTCTCTCTGAATTCCAGAGTTGGTGTGAAGGCCACAACATCTGGGGATGGTGTTTCCATAACAAATCATCTGGGGTCTTCAACTGTGACGATGATTCATTCTGTATTTCCCAAGATCAACTGAAAAACAAGAAATCGTCGGGATGTTTCCTCCGCGACAACTCATCGGTTTGTTGTTGCAACGACGCGGACGGCTGCAATTTGGGATTCATAAGTGTGCCGCCCAAGTATGCTCACGGACAGCAGTGTGTGAACTCAATGGAAATTCCCAACGAGGATATTCGGTTGTTTAAGCCTTGGTGGGTACTTTTGTTTCTTGGGATGGTTGAAATGAAACTTTTCCAGTGACGACCCCTATTGCTACTCCGTCCTGACAGCCGAGGAGGATGGTGGTCCGACTACAGTAACCCGTGGTTGTCACTCTCGGAAAATGGTGATGCATCATATGTCGAAAAATGAGGATGACAAATTCCAAAATAATACGAAATGGAAGGAAACCAAACAGATTGCGGATATGCCAAGTTGCTCAGAAATTCTGAAGGATCAGCCCAAAATGAATGGAACTACCAGTTTGTGTATTGACTTCACCTTTGATCAGGTAAAGAATTTTTTCGGAGAGCTGCTATTCTAGTCTAGTTTTAGGAGCCAGAAGATGGTGAAGAGGTGGAAGAGCCTATCAGAATGAAGGGACGATTCTGTTGCTGTGAGGGAACGAACAAGTGCAATGAGCAGGCAATGTGGGCTGATGAGGGAATCAGTTTGGCAGAGCTGTTGGAAGAAATTGAGAATAGAAAGTCGGCTACCTCGGGAGCTTCAGAGATTTCTTCCCTTGTTTCCGCGATTTTTACATTTTTAGTTTTTACTTTTTGAATTTTTTCATTACTAACTTTTTGAAATTGACATTACACTTATTCGAAGGTTCTTGCTTTAAAAATAAAAAATGACAAAAGTGCTTTACATCTCGCCTTTTTTAAATTTTTTCAATTCAACAACTTTTCAAAATCGAACTGCCGCCTAAACAATTTTGCTGAGGCTATTATACAATAATTCTCCCCCATTAATTATCAGTAACGCCCCCCACGGAAGACTATGGTATCACCCCCCACCACATCATTTTAACATACGAAACGTGTGAAAATGTTTGGCTCTCTTTTAGTTCAGGGGTCCCCTCAAAAAATAGGGGTCCCTTGAGGGGTCGAAAAAAAAATAGGGGTCCCTTGAGGGGTCGGAAAAAAAATGGGGGTCCCCTGAGGGGTCGGAAAAAAAATAGGGGTCCCATGCCATCCTCGGAAAGTCCAGAAAAAAAATAGGGGTCCCTTGAGGGGTCGGAAATAATATAGGGGTCCCATTAAAAAAAACAGGGGACCCATCCCAAAATTGAAAGTCCAAAAAGAATAGGGGTCCCATGACCTCACAATGTCAGAAGCACAAATTTAGTCAATTTTAGAGAAGAAAAGTGCTTATTGATGATGTTCGATTAATCATTATTGGTGTTTCGAGTATAAAGAGCGGTACTGACTTTATGTTGTACTGGTCAAATGATAAAATATCTCGGATAATAAGATTTTAAAACAAGATAATACATTGAATGATAGGAAGTAACTGATTAAATAAGTTATGGGAGTACCCGACTGATACAGCTGAACTTACCCAGCTAAATGTTGATTTCGTTGCTGCAACTATGGCTTACTTGTTTTACTGCAACTACAGTGATTGAGAAAACTAATGCCTGTCTTCACTATCGCGTCTCACATGCAAACTCGAGCATAAGTGTAACCAATGCCCAAATTGCGCAGGCGGAAGCCGGCGCCTTGTTAGCTCTCCATAGTCACAGCCTGCCTACATTATTTTATTTAATTATTTTCCTAAGCCTTTCTCAAAAGTAAGGTCTGGAAAATCTCGAACTGCTTCCTTCCGCTGCTTGCATAACAAATGTTTCTAATAAACTTTTATACTAACATATCTGAAGTACTTCACACAATATATATCTCTCATTGCTATTCACAATAAAAACACCAATAATGATTAATCGAACATCATCAATAAGCACTTTTCTTCTCTAAAATTGACTAAATTTGTGCTTCTGACATTGTGAGGTCATGGGACCCCTATTCTTTTTGGACTTTCAATTTTGGGATGGGTCCCCTGTTTTTTTTAATGGGACCCCTATTTTATTTCCGACCCCTCAAGGGACCCCTATTTTTTTTTCTGGACTTTCCGAGGATGGCATGGGACCCCTATTTTTTTCCGACCCCTCAGGGGACCCCTATTTTTTTTCCGACCCCTCAAGGGACCCCTATTTTTTTTTCGACCCCTCAAGGGACCCCTATTTTTTGAGGGGACCCCTGAACTAAAAGAGAGCCAAATGTTTTAGTTCCGTGACCTTTCTATTAACGAGGATAAGTAATGTGAAAAGGGAAATTTCATCATTGTTTGATTTCCAAGGGGAAGCAGTTCAACTACACAAGGTATTTTTCAATTTTTTTTATCTTGGGGGCAAACGATACTACTCAGAAAGCGCATGGAAGCATGTGGGATACACCCTTTAAGAAACAGGCTTAGGAAAATCCCGGGCCAACTTAGCACCCCGGAAACTATACCTTGAAAAACGGGCACCCTGGAGGTGGGGGTTAAAAATTGGATGTGGGGGGAAAATATTGGATGTGGGGGGAGAATATTGGATGTTGGGGGGGGGGGGGTGAATGTTGGATGTGGAGGGGCAAAAATTGGAAAGTTTGGAGGGGGGTTATTTTGAGGTGTACCCTTGGGGGATCATTATTGTATTTCGTGGGGGGCAACTATTGGAGATTGCCTGCATTCCAATAAAAGCACCCCACTTCAACTGGGGGGGGGGGGGGGGTTAACATTGGATGGAAGAGTCCAATAATTTCCCACAATCTACTACCACCCCCCACCGGTAAATAAAAAATAAAAGCATGCGGTGGGGGGCGATTCTTGGAAATTACCCAACGAAAAACAAAAAAAATTCAAAACTTTTCGAATTGTAGCTTCACGCACAATAGAGATTTTACGCATTTTTTAGAATTTAAATGCACCCGTGGCTCAACAAACTTCGTTGTTTTGAGCTTCTAATAAAAGAAATTTGAAAAAAAAACTAATTTAAAAAGTTCGCTACGAGACCCACCTGACGAAATTTTTCGTTGCGCCTTTAAAAGATGTTTTAATGCTTGTTTTTTGGCGCGAGTTTTGCGAAAACGGCTACAATTCCTTGATTTTGGCTTATTTATTGCCGTGGTACGATTTCTATCTTTTTTCAATCTTTCTTGACGCAATTTCTAATAGAACCGCTCCATAAAAACACAATTTCAGAAATGTGGCGGCAGTTAGCTGCACAATTCTATGCACTCGACAAGCCATGGGTTCTAGTGAACACAATCGAATATTTTATTCTGAAAGAAGTCGAAGAACTAACAATTTATCAAGTAAAAGAACTCATCAAACTACTAAAAAAAGGATGCGAGGCATCCTATATCGCCCGATATCGAGACGATATTCATGGAGGATTGTCGCCACAAAGAATCCGGAAAATCATTGAAATTTACTTCGAAGTGTTGGAATTGAATCGAAGAGTCGAGTCGGCACTCAGAAATGTTATTCCGAAAGTTGTAGGCGTCGGCGAGAAACAAGAAGTGAGAGAACGGTTGAAGTATTGTCAGAGTGTGGATGAAGTGTCCGAAATTGCGAGAGAATATGGAGAAGGAGATGGCAAGTCGAAAGCACAAATTGCTAGGTACCCAAATATGAATTAAATTTGAAGTTCCTAAATGTTTCTGCAGAGAACATGGCCTCGAGGCTCCTTGTCGAGATGTTCTCAATGGAAAATTCGTAGATATGCGGGAGTTTACTGCTCATGAACAACATTTTATCCATTTAGCCGCCGATATCATCTCAAAAGATGAGAATGTGAAACAAGCGGCCATTAACCTGTAATATATAATTTTCTGACAAAATATCGTTTTCTTTTTCAGTTGTCAACTGAAAACAAAATGCGAAATCCTTATCACAACCCATCTCACCGAAATCGCGAAACAAAAACTAGAGCAAAAGAGAAACGGAACTTTAGATCGAGATGAATGGATGAAGGGATTATCAGCGTTTTCAGATTTAGTACATTTCAAGCGTTCGGCTTATTTCATTCGAGATTACATGGTCTCAACGCTAAATCGAGGCGAAGAGTTGTACATTATTGTCTGGCAGGCTGAAATTGATAGTAAAGAAGCTAAGAAGTTCCATCCGTTTGCTGGAAGAGAAGTGCACCCAAAACTGAAGATCCCCTTCAGAAATTGGTTCGATTATTCAGTCAAAAATCATTTTATTCCAACGTTGCAGCTAGGAGTCAAGTATAAATCTCTGGTTTTCTTTTCACATTTTAGTAATTTATTTTAGGAAATTCCTACTCCGTCGTGCTGAATGCCGTGCGATTGAGCTATTCGGACAAAACGTGGAGAGACTTTTCTGCCAGGAAGGAATTCATGATAAATATGTGATTGCTTTAGATCCTGGCTGGTTTATCAAAGCGGCGTTTTTGGATCCGGAGGGAAATGTGGTTTCAAAACACGTATTTCACTTTTCGGAAGAATCGACATTCAATCATCGAGCCGCTGATAAACTCAAACAATGGTCACAGTACACAAGAGATATGGGAAAATGTCTCGTTTTTGCCATTGGAAACGGTAGCAACACACGGAATACACAGGTGGCGGTGTCGAAACTGATTCAAAGTGAACAGTTTCCCGAGGAAGTCGAAGTTGCGTTTTGGTAAGACAATAATATAACAGCAAAAATGAGTGTCTTTATCCTCTACAAAGCGCACTTCGCGAGGTTGAGAGCACAAAAACTTTATAAAAACCGACTGTCTCTCGTAATTTGGTAGAGGCAAGTTTAGTTTTTTATTCTTAGCCCCTACAAAATGCCTGCCACTGAGCGAATGCAACAAGATGCTTTTAGAAGTTAAGGACACAAAAACTACATCTCGTTTTGCCTCTACAAAGTGTTGCGCCAAGGCGGCAGGCGTTTTGCAGAGGCAAGAATGTAGTTTGTGCCCTTAACCTCTACAAACTGTTGCGCCAGGGCGACAGGCGTTTTGCAGAGGCAAGATTGTAGTTTGTGCCCTTAACCTCTACAAAATGTTGCGCCAGGGCGACAGGCGTTTTGCAGAGGCAAGATTGTAGTTTGTGCCCTTAACCTATACAAACTGTTGCGCTAGGGCGACAGGCGTTTTGCAGAGGCAAGATTGTAGTTTGTGCCCTTAACCTCTACAAACTGTTGCGCCAGGGCGACAGGCGTTTTGCAGAGGCAAGATTGTAGTTTGTGCCCTTAACCTCTACAAAATGTTGCGCCAGGGCGACAGGCGTTTTGCAGAGGCAAGATTGTAGTTTGTGCCCTTAACCTATACAAACTGTTGCGCTAGGGCGACAGGCGTTTTGCAGAGGCAAGATTGTAGTTTGTGCCCTTAACCTATACAAACTGTTGCGCTAGGGCGACAGGCGTTTTGCAGAGGCAAGATTGTAGTTTGTGCCCTTAACCTATACAAACTGTTGCGCTAGGGCGACAGGCGTTTTGTAGAAGCAAGATTGTAGTTTGTGCCCTTAACCTCTACAAAACGCTGGTTTTTACGAAGCGCGTCAAAGCTAGTACCAGCACGACACAATTCGCTCACGTTAATTTTCAGTGTGGTTCCCGAGCACGGAGCATCGAAATACAGTATTACCGACGCAGCTGCCGAGGAATTCGGAAAGAACTTCGATCCGAAAATGAGATCGGCAGTGTCGATCGGACGACGATTAATCGACCCAATGTCCGAATACGTGAAAATTGATCCTGAAAACCTTGGAAAAGGCCAATACCAGCACTCGAACGACACCAAACTTCTTCATGAAAAGCGTGTCGCTGTGGTGCGTGATCGGTGTTCGCTGAACGGAACCGATGTCAATACAGCTAGTAAAGTGTTGCTGAGCAATATTTCTGGTTTAAACGAAGAGTTAGCAGCAGCAATTGTGGATTATCGGGAGAAACATGGAAGATTCATCTCCAGAAATGAATTGAAACGAGTCCCCAAAATCAATGAACACGTGTTTCAGCAGTGTGCTGGATTTTTAAGAGTGACACGCCCGGATGTCTCACTGTTAAAAAAAGTACCGAAAAGCATGGAGTGGAACCCATTAGATGAGACGATCGTCCATCCAGAAGACTACGCATTGGCGACACAGTAATATTTTAATATTTTACCCGGGAATCGCAATTAATATAGGTTTTAAAAATAATTTAACTAGTTTTCCATCAAAATTATCCGATTTATTTGCCAGATCTTGTACAAATACGAAACTTTGTTCGTTTTGCAGACTTCTTAAAGATGCGTGCCTTACTGTCGAAGACACGAAGACTCTCGAAACGATTCTTTTGGATCCCGGCTGGTATTCCGACAAAGAATTACGAATCTTTGAGTTGCTCCTCAGCAAACCAAATCTACGACCGCCGCCGGAAATGATGGTTTTGTTTATGCGATTTTTAGCTTATTCACCTTTCTTTTCAGACAGAAGTCCGCAATATGAACGACCTAGAAGTTGATGAAATTTTTATGGGCACAGTGACCAATAAGACTGATTTTGCACTTTTTGTCGATATTGGTGTAGAAAAGGATGGATTCGTTCATCTGAGTCACTATTTGTCGAAGGTCGAGTACGAAAATCCAGAATTGACACCGCAAGAATTTTTGCAAATGATCGAAGAACTGGAGATCCCGTCGGTCGGCGATCAAATCGAAGTTGTCGTTGAACGTATTGATAATAAATATGACGATGATAGTATCAGAATTTATTTGAAGCCCAATCAAAAATCCAATTGAAATGCTTTGTTTTACGAGTTTTCCTGTTCCCACTTTCATGTTTCCATTTTCATGTTCGCATTTCAATGTTTTATTTTATCTGCACACAAACTCAAAGTACTAATGAAATTTTTGTATTTTTTCCAAGACTCGTCAAAATTCTAGGTGGAAATGCCAATGATTTACTAATTTCGCGAGCTCTGATAAGGCCTTATATTGGACGTAGAACCTATTTCAAGCAAAATCCGTCGACAAATCCTTAGCCTTTAGTACCGTAACTTTTTGTTTTCCAAACTTTCCGAATCATTTTCAATTCAAGTTTATTGAGTACAATTGTACAAATGCGGTTTCGGAAAAAACATGGAAGAAAGAAAATTTGAAAACACGATCAGAGAGAATTAGGGTTGATGATAGTCGTCATAACCAGAAAAAGGCGCAGTTTATTAAATGTAAGATGGTTTTGGAAAATCAGTACATTATCACACTGCGAGCACAGAAAATCCAGTCTCAAAGAAAAACTGGCTACTTTTGCCTGATTTCTAAACTGGTAATGAGTAATGAGCACGCCGTTACATGTAATTACAGTCAGCCCAAATAACATGCGTAGTAAATCGAAAAAAAAGACATGAAAAGTGCAGCAGAATTCTCTGCAGCTAGAAACCAGTGTGTTTCACTGTGTTGGCACTCTCAATGTCGCTCTTCTGTTATCATAAAAAACTCCATAATCTCGGATTTCATCATCCAATTGTGTCAATCTGCTTCTAATTCTTCGTTTGTTTTCTCTGTCAGCTGATTGCTCTTCCGCATCCAGCTGCCTCTTTTCGATTAGCAGGTCAATGACCCCATGTTTATTTCTAACCATCGTATCTAATTCTCCTCTAGTATATGTGAATTCATCTGGAGCCCATGCCGTCAGAGTTAAGAATCCGGATAAACTTCTGTATAAAAATAGCAAAGTCTTCTTGCGTGTTTCCGAAGATTTTGCCTTGCTGTAAAACTTTGATCAGAAACAGAAGGTTGTGATGGTCGCCAACTCACGTGAAAACTGTCGTACTATTTTCAAAATGCAAAACAGTCAATCCATCAACTATGTCAACCGTTTCGAAATATGTTTGGATTTCCAACCTCCAAAACATATCAATGTCACTGTTCACCCAGTAACTAATGAATGCTTTGATGTCTGACTGAGTGAAGTTGTTTTTCCCTAAAGTCACAGTTCCACCGTTATTCAACTTGTAGAGATCTTCAGTTTTAACCCAACGAGCATCTCTATGAATGTTATTTTCAAACTTTAGTGCCTGCAAACACCATTCCTGTTCTATGAACTTCACTAGGGGCTCGTTCTGATATTACAGTGAACCAGCAGTTAGTGAGAGGATACCATGAGATTGCCGAGAACAATCCATGCACGAGTATTTGATAGACCAAGCTATGTGTGTACAAAAGGTCCGATTCTGTAGGATTCATTGGAGAAAAACCATCACTAACTGCTGCCCATTGCCATATCTGACCGCTCCCTAGTTCGTTAAAAACCTACTTTTTCATGTCTTAACTCTTTTGGTCCTTCTTTGGCAATGGAAGCAAATGATCTATCAGAAGAAGCCATATCCAGTATCATCTTCAATTCTTCTGAACTTATCTGCTTCTCTTCGAAAATACAGTGTTTCCAGGTTCGCAGTATTGGATCACTAAGGACTTCTTTTACAGTAGTAATAGTTTTGTAACCCGTTGAAAAAACCAATAAGAATGGAATTTCGATTCGGAAAAGTTGTTCGATTTCATTATAAACGATTACAGTATCCTCCACGATACTTTTAGTCGATTGGTTCATTCTGCGAGATTAATAATAGGTTTATCGAAATTTGAGCAAGACATTTGGAAAACAAAGACACTCACCGTTTATTCATCTCCTTCCATTTCATCACTTCTGCTATCTTCACTTTATTCTCTTCTAGTTTGGGAGACGATTTTATTCTTCCTTGCCCTAGTTCAATATATGCAGATGAAGATATTTTGACCACTGCAAACGATGGTTTCACCCTCGATACCCCAACTGTTTGTGCAGCCCTTTTCGATGTCATTGCTAGGTTAAGACTGTAAATTGAATCAAAATTTCAGAGAAGAAAATGCATTTTCAAATTACCAATCTCTATAACCCAATGATCTTATCACTTCAATCCTCACAATTATTGGCAGTCGATTAAACGGAAACGTTTTAGGTTTTTCTTTGAAGAAAACATCACAGATTGTGAGTGCTACCAAGATGCCGAACATGATTTTCGAGTGATCAAAAGTTATATTTTACTAGTGGTCAACGAGAGTTTTGATGGAAAACGTAGTCGTGCAATAGGGGGCAAAGATGAGAATAGTGAGTCAAGAATGTATGCTCGAACTCTCTTCTGGTGTATTCCTAATGTCACTGCCCTAATCGATCCACCCGAATGGTTCTAGAATGTTCTCAACAATAGTTGCAATTCAATTTTATTAAGTACAAAGGCGCGGGTTTCGAAAAAGGCAAAGAGGAAAAAGTTGAAAACAAGAAAAGAAAAAATGCGTAGTAAATCGGAGAATACATGAAAAAAATGAGGCACTAAAGCTAGGCGAATGATGGATGGGGGAACGATGTGAAGAAATCGAATTTTTGATCACAAAAACATGCAGAAAGAGAACTGTTAGAATGGATTTTTCGAGTAAAAAGTTTCAAAGAAATTATTCATTTTCGAATCATTATTGACACTCGTTAGAATTGCTGGTCACCGCCGCGAATCCTCCACCACCATTCTGCGTCTCCTGCATCTTCTTCGTCATTTTCATCACATTCAACGTTGGGAAGTATCCCAATCCTTGCAAGAATAGCATCATACTCTCCGTAACAGCGTCCGGACGATCATCCAAAACCAGACCGCAAGAGTCGGAGATTTTTATCCAATCAGAGTGGGCGGGGTCCAATTTCGTATTTACCTCGACGGTATCCTCCACGTGAGCACTTCCAGCGCCAACCAGTTGAAGGACTGGAACTTTGAGTTGAACACCCGAGAGTCCATCACGAGAAATGGGAAGTGGTGTCCGTTGAATATATGATTCGATGAATTCTGCCAAGCTGTTAGGATTCGGAAGGTGCTGGAAGAACACACGATACTGGCGAACGATATCCGGACTGCAGCGATCGTAGTTTCTTCCAAAGTGATGCCACATGAGATAATCCACTGTGAATTTGGTCATTCCGACTTTACGAAGATAGGAGGCATTCCATTTCTCGTATCCCCACTCAACCCATCCTGACTTTCCAGAGCAGCAGTTGACAAGGATGAGAGCGATGACACGATTCTGATTCTGGGCGGCGTAGCGGAGAAGAACGTTGGCACCGACTCCCACACCGAATCCGATGAATTGATTGATTTTGAAGTGATCGGCAACCGATTCGATGGTTTTCGCGATTCCGTCCATTGTGGGGTATTGGAAGCTGCAAAATTAGATTGTTTCGGGGTGTTTTAGGGCCAGTTGGTCATTTTGAAGCTGTTTTTCTCAAAAAACCTACGAAAAACCAGCAAAATAGCGTGTATCTATTGATCAAAAGCGGAACTTCTGGTAATTTTCGACATATTTTCAAGCTCTTTCTTAAGCTAAAAATGTCAAAACTAGACATAAATTTCGAGGAATTTATTGGAAACGTTTAAAGGGAAACTGTTTTCCAGATATTTTTCAAACATTTGAGAATTCTCACCTTTCTGGGAGCGGTTGAGCATCCATTTCCTGTCCAGGCGCATTCACATTATAAATGCAGAATTTGTCGGCGAACTCGGCGATCGACACGAATTGGAAGAAGTTTTGGAAGTTGCTCTCCGCTGTAAAAATACATTCTATGTACTTTTCTTCTTCAAAATGATTAAAGTGCGCTCTATTAACTGATGAAAAACCTGCAAAGTTTTGAAACATTTTTTTTCTGTGGAAATTACATAGATAGGTTTTCCATAAAATCATCATTCTTATGAACTGAAAATGCGAAGTTCATTGCAAACACTGTCATGCAAAAATCTCGTAATATACAGTGATTTTTACGCTACGTATCGAGAAGATACTCAGCGAAATCGCTTTTTTAGCGACAGTTCAAATTGAAGCAAGAAACCCCTTAAAAAAACCACTTACAATCGAGACCAAGATCATGAAAAGTGATCATCGGCACCTTCTTCGGATCCTTCCGATCACCGTAAATCGACACTTTGACCTGTCCGAACGCGGTGTTCACCTTCTCCTCAGCGAAATTATTGGCGGCTTCTTCCATCAGTGGTTGCATGTCGCGTGTGAACGAGTGCATTTCGATCGACGCCATGCTTCTGAAATTTAGGAATTATCTATGAAGAGTTTTTGGATTTTAAAACGCGAAAAAAAGAGAAATGAGCCCAGTGAAATTTTAGGAATAAGTTGACAAAAAGTCACAAGATTCCGTGGAAAAACAAGAAAAACGAACTCGAAAAAGTTTGAAATTTAACACGTAAATTTCGAAAATTCGTACAGTTTTCTGCTTTTCTCGAAGTGAAAGAACATATGATCGGTCGAAACAAAGAGAGAGAGGAAGCTGAAGTACGAGACGCAGTGAGTCAGCGGTCAGACGACCAGAGAGATAGGAGGAGAGGGAGTGAAGTCTATTGATTCTGGCTGCCAAAGCTTCCTCTCTCTCCTTCTTTTGTTGACCCAAAGACGCGCAGCGGAGCGCGCTTCTGAAAGGCTTTTAGGTGGGAAATTCGATCTGGAACATGAAAAAATTGGGTAACTTGAGCGGCGTGTTAGGATGAGCAACGTTGACGGGCTTATCACTTGAAATTATTAATTTGATGAGATAAACATTTTTAAACGAATAATTTTTGATAAAAATCGCAGCAAATCCATGAAAAATCACTGATAAATCGCCGAAAAATATCAAAAAAGCCGTTATCTCTGCCGTCTCTTACTCTTTGATGCGTGCAGATGGAGCGCGCTTGCATTAATTTTAAAAATGTGATTTCTTTTTAATTTTCGGTTTTTCAAGCAAATTCAGAATAAAAACGAAGTTTCAATGCAGAATTTTTCGGGTTAAGCTGATTTCGATAGTTTTGATTCATATGGAAAAAGTTGAGACTGCATTGAACAATAAACGCTTGCAGAAATTCAGAAATAACTTCTTATCTTATCATTCTTCCTTTGCCGTTTCCGTTGACCATTCGCTTTCCTTATATAATCAATAACCACTTATTTTACGTATCTAACCGTTTTAAATGTATTCTGAAAAGTGTTAATAACGAAAACTCAAAAAAAAAATTTTTTTTTCAGAGATTCTTCGCAAAATGGCAGCCACGTTGGTCTCCAGTAACAGGAGTTTCCGGGGACGGCAGTCCGTTTATAAGCATGCCAGGTTTGCAATTTTTCCATTTTCTGAAAACAAAAATCAATAAATTCTTCCAGCGCCACCACAAAATGCGAAATGACATTCGGAGTGTACATCCCCGACCACCAGCCAGAAGAGAAGCTCCCCACCCTTTTTTATCTCTCGGGGTTGACCTGCACTCATGCGAATTTTATGGAAAAATCCGGATTCCAACAATTCGCCTCGAAACATCGAATCGTCGTCGTTCATCCGGATACATCACCACGTGGAGTGGATATTGAGGGAGATTCGGATAGTTGGGATTTCGGAAAGGGCGCCGGATTCTATGTAAATGCTACTGTCGAGAAGTGGGCACAGAACTATCGAATGTATGATTACATTGTCAAGGAGTTATTGGAGGAAGTGGCTCCAAGTGTAGCCCCAATCGATGCTGCTAGAGTTGGTGAGTAATAAATCAATTCTTAGCTTCTTCAAAATGTGAATCTTCAGGAATCTTCGGTCACTCAATGGGAGGACATGGAGCGCTCACCATCGGTCTCAAAAATTCCTCGAAATTCCAATCGATCTCCGCATTCGCCCCGATTTGCAACCCGATCACCGTGCCATGGGGTCAGAAGGCGTTGAGTGGATACCTTGGAGAGGATCAATCCACGTGGCTCGATTACGACGCATCTGAATTGTTGAAGAAGTACACTGGACCCAAAAGAGAGATACTTGTGGATCAAGGAGAAGCAGACAACTTCTTGGGGCAGCTGAAGCCAGACACTCTGAAAGCGACGGAAAACGCGGGAGTGACTGTCAGAATGCAGAAGGAGTTCGATCATTCATACTATTTCATCGCCAGCTTCATGGAGGATCATTTTGAGCATCATGCGAAGATTTTGAAGGCTATTTAAGTTAATTTATTGCAGTTTTTGTTGTATTTTTCATGTGAATTGTGTTTTCAAAAAAAGTTTTTATTCTTTTAAAAGATTAAAATTTTTTTCGACCGCGACGCAAACGCAGCGCTCCTTGAAAACTAGCGGGTAGTTTGAATTCCGCAGTTTTCATAGACCAAACCGCAATGGCTACACTCTGGCCGAAATGTGAATGATAAGAGTGACCAGAAGGACATGTGGCGTCGCCGATGAGGACTTATTTTTCCATTTTTCTTCCTTTTCTTCAATTTTTAAACAAAAATTAATTCATTTTGGCAAAATGCGTTTTTCAGAAAAAATACACGTAAAGCGTCACAAATAAATGAGTTTTTTAGGCAAAAAACTATGTACAACAAAAAAAACTAAAACTGAATTTTCAAAAAATAAAAAACCGGAAAAACGTTGAGGTTTTTGAGAGAGAAAGGCGGGAAAAAGAGCAAGAGAGAGCACGGGCAAAATAAGGAAAAAAACGAGAAATTTTATAGAGGCTTAAGCTGATTTTTGAGCACCAAATGATCGGCACCACGGATTGGTAGGGGGTGACGACGGTAGAAGGAGATCGCCGAGTTGATTGAGCGGAATAGAGGTCCTTCGCCTGGAAATTTCATGTTTTTATTGGAAAAATACACGTGGCAATCGCAATAAAAGTGGGGTATGCAAGTGCGCTTCACTGATAAACATTTTTGCCATCCGCCCAATTTTGAAGTTGGGTTTATTTTAAGTCTAAACCTTCAAATAATCAGAGAAAAACAAAGCAATTTGAGGAACATTTTCGTTAAAATTTTTCGAAATTTGGAAAGTTTTATTCAGTTATTATTCGGGGAAATTTCGATTTTCCTGTGCCGCTACACTACCTAGTCTTTCTATCAACTCTTGACCACTAATTCCGTCATTTTGTTTTCAAAAAAAAAACTCACCAATGACCCATTTCTCTCCATTCCACTCGATTTTAATATGAACAACACCTTTTGTTGCTCTTAACGATAAGGCGGCACTTCCCTCGCCACGTGACCGCAATAAATAATCACCGAGATTCCTGTTTTCCAATCGTTTCTCCGCCTCCACTCGATTCATATTCTGTTCCATGTATACCTCGGAGTCGCTCTGAAAATTGTGGGTCCTTAGGTTCAATTTTTTGTGTTTTTTGAGGTTTCGAATTCCCGTACTTATGAAAAAAAGATTTTGAAAAAAAAACACCTATGATTCATGATTTAAAAAATAAAGGAGAAATAAGCTTACAGGTCGTCTCCGTTTGCTTTCATCTCTCTGTCGCCTTCTGGCATCCACTGCTGAATTACCAATTTGAACCAACTGGTTGACGAACGAGGAGCTCGAGCACATTGAAGGTGAGCCTGGAATTTGATGGATTTAGATTTGTTTCTGAATTTTCGGTGGTGAAATGCTGTACGTATTCCCTCAAATCTAAGTTTATTGGAGGAAAGTTGGTTGATATCGTGGTGAGACCCAGAACGATTTAGAGAAACTAGAGATAGGTCGCGTCTGACTCTAACTAGGAAGCCTTCATGCAATTTGGACGATTTTTTACAGAGTTTTGATAATTTTCAAGTCTTCGTGGCGAGACCCAAAACCCAAAGTTTAATGATCATACTCATTAGATCCGTTCTGACATGATTTAAACCATTTATTTTCCAACCTATTTGAGCAAAAAATTACCTAAGCACGGTGGTTTTTAAGATTTCCTTATGCGACCCAATGTTCCAAAATTAGTCAAAAGCCTGTCCTAATTATTTTCAACTGGACCGTCTTGTAACGCTAATTTTAGCTAGTTGGATTTCGAACAACTCGGACTAATTGTGACCGGAATACGGTAGTTTTTATAGTTTTATGGTGAAACCCATATTCAAAGTTCTAGTTTGCCAACATTTCTCATTCAAAAACCCTTACCATGGGGTGAGACCTTCGCATCCCCAGCCGCCGTAGTCGATAACCTTACATCGGCAGTGGAGAATCTCACAGAATTCGGTCTTGCTAAAAACTCCCAAGGTGTGTCATAATGGTCTTCGTTACCAAAATCTGATGCCATCGTCATCATCATTTTGCTTTGTTCATGCTGAAATGCTAGGTATTTTGTGGAGACCATAAGGGTTTTCGAAGAGAAAAAATGCGGGAAATTCAAAAGTACAGAACAAAAAAAATGCGAGAATGGGAGTCTAGAATCTGGAGGATTTGAGAATCCAAAAAAAACAGAAAAAGTGTGAGAATATGGGGGTGGGGGGAAATCGGATAGCACCTAAACGAAGACCAGGAGTAATTTGAGTGTTATATGCATACTATTCCCGTCTATTCACTACTCAATGACCAGTTTTAGTTTTCAAGTGTTTTCCTCTTTCTAAGGCGTCATTGTGTCCAGGACACCATGGACCTAAACCAAGTGTGTTTCCTCGGACTTGGCCCAAAAACTTTTTTTTAGAAAAAAATATTCAAAAACCCTCCAAAACCTCCAAAAATCAAAAAATGAAGATTTGCCAGGTGCCCTTTTATTAGAGGTCTTTTCCAAATCACCCACCATAAAACACCATATAAAAAGCAAAAAGAAGAAGAGAAAAAGGACATTTTATGGTGTTGGACTCTCTTTCCTCTACCAGAAGAAAGCTCCCCAAAGTGAGATAGTAGGGAAAGTAGTGGAGACGCAGACATGAGATTAAATTGCGGTTTTGAAACGACGTTAATTCGGTAGAAGGGAAGAAGAGAGTGCCTTCTTCTTCTTCTTGGGTCTTCTTCTTGCTTCTTCTGAAGGGAGAGAAGGTTAAAGGGACAGAGAGATAAAAAGAAAAAAGGATGCTCTCACTCGGAGAAGAAAGGGTTGCTCTGTGCTCACCACTAATGACAAAAGGATTGGTTGGTGGAAGAAAAGAGGAAAACGAGAAGAAGAAGCGAAATGATGGATTGGGTTTTGGGAATGACGGGAAGAGAGAGAAAATAAAATGAAAGTGACAGGTCTCTTCAAAGTTTCCGGGAGGTATACATTAGTTTTGGCTGGAAAATCCCCTAAGATTCGCATACTGTAAAAACTACGATAAAGGTTTTCGATGTTCCAAGCAGCATATCTCCGTTTTCTTGAGAGCTATCAAAACGTTTTCAATTGATAAAATGTTTGAAATGAACGTGCAAACAATTCTCTAGTTAACCACTGTTTGATATTTTCAAAGACAACTGAGATTAACTGATCAAAACATAAGGTACTGTTATGACCATGCAGAATATGGTGTCTTATGTTCAGAAGAGCATGTTTCGATTGTCTTTAGGGCTATTGAAAAGTTTTTAACTGATAGAGTATTCAAAATATGCTGGCAAACATTTTTCTAGTTGATCACTTTTTGAAATTTTCAGAGCCAAACGAGATATGCTGCTCTGAACATGCTTTATGAGTTTTACGGTATAGCACTTTTGTAGCCTCTACAAAGCTGCTTAGGTAATTGAAAAAAATAATCAGAAACTACAGAAATATGCGGTAGACCGATGGGAGCATAGCGATTGTTAGGTTGTAATGACTTAGCCTCTACAAAACTCAAAAATGACCTCAAATTTGTTTGTTCTCATCTAATTCCAACGGTTTTTTGTACTCAAGTTCTCAGGTTCCTGGAGTCGGTTTTGTTGATAGGCACTACAGAAACGGCTGAATACTGACAAAATTATAGTTTTGAGCTGTAGCCCCTACAAATTTATAAAGTGCGGCTCTCAGCTAATCTTTTTCATAATTTTCAAGAATTTTGGGATTTCCCAGGCTTTGTAGAGGCTAAGCAACCACAAACTACTTTGCTTTTTTAGCTTTCACTGAGAATCACTGAAAATTTGGCAGTTTGAAACGGTTTTTGTTGGGTTCAGACCAAATAAATCTTCAGAATTCAGAGATTCCCTATTTGAGAATTGAAAATTTTTGTCAGAATCCCTAACCGCTTTTCTAAGGGAATCAAATTTGAAAAAAAAAAGCTAAAAAATATTTTTTTTTTCTATAAGAGTTCAAATTCCCAGAGTTTCTTACTGCAAAACTGAGACCCCAACAAAAAATGTGTGTGATTTCTTCAATTTCACCTCTCTTACACACACCACTTTTCAATCTCAAAACAAAAAAAAAGAGAGAAATCCATTTGTCAAAAGCAGCTGATAGCTATTGTCCATCCAACGTTTTTCACGCCCTCCCCCGCCCCTATTGCTCAGAACTAGCCACTGCGCCACGTGGAAAATGGTTAACAAGGGAATTAGTTTTTTCTTCGCGCCTGCAAACGGGGAAAACTTGGAACAAAAGGATTTGCCCCCGCCGCTTGTACAAGATTAAACAAAAACAACTTTTTGTACGTTTTGAACGCTATTTTCTCCTTTCACTCCCACCTTGTAACATAACACATTGTGCACAAAACGACCCTGGTACATATGTTTTTGCTCCTAAAATGTGTCTTTTGGAGCTCACACAGGGAGCCCCGCCATTTTTTATGAGACACTACAACTATGCATTTGAAATTGGATTTTTTTGAGGGGAAAGCAAGATGGAATTCCATTTGTTTGGAATGGAAAAAGAATGTTTCAATTGGGACGGAGAGGAAATGGGATAAAAACTTTTTTTCTTCGAAATTTCTTTTTGTTGGAGCTGGAGGGAGAGGGGAAGGGACCAACATGAAAAGTTCAAAAACGAAAAAAGAAGGCGAGGCAAAAAAAAACTATGAATTTCGAATATTTTTTCCCTCGTTAGGATGAAAAAATAGGAAGGGAAAATGTCAAAACTATGAATTTTGAAAAACAAATTTCAAAAAAAAAAAATGAATGATCAATTTTTTGACACTTTTTGAAAATGACGGGTCCTCCGGATTTTCGAATTCAGCGAGAATTTGAGAATGAAGTTCGTTGAAAATTTATTTAGTTTACAAGATCATCGTAGGATTTTTCGAAATTCAATTCTTCAAAATCCAAAATAAATTGTCAAACTATCAAAAATACTACCGTAAGCTCAATAAACCCAGCTCTGTATGTTCAGAGCAGTATATCTCGGTTGTCTTGAGAGCAATCAAAATATGATCAACTAGAAAAATATTTACCAATACATTTTAAACAAATTTATAATTGACAATTTTTTGATAGCTCTAACGACAACCTAGATACGCGGCTCTGAACAAGTAACACCAAATATTGCGTGATCAATCCAGTATTGTATATTTCAGAACGGTTTATCTCGATTGTCTTTGAAGCTAGAAAAATTTGATAAACTAGAGAAATGTTTGCCATAACATATTAAATATTCCATTAGTTGAAAACTTTTTGATAACTCTAAAGACAACAAAGATATCCTGCTCTGATCATTTAGTGTGCTTGAAAGCTGAAAAACTTTTGAACTTTCTGTGAAAATCCGATCAAATTGTATGAAACTAGGCCAAAAATCATTGATTTTTCTTCTATTGACTGTAATTTCTCTCAAAACTGTACTAGGAAGAGCTCTCAGAATAAATTGTTCTTTTTTTCCGAAAAAATTGAAAAATTTTTCTAGAATTCGAAAATTTTTTGAAAAAAAGTTTCAAAAAAAAAAAAAGCAAAAGCCTTCAATAAAACGGCATAGCAAACACGGTGCCAAAAACCGGGTAAATGATCCAATTCAACACAATTCTTCACGTTAGGCAGGGGGTGTTTCGTGTCAATTGACAAGTGCCCCCTCCCCTCCTATCTCATGGATTACGAAACAAGAAATATACCCCTTTCCGATAGAGAGATTATGCAAATTAGTGAGACGCAGACAGAATATTTAGGCGCCTATTGTTTGTACTAGGCTCTTTCTTCTCCATTAACACACACTTGATATGATAGGGGTTGCCCCCCTCCGTTAAGAGTTAAGAGTCAGGAAACAATCGGGAAAAGAGAGAGCAACTTTTTGTGCATGTTGATCCCTGATGTTCCTACTAGAATCTTTTTTCCAAGTGAGTGTATACCGGAAATCGTACAGTAATCTCACAGTAATCCTTGGTTTTCTGTTGACCTCTTGCTCGGTGTAATTTATGATTGAAAGGAGACAAAAGAAACGGAGAGCCCAGGGTGTAATTTATGACACTGTGTGGGGTAAAAAGGGTCACATGCTTACACATGTAACTCGATACCCACTGGTAGGTGTGCACCACCCGATGTTTTTGAACTTTTAGGAGTGGAAGCAAACTTTGGTGAGGCTATAGAAAAGGGAATTGAACCCGGGACCTTCCCAGTGGTAGTTTAGACCGTTACCCTTTACGCCTCATGTGTAAAAAAAGGACCGATGGTCTAGGGAGGTGATTAGCCAAAGGAATTGTCTAGAATTGAAAAAACAAAAAGAAATGACCCGGGGTGGAGTCGAACCCAGGACCTTCAGAACAAAAGACAAGAGTGTGCGCCACTAGGCCACACGTGCAACAACCATGTTAATGCTTCAGGGAAGTAATAAAAGGGGGGAGATCCCACCGCCTGAGAGGGGGAGGAACTTTACAGACTGGAATAAAATTACAGTTTTTGTGTATTTTAAAGCATTTTTCACCAATCTCACCCCTATTAGTCACAGTTAGCCTAACAATTGTCTATATATAACCGGAATTCATGTCCATATTCATCTATGAATCATGAAGAAACTGTAAAAGGAGGAACAGAAGTAAGAATAAATGAGAGACCGGCACGCCGAGAGACGATCAATCAATGTCTTTTCAATTGTCTGTCCTATCCTTAAAGGTCCCCCTGTCACCAGTTGAATAAACATTGGTATATATAGAAGAAGAAGAGAGAGAGACGGTTTTAATGTGCATAAGACGGAATGACGGTTGAGTAGATGTATAATTAGGAGTCAAGGGGAAGGAGAAAGGGTGTTTTCACACTTGGCGGACGGGTGTTGACTTGTTGACCCAAAGGATCTAGGGGATACTGTAGAATTGCTCATTTTGAGTGATTAAGATCGTGCAGAGACCCAAAATTTTCAGAACTTTGATGAATATTTTATCTTGCCAGGTTTTCGTGGCGGGACCCAAACGTTCAGAGTTTCATGAACCCTAGGCTAGTCAATCTAGATAAATCGTTTTGAATCGCAGATCCTAACCGCCCATTTTTCAAAAAATTTGAAAAAAAAACTGACCGAGATACGGTAATTTTTAGATTATCATGGTGGGACCGAAGATGTAAAAACTTAAAATTCTATCAAATATGGTCAGAATTATACTCGTTTGAAACGTCTCAAGACGCAGGTTCTAACCGTATAACTTTCAGAAAATTCGAACGAAAACTGAGTACGTTAGTTTTTGGGTTTTCGTGGTGGGACCCAAAACGTCAAAACTGAAAAATCCACCAAGCACCGTTATATTTTTACTCATTCCAACCGTCTTTCCGATATAATTCTAACCGTATATTTTCCATAAAATCCGAACGAAAACTGACTGAGATACGGTGGTTTTTGGATTTTCGTGGTGGGACCCAAAATTTTTGAATTGATGGAAACCTAGTCATGATTATACTCATTTGAACCGTCTCAAAACACTGATTCTGACTGTATACTTTTTGTCAGAATCGAACCAAAAGTGACCGAGCTATGGTAATTTTTGGATTTTCGTGGTGAGACCCAAAGGTCAAAACTGAAGAGAAATCAACTGAATATCTTCCCGATTGTACTCATCTAGAGGTTGGTATTTGAACTAGAAATCTCCCATTCTATTAGAGAAATTTTCACGGATATCTTACAATTCTGTGCCCTTCTATTAGAGACACACGCACTGCTAATTGTCACAAACCGAAACAAATTGAGACGAAACACGAAATGAATGAAACGAGACTCCTCTTCTCTAAGTGCCCTATCCTTTTCTCTCCACGTGTCCACCAGCTGCTTATTCTCTCTTGTGTCCTTAGGACACTCCTCCAAACACACATCTGCTCCAATTTTACACGGTCACTGTCTCCTCATCACACCACCACAGTCATCATCATCATCGTTCGTTTTCGAATTGAAATAGCATGGAAGATGAAGAGAGTGCAGAGAAAACTTTTGGAGACATGTGTTATGATTTTTTGGGGAGAGAAGAATCGAATGAAATGGGTTGGGAAGAGAGCAATTAAAGAAGATTTCTTTATGGGTCACTGACCGATGGGTAATGTGCACTATTGGAATTCGAGATGGGTGGTGGAAATCTGGACAAACAGAGAGACAGATGGAAGTGAGTACCGCACCGCCACCAATTTCATCCCTATCAGTCAGATTATTTTGGGAAGTGTGTAATCCGGACAAACCGGCAAACAAATGGACACATTGGTGGGAGCGGAAGAACAAAAGAGCAAGTGTTGGGAACAAGTTTCTTGTTCCTGAGATGATGAGAGTGTCAAAAAGACAAAAGATCGAGTAGGCAGAGATTAGGTGTTGGTAAGGATCTTTGCACTGCTAGGAATGTGACAACTCTAATAGAAGGGCATGCGTTTTGTAGAGGCTAAGGATAGTGAAAGCTGCTAACAAAGGTATGTTTTTTAACATGGTTTAGGATCTTTCTACAAGTCGATGGTCTGATAGTAGATGCTCCTGTGAGTCGATTCTGAAATTTACCGCCCTCACTGAAGCCTGTGTGTCTGGGAATCTTAATCTGAATATCTGACCCAGCCCCCTTATTAACAATGCATTGTTGACGTGGCGATTTCAGATGATGTTTTCCAGACTCCCAGGATCCAGTGAGGGCTGGAAATTTCAGAATCCAATAACAGAAGCATCTACTTTCAGACCACCAATTTATAAAAAATTCCCAACCCAAGTGAGAAAAATATTCCTCTGTAAGGTGGGGGGGGGGGAGGCTATTTCGGTTCAATCTTCTGTCAAATCTCTATGAAAGATACCTTGATTCCGATGCTGGTCTGGTTTTCGTGGCGGAACTCGAAAAACGAAAAAAAAAGTTTCAGACCTAGCCTTGACCTAGCGAACCTAGCGCATTAGAACCGACTTGACCCGCTGATTTCGAATATATATTTTTCATTGAGATTGGACCAAAACTGAAGAAGTTATGACACGTTTTCTGGTATTGCTCAGAGTATGAAAACAATTTTTCCGCAATAAAAGAGGTCTCACTAAGATTTTAATATATAAACATTAGAAATTTTTGATTTCTCGAAAATCAGAGCTTAACTCCATCTCTAGGTTTCACCATCGCCATCAAAAGTTTATACAAAACCAGCATCAAGGCCGCAAAACAATTTCCTATGCATATGTACTACAAGCTTTATGTATTTCCGCAAGAAAAAAAGAAATCTTACGAGTGGATTAGGAGGTCATCCTCTTGCTTCTTCTTCCGCAATGCACCTGACATCTCGGTGCCAAACGGATTAGTGGCTCGTAAACCCTCCCCCTTTTCCCCATCATCATCAAAAGGTTGCTGCGGCAAAGAAATGATCAAAATGACAATTAAAACCCTTCCGAGAGAAAAAAAAGAAACGAACAGCTGCTATGATCCCCCTCTCTCGGAATCGGTGGTAAGGGAAGCAAAAAACTGGAAACAGGCTCTTTCTTTCGGACAGGTGACTGACTCATTTAGTTCTGTGGGAGGGAACACTTGTAGTAGAAGGGAAAAAAAAGAGAGAAAGAGTAGTTAGTGAATGTAGTTGGCAAATATTTGAAGAACAAAAAATGTACGTGTATGAAGGGAAGGGGGAGAGTGAAAGGTTATGGGGTTTTTGGAATTTATTGGTTGACCTGGAGGAAGTTATCTTAAAGGCGCATGCGTTTTTTTTTCACAAAAGGAATTATGGACTTGGTTATTTACTTCTAAAGCTGAGCAATATGGACTAGATTCGGCAGCTTGGAATGTAAAATCCCACCGTGATCAGACACATGTTGAGCTTATAAGGTTACTGGAAGGTGGTCGACCATGAAAAAAATTTTTTTTTCTGAAATTACAAAAGTGGATACCTCTGGTGGGTTCGAACTCAGGACCAGACTGGCGTATCAGCAAACGCGCTACCGGCTGCGCTAAGCAATACACTCTTTTATTTTTTTGAGCCATGAAATCAATGCTGGAAAGCATGATAGAAAATCTTGAGCAAAGCTTAGCGGCCTCAGCCTCTACAAATGCCTTCTAGGCATTTGTAGTGTCTAAAGGCACAAAAAATCCAAAAAAAAAACGTTTTTTGTGGAGACTTAGTTCATCTTAGTCATTATCCTTCACTCGTTATTAGAACAGTTACATCATCTCTTTTGAGTCAAGAAACTGTAAAACGAAAATTTGAGCACAGGATTTTCAGCTCGATCATATTTTGAAAAATGAAGCTTTCTGCGAAATTCAAAAGTTCTGGGCCTCCATACAGTTCCTATCACTCTCTGCTACCCTAGAAATTCAAAATTCTTATTTAGAAAAACACACGAAACAAAAACTGAGAACACTCTTCTTGTTCTCAGTTTCGCCATACATGTGTGTGTGTGTGGTGGTATGTGTGAGAAGAAGACCCCCACTTCTCCCGACAAAAAGGACACACGAAACGAAAATAGATTTAGATTTTTGATTAGATTTCTTGGTATTTGTGTGTGTGAGTGGTGGGGTTGAGAAGAAGAAAAAGTAGAGATTAAAAATAGGAGAATATGGGACAAATTGGTCGAAAAATCGAGGGGTTCTAGGCAAAAATCCACTATTTATGACAGTGAAAAGACTCGATTTCGTCAAAAAGTGAGCCTTTCAAATTCCAGAAAAAAACCATGGAGTGCATCCTAACCCGAGCTGAAGAGTTGAAACGAAAGCTAGACCTTACAGATGAGCCATCAATACCCCAGAAAGAGCAGGTAACCTTTAAAAGTATTCTGAAAATTGAAACTGAGAATTTCAGGACGCCGGAGTTCTGATCCTTCTTCATGACGATGGAAGTGATGACATCAAAGTCCTTCTATGTGTTAGAAGTCGTCACTTGAGACGACATCCAGGAGAGGTAGGTTGGTATGAAAGTTTAGTTACGGTTGAAAACGTTTCTGGCAACCCAAAAACTTTGGTAGAAGGAAGAGAGAAAATAATTCCAAAACAGTTTTTTTCCTGGGTCAAAATCAGGCTCAAGCTTAGCCTGTGATGCACTGGATGCCCTTCTGTTAGAGGTTTTCATTCAAGAAAAAATATTTTTGGAAGTCCTAGATATACCTAACCTTCTCCAATTAAACCAGCACTTTTTCTAGCCTAGATGCCCTTATATCAGAGAATGCAGATTTTAAGATACGATAAGGCACTACAATGACTTTATTCAAAATAGCAAGTACCCCAGCTAGGCACTACAATGACTTTATTCAAAATAGCAAGTACCCCAGCTAGATTAGAATTTCTTTGGTCACCGATTTAGAGGCTAAGAACTTTAATAAACCCTAGGAAAACCTAGTTGCCCTTCGCTCAGAAATTAGACACTAGGCATTGTGTCCTAAGCCTCTCCAAATCTAGCTGCCTTTATATTAAAGGTTTCTTTAAACGTTTTCCCAACGAACAAAAAAGGCAACTACACACAGGTTTGCTTCCCGGGCGGAATGATGGATGATGAGGATGAAAACGATGTCCGACGGACGGCGATTCGAGAAGCTTATGAGGTAAGAGACGAGGATGTGTTATCCTCTTGAGAAATGGTGTGGTGAGAAGGAAAAGAAAGTGGCTGGGAATTGGGAGAAGTTTTAAAAGAAGAAGAAGAAGTGACAATCAAAATGACACTTAGGATGGGGAGAGTCAAAGAATAAGTGTCCAATGGGAATATTTTGTGATAGAAAAGAAGACAAAATGTGTGTACAAACGTTTTGATTTAGAAACAGATTGCGGCGTTCATAAGTTTTCACAAATCAAAACATCAAAACTTCAAGGGAGTGTACCCTTACTTGAGGTGACAAAAGTTCAAGAATCGGTGGTTTTTGAAATTCTGGGTTAGGAAATGAAAAAATGAAGATTTTGCGAAAGATGAACTTCGAATTACGAAAAGAAATTCCAGAAAAGTCATAAACCCCAAAATTCAGCTGATAACAATGACAGATTCTCGATTTATAGGACCGTTTTTGACGAAATTTTTTGAAAAGTCTCGATTTTAAAAGGGTCTGTGGTACTGATTGAGAAAAAAAGTTGAAAATCTAGAAATAAGAAACTATTGCAGAGATAAAATACGGGTGCTGCCCCGCGTTAGAACTGGCCGCATAAGAACTGCCCCGTATTAGAAATTTCTGGATCCGAACCGGTCCATCACCAAACTCCCAGTTGCTACTCGGGGCTGAACTTTTGTACAGAATAGGACAATGTGGGCCTGTACACTTCCTTGAATTTTTTTAGTTAGCAGATGCTTCGGAAGTACCCGGTTCTGATCCGGCCAGTTCTAATACGGGGCTGCACCAAAATACGTCCATGGGTTCTGAGAGGAATTAGATTGTTTTCTGGAATTTTTCAAATGCATTAGAACCTGTCTATTCTGACCAACATATTTTTTGATTGAAAAGAGAAAAAAGTAAAAAAAAAAGTGAAATTTCGTAACTTTGACTGAAAATATCTCTGCCATTTTGACATTTTTAAAATAGCTGAAACTAACGTCTTTCCAGATGAAAAGTGAAAACGCTTTTTCGAAAATTAATTCTTATCAAATTTTGATTTTCATGCAACAGCATAATTCGGAGTTCAACTTTTAAGAATTGAGAAAAATTAGCAAAATTTCGTCCGGTCAAAAACACTGATCCAAAAAGACTAACGTAAGGAGCCCAGTTTTTTTTAAATCAAACAGCTCCATGAAACTGGAGCATAGATCAAAAATCCCTATCTATTGAATGATACAAATACTTTATAGGGTTTTATCAGAAAAGATGTGTCGAAGCCAGAAAAAAACTGAATTTTTGATAAAAATTGAAGAATTTTTTCCACTGATTTTTCTTAGAGCAACATTAATTGATAGAGAATTTTTTGATCTACCAATTGGTATGAATATCCTCTAGGATTGTTATAGAAAACATGCTCTAGTACTAAAAAAACCCGATTTTTTGCTGATAAAACCTCATATGAATTTTGTTCTCAATTTCGGGATTTTTCGAAAAAAAAAGAAGAAAAACAATAATCGGTCAGAAAACTTCCAGCCCTAGCAATTTCAAACCATTTAGTCAACAACAATCTGTCAGAAACTGTACCTCCTGTCACCAAAACTTCTCTCATTTTCTAAAAAAAAACAGCGAGGCAAAAGCAAAAAGTAATTATCGGATCAATAGACGAAACCAGTAAATATGTCATGTCACAAACTATTCGAAAACTATTTGGTTTTTCCTCCCAAAAAACATTTTAAAAACTCGAAAAAAAAGACCAAATCGAACGGTTCAATGGGGTGGCAACAGGCGGCAAATTGAGTAGGAGGGGGGACAAAGTGTTCTAACCTCTCTCCCTTCCGAATGAAAAGAGAATAGGAAACCAGGAGACGCAGAGAAACCCGAGAGGACGATTGTCCTTGAAGAAATGAATGAAGAAATTGCAGGAAGTCGGTGTCATGGAGTCGGACGATTATCTTGTTCTCGGCAATCTTCCCGCATTTCGAGCCAGATTCGGCATACTTATTCATCCGACGGTCGCCTTGTTGAGGTAAATATGGGTGGTTTATGAACCTGTAATTGAAGGGCATTTTGGTAAAGAAGTCATTAAAACGTTTGAAAACTAACGGAGATAAAAAGGTGTGTAGTTTCGTGAAAGCTAGAAAACTACGACGGCTAAGAAACTAGATACGTTAATCTCTACAGGACTCAAAAAGCTCAATTTTTTCCTCTTTGACAGCTTTTTGGATGTTTTAGGACTGAATTGCTACAAAAAATAGGAAAAGTATATTCTTAGCCTCTACAAAACTCAAGATTCAGTTAACAATGCAAAATAGCATCTACTCCACGAGCATTTTCCTCGCTTTTTGAACTAAACAGTGCTGAATATATTTTTTTTTTCGAAAATCAGAATAAATTGTCGAGAAATAACCAAATCATGAAAACTTTGGTCTGTAACAAAACTTATCAAGATTACTTATCAAGATTTTCGATTCTCTCACTTCCGATTGTTTTGAAGTTTTCGGAAAATTTGTTTCTGATACTAAGGCGTAGACCGCTACTCTCGGTTTTTTTTTTCGCTTTAATTCGGCCACAAACACAGAGCGGTCAGAAATAACCCGAGCTAAATTCGAAGTAACACCTTTTAGTTCAAGAACTAGGAGTAGATTAGACATGGATCTATACAAACCCTTTGTTGCAGCATTTTTTGCCGAATAAAAATGCATTATGTATTTTCCTAACGTTTTTTTTTAAACTGCCCGTCTGGTATTAGAAGTTTGCTTTGACCTACAAGACCCCCCTTACTAGACAATCAAACTTATCACTATCCAGCTATAACGGAGAAATCTTTGGAATTTCATAGTCATTCTGGTAAAACAAAATGGAAACATACTCGAATAGTTTTTAACGTGAAAATGAACAGGATTTTGAAAAACATGTGCGCACAATTCACGTCGGTTGCGCATATCACCAAAGTTTTGTTCGGGTAATCAACTTTTATTGGCTCGTCTTTTTGCCAAAATGCACGACGCTTTATGTTCTACAAGGTCGTCTCAGACGTCGGAAACATCTCACCGCTAGGAAGTTCGAATTTAAAAATCTTTCGGCCGTGGTTTGACAGCTTTGTTCAGTACAAAAAAGTAGGCCTTTGAAGTTTTGTAGAGGCCAATACGCTCCAATAAGAACATTGAGTTGAGAAGTTATGTAAAGGCTAAGCAACTTCCCAAAAACGCTGTGACTGTCAGTTTCTTTATGACACTCAAATTATAAACTCCAGAGTTTTCATTCTCATTGCATACCACTAGAATTCAAATTTGTTGTTTTTTTTCCAGAAGGCGCCCAACCTTCTCATTGAGTATCAACGAAGTGGAAAGTGTGTTCTGGATCCCATTGTCTGACTTCCTCGATGATACATATCACTCTACCTTTCCGGTTGAGAAGTATTACATGGTGCATATGTTCCAGGTTTGTGCTTTTTCACTGTTATAGTGGTGCATAAATTGGATTGTTAGTAGTCAGTCGTCCTGCTGATTTTTATGGCATTTCGTCCCCTGTCAGACTATTATAATTTTTAAGTGTCGGTACCGCCAAGAGATCCAGTCCCAAACTGATCGATTTACTGTAATTTTGTAGATATTTTCGAACCATAAGTCAAAAAACCAGGTCACGTTCATACTTTTCTGAGTCGTCGTGACCTTTTGATTCCCAACAGCGCGTTTGATAAACTTTAACCGATAGTAGGCCGCAATATAACAACTTTCTTAAAATAGAGATTTCCAAAAAAAATTGTGGGAAGTCGAAGGCTGTCAAAACTGCCGTAAAGAAAAACTGCCTTATTCAAAAATATTGGTAGGAAGCTGCTTACGACCGTCCTCTGCTTTATCCAAGGGCCCCTGTGGTTTCGACTTCGTCATCCTTGATTAGCACTCAAAATGGCGATACGCTGAATCGGAACTGTATCTAATCAGGACTGTCCCACATCTCAAAAGTGGGCGGAGCTAGAAAGAAGTTGTCGACTACAAACTTGTTCCAAATTCAATTTTGAGAAAATTTGCAGTTGACAACTTTTTTCTAGCTCCGCCCACTTTTGAGATGTGGAACAGTTCAAAATATTTCAGAACTTACTCGGAATCGTGCATTTACTTCTGAATCGAATCATCAATTTTCAGTTCGAAGACTACCCCGTCACCTATGGAATAACCGCTCTGATGTGTATTGTGGTAGCGATTGGAGTTCTGGAAAGGCACCCGAAATTCAGTTTGATGTCAAATTTAACTATTGATGATATGATGGAAAAACATTTGGACAGTCTAGAAATTATCCGGCATGTCTATGAGTTTTCGAGCCGGAAATTTGAAAATTCAAAGATTTGAACTTTTTGTAAATAAAGATTTTTGGGGTATTCATTGAAAGATCACGGAAAGAGGTACGGTACGGTGAGCCCAGTTGCGTGCTTGCGAACCCTCCCCCCCCTTTACTAGTTGAAGCAAAAAACAAAGATCTTAAAAAAAAATATTTTTATTATCCTCGGTTTTTTTTCTCCCCATCCTGCAATCCACACAGTTAGCCCCAACAGGTAAGTGCGTCATGTAGTATTCTTCTTCGCAGAGGGGAGGAAATCTCAAGTGCTTCTTCCTTCTTCCATTCCTCTGCACTGATTCTTTGGTGGGGGAGAGTACAGTGTGCAAATAGTGAATCCCTCCCCTCCTACTGCCTGCTTTTTTGCTCCGTTTTTCTTGCTCTCTTCCCCCCAATCAAAGAGAGATTCATCCCCTCGCTCCTTTGGGGATTCAGTTTGAGTAGTTTACACGAAGAAGAAGACGCGGCGACGATGGCACCGAATCGATCTCATCCAATCCCTATTCACAGGTTCGTTTTGCCAACTTTTTTATTCGAATTTCATTTTTGTTTTGTTGACTATCTTGGGTTACTGTAGCGTTTTCCAAAATAAGGGTTTGTGGTGTTTGCGTACTCTGCATCAGATTTTACGGTAGTTAGCCTTTTTTCGAAGATTTTTTAGATCGTATATCACTAAATTTAGCAACTCGAAAAGATAGTATGTTGACCGATGTAATTAAGAGAAAAGAGTCTCTCACAAATGACGTAGAATTGAAATTGATACTGTTTGTCTGTATCTTTTTTTTCTAGGAATCTCAGGTATTTTGGGTGGAAATTAGAGAATTCATTAAAGCTCATTCAGAGAAGGTCGCAAGTCACAGCAAAGCTAATGTTCTGAATTTTCCAAAAAAACCCAACAGTCAAAGTTTTCGGAACCACATAATACTAGAAACACACAAACTGTTTTTGAAATGCATGTGCCGCTTATGCTTTTCACTTTTATGGTTCATCCAACAGCATTTCTTTTCTCGTTTAGGTTTTGCTCACCACAGAAATATTTTTACTGTCATAGAGCATTAGAAAGTTTGTTTGGGTGCTAAATTGCACAATCCTGAAGACACCAAAAAATTTTCATACCATTTAGTTTTGTGAAAACCAGTTAAAAAATTCGATAGTATCTCCAAATTTTTGAACAACTGAAAAAATAAAAAAGTGCATTATCTAGGCAATTTTGAACTCAAAACTCACGAATAACACGGTTCATAAAAATTGATTTATAAAAATTTCAAGGAATTTCAAATTTGAGAAAAATGAAACTTCGAAGAAATATTTTTCAAAGTTCATCTATACACAAAATCGATGGCTATCAAGCTTTTCCATTTTCATAGACTTCGTTGATAATTCTGGAATCTCGAAATTCCTATGTCTAAAAATGACGTGTCCCCCACAAAGTCTATTTCACCCCAAAAAATTCAAAATCCGTGGAAAAGTACTTGACACTTTTGAAATCACCAATTACTTCTGTCTCTTCCCTCGATCCTCCCCAAAAGAGATACAGTCTCTTCAGTGCAAATAGCAGAAAAAAAAGAGTTACTACTCGAGAAATATCTCTCTCCCTCAATCCTTCTACATGCGATTTCTACCACTTGACTCTCTCTCCCGATTTGAGCAGCAGTCAATGGCTCAAGTTAGTCGAAGAAAAATAGTAAGAAAAAAGTGAGGGGGAGCGATGGAGATGGACTTGAACTATTAGAGATTAGGTTCAAAGTTTAAAACATTGTTTTTTCATTGGGAGTAGAAAAATTCTAGTAGACTGGCAGGTCGGAAAAAAATCGAAAGATCAAACAGATCGGAGCCATGAACAAAAATCTTTGATAATTTAGTCGAGCTTTTTAGTTATTTTCTGATACCACACAAATTGATTTTTATATCAATTGATAGAGAATTTCAAGCTGATCATTTTTGTCTCTTAACACTTTTCACTATCTCTCCAATTGGGCGAGATGAAGCTTTTCACAGATAGGAGAAACGCAGACAGGCTAGAGTGTCTGACTGTCAGCGTCTCTTTCTTTCTTCAAATGCACATAACTCGGTTCATTCAGTCGACATCAAAAAACTTGCAAAAATGATCAGCCATAAATTATCTATGGAGTACAGTTTAGGTAATTTACTAAAATATTCGAGTTTGGTCAAGTCAGCGCAATCTTGTTGTCTAATCTGACGTCTAGGACCCAAACACCAGACTTCCAAAGCTTTCAAAAAATCGCTACAGTATCTATAACCGTTTCCGTTTTCAGATCGGCATCACACACGCCGTCCATGCTTGTGAACGCCAAGAAATATCTCTCCGATCGACCACAGCTTTTAGATTGTCCACGTTGCAAGGTATCTCTTTTTCGACATTTATTGAAGTGCAGTTGTGCTAGAACGGATAGTACACAACCAGAATTTTCTAAATATATAGCAACTCTCGAGGAAAAAGTCCCGACCTGAATAATGATAGCAACTTCAGTAAAAGCGACAGTTCAGGTCGAGACCTTTCCCTCAAAAACCCAGTGCCTTTCAAAAAATGAGCCGATTTGAGAATCATATCTTCGCCCTTCAGCTAGTATCATCTCCTCTCAATCCCGTTGTTTTCAGAATCACGGAGAAACTGAGCTTCGTTTCGTCAACGGCTTCTTCACCTACGTCTCATTCTTCGTTCTTCTGATCTTCGGAATCACCATCCTTCCACTCTTCTTCCTCTGGGTACGGATTTCTTTTTTTTCCCTCTAGGCTTTGAGATTGGAGCTAGTCGTTTCGTAGAGGCTAGAAGAGTATAATGGTTTCTACAAAATAATAATTTTTTGACACGTAGATTTGTCCCTGAGCCTCCAAGGCAGTCTCGTCAAGCATGTGACTGACAATTTTTAAAAATGAACATGAAAAAAAAATCAGTTCAGAGTTTCTGAAACCAGTGCAGAAAAGTTGGTGCTTTTAACGAAAATGACCCGAAAATTCCGTACATTTTGGTCCGGAAACCATCAAAAACCTTCGAAAAACTACCGAGTTACGAGGATTCCACGTTTTGTAGAGGCTAAGGGAATCTTGTAGTTTGTAGTGGAAGTTTGCCTCTACAAACTTTCTCGCCATAGCCGCAGAAAGTTTGTAGAGGGTAAGAGCACAAAAAAGGCACCCCTACAAAACCTTTTCACCTTTTCCTTGTCTTCAATCCCAATTCTTTTCCATTCCAGGTCCCATTCTGTGTGGAGACATTCAAAGACGCCGAACACTATTGTCCATCGTGTCGTGCCTGGATCGGAACCTACAGACGTCTCGGAAAATCCACATAAATTGTTTTTTTCTGAAATGATATTTTTGAATTTCCCGCCTTCTACTAAAACTCAGAGTGCTTCTTTTTTAAATAAAAAATTTTTGAAATTGAGTTTATTGATTTGAAAAAAATAGACAAGAAAAGCAAAAAAGAAGTTTTAAAGCTGATAGAAGTCGATGTTTAAAAAAAGGGAATTATGCTGCAAAAGGGAAGAAGGCAAGAGACACTGGGTATTTATGAAATTGGCAGTTGTGGAGCCGTCTAAACCCGACTGAAACGTCCGAGGAATTTCTTGCATGCGGGACACGAGTGATTCACATCGAGTATCTGTTCCAAAAAGAATGGAACACAACAGAAACACCACGGAATGATGAAGAGGAAGAGGCCAAGGAAGGCACAGATGCCGAAGATGATCCATGGAAGAACGCCGGCGACGCGTTCAATGTGGGAAACGATGTGGTTCTGGAAATAGTAGGATTTTCAGACAGGAAATCGTTTTGGAGAGGTTAGGAAGTTCGTTCGTGTTGACAACTTTTTACTAGCTCCGCACACTTTTGAGATGTGGGACAGTGACGGGACGCATTCGTGTTGTACTATTCAACGATTCAGAAGGCAACCGTAAATAAGTCACAACGTAGAACGCCTTGGCCAGCCGTCATGTAATAGGAATATACAAACAAATTTCAGCCGCGGCCACCATTTTGGCAGCCTTGGTACCGTCGAGACAGAGACCCTTTACAAAGTTTTCCGACTATGAACCCTCGTAACATGGTCCTTTTTTAAAACTTTTCCCAGTAATTTTTGAATCAACATGAACAGAATTCCAGTTCACTTGGAAGACTTCCATTTGTGGATGCTACTACTTTTAAGAACCTTCTATTCTTAGCCTCTACATTGTCAGCAAATACTCAACTGCTATGGGGGCGACCAACTGTTATGTTGTAACTGATAAGGCCTCAACTGCTATATTTGGCTCTTCTGCTACGGATCAACGGCTACAGTCTATGAATGAACTTCTAAAGCCATAGCAGTTGAGACACTAGCAATTACAACATAGCAGTTGATAACCCCTAGAGCAGTTGAGATATAGCAGTAGATTTCATAGCAGTTGAGTAATACATGACGCTTGGGATTTTCTATGACTTTAACTGCTCAAAATATGAGAGCATTCCTCACATTACTCTTCTATTAGAATTACCTTTCTCACACAGGTCATACGAAAAAATAGCTCGTGGCAGGTGCATTTTTCACCTTATTTTTTCTTATCAGTTCCTTTTTTATCAGTTTTTTACCCGCCCATTTGTTTATCACACTCATTTTTTTTTTTACATTTTCAGAACCCATTCCTCACCTGACAATGTGGACAGTCCATCTCAATTGGCATGACATTATACGGCGATGCACGAGACGTCACATATCTTGAATCATTTTGTGGATTTGCGTCCGGGATCTGAATTGAAAAATCCAATTTAAAGTTTTGAGAAAAATCAATTGTGATGAAACACATTTTTTCTTTTTTTTTCAAAACTTAATACAGGCAACTCTTACATTCTGCTCCAAATCCTCTGAATCGTAGCTTGGGGGAGCCTCTGTCTTAATTTCAGCCATCTTCAAAAAAATCTAGAATAAAAAATAGAAGCTGCCAATCAATATGTTTCTGGAAGAGTATAGCACGAGGTCAAGTGAACGGAGCCACCCACCCACGGAACACTGAATGGCCCCATGGATCACGAGAAACGCGCATTGTATCCGAAAGTGCGACGGGACGGGCTCTGCGTCTCTTGTATTCTAAGCGTGGCGGTGGAGCGCACTTGCATTGTGATGAGCGAGATTCGAATTTTTATAGTGGTGTGTGAAGCGTTGTTTTGTTGGATTTTCGTGGTTTTTGAAGAAATTTTCAGCTGTTTTGGGGTTTTTTGTAGTATTAATCAACGAATTGATTCAATTTAGCTCAAAAAACCAATTTTTTATTCAGAAAGTGATGAATCGAAGTGGACAATATTTTTTTCAAGTGTAGATCCGACAATTGTTCGTTCTAATCAATTTTTTTCAGCGGAAACCCAGGCTTTATTCTGAAATTTCATCAATTTTCATACCGAAGAACTAGAATTTTGTTGAATTTTCAACCGATTTTCAAAAAAGTTCGAAATATCAAAAGAAAATCATTTTCTAAGCGAAACCCACCTAACTGAATACAAGCATGTGCCTTTGAATCTACAGTAAATCCACATTTACATTTTTTCCTTGAAACTCCGAGAAAATTATTGCCAAATTGTTTTTTTTCTCGGTAAAAACTTGAAAAATCAAAAGAAAACGCTCCAAATTCTTTTCTTTGCTTGAAAAAACTGAAATTTGTGTTTATTTTATGAAAAATCAAGAAAAAATGTTTTCGCTATAAAGCCCAATTCATGACAATAAGGTATGCGCCTTTAAACACACAGTATCCGCATGAAACCTTTTTTTGTGATTTTTCAAGCGTTTTTCTTCGATTTTTCCACTTTTTCTCCGCTTTTTGCTCTGTAAAAAGAAAAAATGCACAAAAAAGTTCGCGAATTTCAGATGTCGTCCTCACTAGAAGCAGTCGTAAAAAATGCGGAAGAAATTGCCGAAGGAGTGATACCAGAAGAAATAATAGAAGAAGTAATCGAAGAGGAGCAAGTCGAATGGATGGGTCCGCAAGAGGAAGAAGAGGAGATATATTATCAAGAAAGAGAACTTCTCCATCACCATCAATTAGTCGGGTACGATGAGGCGGACGACGCATATCAGTCATTTCTGCCCGTTCGCAACGGTGACGCCTACTTCTCACTGAATCTACCGGATTTGTTGAGCAAACCCTATCAAATCCCACAGGAGAATGGGAATAGTGTTCGATTGATATTGTGTTTCAATAAGAAGTGTCAGCGACAAGTCGCTTTTGATGGATGTTTGTATACCATTAAGGGCTATGTGAGTTTATTTTTTGATCGAAAAAATTGATGGAAATCAACGATTTATGAAGGAAACCCATGATAAAAATTGGCGAAAACCGCGAAATTCCTATATAAACATGCCGAAAAATAGTGGAAAAAGTCGACATTAAAAAAAATCTTAGTTTCCGCTGGGACTGTAATTTCATCAGTAATTCATCAGAACATGCTCAAAACTTGTAAAAAATCACCCGAAATCAAATTTCATAGACTGCTTTGTCTCATTTTCGATGAGAAATGGTCATTGTTCAACGAAAATGAGGCTAACTTGACCTGGAAATATCTATCGAAACCAACCAAAATCGAGAGAGAGCAACAAATCCTCTTCTCGATTTATAGTTTGTAGTGTCTCTCTGCCTCTACAAAACGGCAGAACCACACTGCAAACTACGAGAGGCCGACCGCTTCTCGTACCAAATTCTAGAGGCAATCTTTGTAGTTTGTAGCGTGTCTCTGCCTCTACAAAACAGAGGACGCCGCGTGGCGCGACCTTTTTGTAGAGGCAGAGACATACTACAAACTACAATGTTTCTTTAACCTCTACAAAACACCCGCGTAACTTGGCTGCTTTCTCACCGTTTCTGTCTGTTTTTCGATTAAAATTTTCAGAATTTTGAGCACTTTTTCTCAGAAAAATATTGAAAAAAAAAAATCTTTCTGACGCATTTTGTTGCGAAAAATGCAGCAAAAGACATTTCGAAGTTAAAAATGCCCAATTGACTTTTTGATGCAAAGATTCCGGATTTTCGCACTAGACTTCAGTAATTTTTATTGGCAGAATTCTTTTAAAACCCCCTTAAAAATGAGCTGTGAAAAACTGAAAAATTGATCTCGATTTATTTTTTTTCTGTATTCCCCTCTTTTTTATGCTCAAAAACCACTACTTTTCGCTTCAAATGCATAACAAACCCAGCAAAAAATTCAATTCTTTATGTCCAAAAGTGTCCAATAAAACTCTAATGTTTCTATTTTTTCAGGTCTCGGAAACGCAATGGAACACGTGGCGATGCATAAACGAACAATGTTTCGGTGAAATTCAAACGACTCCAGAATTCACAGAAATCCGTCTTCCATCTGGTCACAATCAAGACTGTTCAATATCCGAAGAGCTTCAAATTGCCATCAGAATTGCCGTCTATGATATGAGACTTTTGGCGGAATTCACCGATGCTCCACTAGAGGATATTTACATGGGAGGAGTGAATAAAATTAAAGCAGAATTTCCGGATGGAGTTATCCTTTTTCCCCAATTTGAGACCTTGGAAATAACACTGAAAGACCATCGACTCAATAAAATCTATCGGAAGAGATTCGAAATGCAAAAGTTTAGAGATAAACAGAAAAGAATGAATATGACACCTGATGAAGTGTTGTTTGCGGAGAATTCGTCCGGTTTGATCAAGTTTCGAAGGACTAAACCTTTTCCGCCGGTAAGAATTTTTGTGGAAAAAATAGTAGTCAGTTCTAAGAAAAAATGTCAGAATTCCAAACATTTTGCTCGAAAAACCGTCGAAAACTGAGAAAGAAGCCAAGTTACGCGGATGTCTAGTTTTGTAGAGGTTAAGGAAATATTGTAGTTTGTAGTGTGTCTCTGCCTCTACAAACTGTCGCGCCACGCAGCGAGTGCCGTTTTGTAGAGGCAAAGCAAGGCTACAAACTACGAAGATTGCCTCTACAAATTGTTACGAGAAGCATTCAGCCTCTTGTAGTTTGTTAGTAAAGCTTGAAACTGTTGTAACAATAACTCGAAATAACTTAATTTTTCACTATAAAAATCCTACAAATCGTGTTACTTTCGGCGTTGAGACTCACTTTCATTCCTTAATTCTGTGCAAAAAACCTCATATTTCATTGTTTCTCAATAATTTTTTTTACAGTCTCTGTGCAACGAATGCAACGATCACCTCATCTCGACAAATCTCCCTTCTCAGGACCAATTGATATCCCATTACATGTATAATCACAATCGACGGATGACAATTGAGCGATACGAATTTAAGGATGTCAGTGCGTTTGATGTAAGTTCCCTTTTTGATGACTTTTGAGAATAAAAACTGGCA
Organism: Caenorhabditis brenneri; assembly: GCA_000143925.2. Taxonomy (NCBI): domain Eukaryota; kingdom Metazoa; phylum Nematoda; class Chromadorea; order Rhabditida; family Rhabditidae; genus Caenorhabditis; species Caenorhabditis brenneri. The sequence continues at coordinate 374,883 of GL379877.1, read as the reverse complement.
GAATCCAGTTGAAAATGTGAAAAAACTGTTTTTATGAGTTTTTTTTTACCTAAAAACCATAATTTTCAGCAATACCTGCGAGAACTCAACTCTCACAGTCGATACAAACTGAAACGGATGGGTCTGGCCGACGAGAACATGTACTATTTGTGTAGTCATGACGATCGACTTGCCAAAACTGGAGTGGGCCGTGCTTCCCGTCTTCAGTCCCAAAATTGTCATTGCACAGCATTCATTCGGGTATTCGACTGGAGAATTGTATCAAAACGTGAGGGAGCTAGGATCATGATCGACTATTGTCTGGAACATCAACCTCATGTCTATGAGCCCGAGCCGTATCAACAGCGGCAACAAATGAGGAGAGACGGCACTTATGTGGTGAATCCACCGACGTTTCAAAAGGAATTTATCGATTATTACACTCCTGAAGTGTTTATGAGAGATATCGAAGATCGTAGAATTCGGTCTCAGAAGATTCTTCTTGGAGAACTTCCTGTGGTTCTTCCACCGGAAAGAGATGCTCCTAAAAGACCCGTGGAACTAAAACCGTATCTCCCATCGGCTCGCATGAAGGTGTCCTTTGGTGCGCGCTCTCTGGCACCTCCTTATGCGGCACAAATCGCCGCTGGATCGACACAACCCTACGTGGATCCGTACCGAGAGATGGAGTCACCGCATAGACTACGACAGAAGCAACAACGACTTCCGATTCGTAGCTATCAGAAGGTGGAGGTGGAGAGGGGAGAGCCGATGGGACATGTGGAGCAGCAGAATCAACCATCCACGAGTAATAGCAGTGGAGAGCAGGCACCACCACCGAGGATCTATATAACACAGAAGCCGTATTCGAGATTGACGGAGAGGCAGAATTTCAAAGTATGTTTCTTCGCTCAAACAAAACCTTCCAATAAAAATTGAGAATTAAGAGCAAAATCTTTTCCAGGACATATACACATTCAACGCGATCTGCAAAGTGGAGGACACGTGTCTCTCCATCCTCAATCGTCTTCAATCGTGCCAACACGCAAAAGTGGGTCTCGCTTACCGAGAGAAACTTCTCGGAATCCTTCGAAACGCCAACAACGATTTGGGACTTGTCGATGGATCCACCGAAGAGGAGTGGAATACGTCGTGGGCTCTTCAGAAGCCGGTGAGAGGACGACCGAGGAAACGGGCTCGTTTGGATGGAGATGAGGAGGATACCGATGGAGATATGGAGTTTACACAAGGAGATGGTGACGTGGAGGAGGAAAAAGAGCATCCAGAGACTTCAGAAAAAGACGAGAAGCCGGTATTGAGCCCTCAAAAATGTTTGGAGCAGGAGCAGGAACCCGTGGAGGAGGAGCCTGTGGAGGAGCCCATGGAGGCGGAGCATGTGGAGGAGCCGGTGGAAGAGCTGGAGCCCGTAGAGCAGGCTCATAGTCCTTTAGAAGCGAAACCTGAGCCCCAACCCCAAGATTTGACGACGAGAAGTGGAAGAGCGCGGAAACCGCCGGCACGATTGGCTGAGAACTAATAACTTTTTAATCACTTTTTTTTTCGAAATTTAATTTCACCAGTTGCCTTATTATTAATTTCAAAACGCGGTATCGAATAAATTTGCATTCATTTTCAAAAAAAAAAGAGATCGATTTTTATGAGAGGTGTGCAAAAAGTGATAAAAATACAATATCGATATGACAAAAAATCAAAGAATATCTCAGAGAATGTGTGAAAGAAATGAAAAGTTACAGATTGAGGAAGTAAATTGGAGATATTGAATTGGCCTGAATTGTTCTTGAATTTAGGGGAATCTTGAGCATAAAAATGTTCGAGAAAACAAAAAATGGGCATTTTGGACTTCGAAAAAAAAACGAAATATCTTTTTCTCTTTTTCTCTCTACAAAATGCATCAAGATGAGTTTTTTTTTATTTTGCTAGAAAAATTGTCAGTTCTGAGAAAAAGTGCTCAAAATTCCAACCATTTTGCTTGAAAAGCCGTTGAAAACGGTGAAAAAGTTTTGTAGAGGTTAAGGAAATATTGTAGTTTGTAGTATGTCTCTGCCTCTACAAACTGTAGCGCCACGCGGCGGGCGCTGTTTTGTAGAGGCAAAGCAAGGCTACAAACTACAAAGATTGCCTCTACCAATTGTTACGAGAAACGGCCGGCCTCTTGTAGTTTGTAGTGTGGTTCTGCCTCTACAAAATGCCTGCAGTCGCGTGAAACTGCCGTTTTGTAGAGGCAGAGACACACTACAAACTACACAACTTGCCTCTACAAAACATTGAATGACAGTAACTTCGCTAGTTTTGGACCGTTTTTAATGATTTTTGGATCAAAAAGCGCAGAATTTTTGTGATTCAAAGCGTTTCAAGCCAATCCAATATCTCAAAAAAAAACCAATAATCAACTTATTCAACTCCTTTTCCTCGGCACATTCCTCACTGCCGTTGTCTGCTGCTTCGCTCTTCCTCCACCGTTTTCCAGTCCATTCGCTGCTCCAATTCTCTTGAAAGAGGTCTTCTGGAACTGTTTTTGTTGTCCACTATCCGCCTTTTTCTGTTTATTTCTTTCCGCTTTCGACTCCTCCCTCTTCTCTTCCTTCTTTCGATTCTTCTCCTCATTTTCCATATGCTTTATCTCCTTTTTCACGAATCTCCTTTTTCTCTTCGAATTTTTATTCTGTGGAAGAGATAGCATTTTTCTGAGAGGGTGCTCAGGAACGGGACGTTGATATTCAAAATTGTTGAAATTCTGATAATGATGTTGTTTATGTTGATGATTTTGACGGTCTTGGGAGGCGTGGTAGTGATAGGCAGAGGCAAAACAGAAGGCGAAGACGCACTGAAAAATGAGTTGATTTTAGAAGTGTACTTTATATCAGATGCCTGTTTTCGCATTTGGACATCTGGATAGATATATGTCTTAGGTTCAGATCGGCCTCTACAGAAATATCCGTAGCACGACAGTTTGTAGAGGCGCGTTACGAACTAACAGATTTCATTAAACCCCACAAAACTAGACTTGTAACTCGGTTTTTTTTCTACAGTTTCCATCAGAGTTGCCCGGAATTCCGACTTCCGGCTTCCGGGCATTTTTTCATTTCCGACTTCCGTCTAAGATAAAAATAACTCCCGGCAACTCTGGTTTCCATGGTTGTTTGGACCAAAATGCTCAGAAATTTGAGTTCTTAGAGTAATTTGAGTTATGAAAAATAGTTTCCGAAATCCCTTGTTTAGGAGAAAATTGTCTAGGTTTCCTAGAAAGTTTATACCATTTCCCTGGTCTTGACACTGCTCCTTTAGTTTTTTCCTTGAGAGAGTTACGATAGAAATTGAAATGAAAAGGGTGTTTGAACTGAGATTATTTCTATTTGAGGCGTTTGTGCCGTTCACTGGTTGTTCCAACTAATTGTTTTTCTTAGAAGTAATATACTTTATCACCTACCGTTTTTTTTCGAATCTATGACTCAAAACTTCAACTAAAAATAACTATAGATGAAAAACGTGCTCAAAAATAGAAACAAATAGATTTTCTGATTTGGAATACTTCAAATTCATAACTGATGTTTTCTTGAACTTTCAAAAACTCACCACAGCCGTAACGATAAATATTCCCAGTGCTGCATAGGGATCAACAGACAAAACATGTGCTCTGAATTTGTCTCTCAAGGCTATTAGATGGTTCATATTACCCTGCAAAAAATGGTGATAAGATGCGACAATGGGAGGAGAACGACCCATTTTTGAGGAAAAAAGAAGTTGAAAAAACTAAGAAATTTGCTGAAACTGGAAAAACTGTGCTTCAAAAATTAGATTATCCCAGAAAAAAAGTCCTAAAGATTCTCCAAATCTTGGTCTAGAACTTATAGAGGATTCAAGATTTGTAGAGGCTAAGCGATCACAAACTACAAAACTTGCTTAGCCTCAACAAAACTCAAATACACTATAACTTGGCCTGTTTCGAACAGTTTGAAGACTAAAACCTGCCGAATTCGAGAAGGATCAAGATGAACTAATCATAATTTGAAAACTGAATTCCCATTCCGGAGCCAAAGCCTCCTGGGAGCATCAAACACATAAAAAACACGATTGAATGAGTGTAGTGTCTTGGTAGCCATGGAGGTCTCCCCTTCCATTTTCCTTCTGTTTCTCCGTTTCTCCTCAATTCATGTGCCCTCTCTCCCCACGTGAGCTTGACCCTCTTTTGGCTTCTTATTCTTCTTCCTCCTCCCCCATTCCATTCATTTCTTCCCGTTGTTAATCCTTTATTCTGCCCATCTGCCCATCTGCCACCATTTTCTCTTTTTGTCTCTGGCCACACTCCATGATCAGCGTGCTATTTCTCCCTTTATGAGGAGCATTTGCCCAATTTTGGAGGATATTGAAATGAGAAGGAATAAAATGACATTTTGATGGATAACAGTCAAAAATTAAGAATAGGCTCCGCCCACTTCTCTGGGGGTAAGAAGATGTAGAATATGATGCAATGAATTGCGTGCAGTCACCGACAGATGGACAATTACCTGTAATTGAAGGGCGGATTGCATCATGATTAAAATGGGATACATGCAATCATCGGAGGGTTTATTAGAAGAAAATATAATGGGGAATGAAACGGCTTATAAAACGGCGGTATGCTGAATCAGAACTGTCCCGAATCAGAACTTTTTCCAAAGATATCTCAAAAGTAGGCGGA
>GL379877.1:333849-370195 GCA_000143925.2 Caenorhabditis brenneri | reverse complement strand
CAATCCCCAGGATGGAAAGTAGGGGGGAGAGTCCTAAAAAACTTCGTGTTTTTGCATTAAAGTCCATTCCAGGAGAGAAGGCACTGATTGAAATGTTATTTTTCGGATGAAGAGGTAGCATTCAAGATGAAGTGATGTCTATGTTTAATGTTTTAAGAGGCACTTTCTGTAAAAAGGGAATTTTTTTGTTGAGGCCAGGCACAGTTGCAAAAGTTAATCCTTTCCATAGGAGTTTTGAACCATGCAAACATACATAGAAGGGATTTCCAAAAAGTTTGCAAAAATTGGAATTTTTCGATTTTGCTGAAATTATAGCCCGAAATCGACTTTTCAGGTCGAAAATTCCGAAATTTTTGGTGTTTGAGATTTTGTCGCGAAAAGTTCAGGGATGCATTTGGACACTCTAGCTCCGCCCATTTTTGAGATATGGACAGTTCTGATTCGGAACAGTTTTGATTTAACATACCGTTTGTAAAACACATGAATAAATGGGAAAATGACTGGAATAAATATAAAAAAGAGGTAGTGAATCATAAATGAAGCTGGAATTTCATAATTTGGAAGTGTTGTGAAATGGGAAGTCTGGAGGAAGTTTTCAGCAAAATATAGCCTAAGAATCTCAAATCAAGAAGTTTTTAGTGACCAAATACGGGAGAAAAATTGGATCAATCAATAAATCTGATACATTCGGTCGACTCTTTTCATTTGTTTGCAATAATGTATTCACCAAACTCTTCACTTCATTTGATACGTGCTCTCCCATTGGCTTCACTTTCCCCTGCAAAAAATCAAACGTCTTTCCATTACCACTTGTTTGCCTGCCTTCTGGTTATCACTCAGGACCAGGGCTGTGCGAAAAATTTTCGAAAAATTCATTGTTTTCGTTTTTTTCGGTCATTTTCCAAAAAAATTTGTTGGCGAACATTTTTTCGTTTTTTTAAATCGAACAAGCAGAAAAAAAACCAAAAAAAATTCGGAAAGAAATCGAAAAATCCTGGAAAATCCCGAAAAATCTTTTTTCGATTTTTTTTCGCCTTGAAAAATAAGAAAACATTTTTTTTTCGAATTTTTTTGGACCAAAATTTTCGAAAAAAAAATTGTTTCGTTGTTTTTCGGAATTTTTTTTGCACAGCTCTGCTCAGGACTCTGAATCCTGCGACCCGAGTTCAAATCTCGGTGCGACCTATCGCTTTTTGTTTTTTTTTGAAATCACTTACCTGTTTGATTTTCATCACAATTGCTGGTAGGCTCTCACCATCGAAAGCTCTTTCAAGTTGTAGAAGTTCGAATAAGACACATCCGAGCGACCAAATGTCACTTTTTCGGGTGTAAGGACGGCCTTCACATATTTCAGGACTCAAATAATTCGGTGTTCCAATTACATACTTATTGGGTCCAAAACCATTGGATATTCCGAAATCGGACAGTTTCAGAATTGTTTTCTCTCGATTCATCAAAATATTCGAAGGCTTCAAATCTCGATGAACAATGAGTTTAGAATGCAGGTGATCCAGAGCAATTAGAATCTGAAACTTTTGATCTTAAAATTTGAAAAAAGCTGATATTCCTTTAGAATACTGTAATTATACCTGTGTGAAGTACTCCAAAACAGTTTTCTCCGGGAAATGTCCCGTTTGTTCTTCGATGAGTCTCTCCAAAGTGCCACCTTCTGCATACTGCATCACTGCAAAATAATTCAAAATTCATTTTCGAATCGTTCTTCAAATTTCAAAATCTTACCAATAGCCAATTGATTATTAATCGTGAAGCAGTCAATATACCCAATTATTAATGGATGTTGTACTTCTTTCAATAAATCAACTTCATTCTGAATGTGTATCTCGTCATTTTCTGACATTCCGTGAGTGTTGATCAGCTTCACAATGACCTAGAAAAAATGAGTGGTTTTGAGGGTCTCTTGAGATGAATACTGCCACCGGCCGCGTGGCGCAATGGATAACGCGTCTGCCTACGGAGCAGAAGATTGTAGGTTCGAATCCTGCCGTGGTCGAAACTTTTTGTTTTTTTTTGAATACTTACTTCCGATGCATCATTCTTGTCGCGACACAGCCAACATGCTCCAAAAGAACCTCGACCAACAAGTCTTACTTTTTCGTATTTGTCCATTTCTAACGAATAGATAAAACGTTGACTATCATGTTTTTTTTTCACGGTATATGAGGCGTTCTAAGCTCCGCCCATTTTTCTTGTAAACACAATTTTGCGTTTTCTGCACACACTGCTGAATGGGCGGAGCCTTTTGTATGCATACACCGTGCGGGATAAAATCGAAAAGATAAAAAAATTAGAAGGAATACTATAAAAATGAAGCGGAAGACGTGACTAATCTGTGAAAAATAATTAATTTTTCGTCGAAATGCGTCGAAAGAGATGATGGATATGGTTGATCAGTCAGTTGAAGGGCGTGAGAAGGGCAAAGATGATCAAAAACGCCGCGCATGTTTCGTATTATCTCTGAGTCATCATAGTCATCTGGAGAGGATTCAGAAGAAGATGATGGAGAATTTGGAAGAGAAGAGGAGGGAACATAGGCCGAGCAACAAGGTTTTGATCAATTTGCGACTATTACAGTCTGTACAATTCTACGGACCTTACGGAAAAAAATTTTGCTGCTTCGATGAAATTTTACAGATGCGCAAAACCCAAAAAAAAACTCGGCTCCGAAAGTTACCATGCTCTCCATTACAGTTCTCATTTGATTTAGTAATACATGGTCTCATAATCTTTGGAATCCAGGGTATCAGGACTACCGATTGAGGCTTACTGGTTTGGACCAGGATCTAGCTTCTTTCGGAACCTGGATTTTGAAAAAAAGTAGCAAGGGTCTACATACTGTTAGCGAGATTCTGACTTCATGGCCTGCAGTACCTTTCAATCTGCCCTACTTCAAAGTATGTTTCATTCTGAACCTACAAAATTGGACTTTTTCTTCCAGAAACTGTTACGTGTCCTGTGATTTGTACCTGAGCACATTTGCCTTTTATCTTGCTTCCCCGGTAACTTTGAGACCAAATCGCTTCTCACTCCCACTGTTCTAATCCTCATGTATCCTTTTCCCTCCATGACGCCTGCTTTACCTGTCCTGGTGCCCCTAATTCCTTCCCTCTCTTCCCTACCACCGACACCTCCAATTATATCTCTGGTGTGCTCTCTGTATCGCTCTTCTCTCTTTAGCAGGGAGGGTGTCAAATATAAAGATCAACCGTCACAACAAATTTCGTGATTTGAAAGTGAGGATTTGTATGCTCCTAGAAAATCAAAAATCTCGTGTTACATGTAACATCAAAATAGTCAATTAAAACTGCAGCCGAGCCAATCAGTCTAGGCTCCGCCCATATTGGGTTTGCTATGGTCCTGCTCATTGGTTCCACCTGTAGCGTCTAAAATATTTATGTAGAACTGGAGCTCTCGGAGCCGAAAAATGTGAGCTTCGTCCATTTTGGCACTGCTCACAAATTCCCAAATGGTATTGTTGATTCTCATCTAATTTTTTCTAGTGAGCACTCCAGTTGGAAGCTGGCATTGAGCCAAAAAAAACCTGTGAAAAAAAGAGCACCTACCAGCAACATTCATTGGAAAAACAAAGGAAAAAATAGCCAAGCATTGAAAAACATGGTTAGAACAATCTTAATCACTGCCACTTATATACCGGAGGGATAAGTGGGGCAGGAGAGAGATGGTCCTGAGCATGCTGCTTTAGGCTCAGGAGGAATATTTAGATAATAGGCTGAGCCTGAAGTTTGGGCTTGGAGAATATAGAATAGTGAATAGGGGGGTCGGAATGTTCATGAAGTGTCCAGGGTTGAGGACCTTGGGCTCTGGTACTTGGGCTCATGTCCTTGAGCTCAGGCCCAGGATCCATCGGTTCTAGGCTTCCGGGCATCTAGGCTCAGAAGCTTCGAGGCTTCAAGGCTCAAATTTTCGGGCTTCCAGGCTTCTAGACTTCTAGGCTTCTAGGGCTACCAGGTTCCCAGGCTCCTAGGATCAGCCTCCAGACCCCTGGGCTCCAAGCCTCGGGCTCTATTATCTGAGCCCCAGAAACCCAAAGCGTTCACAACCTGAGAAACTGAAAAACTGGCAAGAATGAGCAGAAGAAGGCTGGAACAACAGCAGCACGCTGAGCCAATCACCATGGAAACCCTCCGTCTTGCTGCTTCACAGCGCCTCGCTGGTTTTTCTTCTTCATCTCGAACAGAGAAGTATACACATTTCTGGGAGTGTTCTTCTTCTTCTTCTCCACATTTACTCTTCTTCTTTTCTTCTGAATCTGACTCGTTGAAGTGCACAGGCACATAAAAGAAGAGGATTGACGCGTGGAGAAGGGAAGGATGACAAGAATCTAATGTGACAGTGAAGAAGGAGAGAAGAGAAGAAAGGTGCTGGAGTCGCTGGAATGGAAATTCGTCAGTTGTAAAATGGAAGAAAAGCTGACAGACAGAGAACGGGTGAACGGAGACAAAAAAAGAAGGGAAGACATTTGAGAAGCAACTAGAAATCGGGGAAATAAACAACGGGAACTCTGGAATCGTCAAGTTTTCGAGCCAATTTAGAGATTTTCACCTGTTTAATTTACTGGTAGTCTCCAGTTTTCGAGAAAATTCGTTTCCATTTTGGTAAGAGATTCATGTCACTAATTTGCAAAAGTACCACATTTTTACTGGTAGGATAGAAAGTTTGACCAGATTCTCTGCCGATTACAGAACAATATTGTCAAATAGTCTGAAATACTTTATCTTCAATTTTTCTGGTATGCAATCTCAAAACAATTCTGCTCAATCCCGCACCTTCTGGTTCAAACCCAATCAAAAACAAGCAAAAAGTAGGCAAGTTGCGAAGGGGTGAAGTTTTGCAGAGGCTAAGAAAATCTTGTAGTTTGTAGTTTGTCTCTGCCTCTACAAAATGGTCGTTTCACGCGGCGACAGGCATTTTGTAGAGGCAGAGACACGCAACAAACTACAAGAGGCTGAATGCTTCTCGTAACAATTTGTAGAGGCAATATTTGTAATTTGCAGCCTTGCTTTGCCTCTACAAAACGGCGGTTGCCGCGTGGCGCGGTGCGACAATTTGTAGAGGCAGATACAGGCTACAAACTACAATACTTCCTTAACCTCTACAAAACACCCGCGTAACATAACCACTTTCTCACCGTGCCGATTACAAAGCAATATTGTCAAATAATCTGAAATTCATTATCTTCGAATTAATAAAAGCAGAATAGTAGGAAGATTTGTGCAATGATACACCGATTCCACGTTTCTCAGCAAGTAGAACTTGCCAAGATCTACTTTATAATATGTTTCTGAGTCCACAAATTTGACTTTGAAGAGAGTTATCAGGGCACGTGGCGGAATCCAGTTGGACATGTATTGGTGTTGACGAAAAAATCGCTATATTTTCGTTTTCAGAATCTGTAGGCATTAATCATCTGTTGAAGCTAAGTTATTTTTATTACATAAAATCAAATAACACCCCATAAAAACTGCCAAAAACCAACAATCAAAGGAGCTATCCACTGCCACTTCATTTTTACGAATCATGAGTGGTCGCGAATAGCTCCTTGATCGTTTTGGTGTTGGCTCAATCTGAAATTACCTAGAATAGTATCCAGCAAAAGTAATACCAGTACAGGAATAAGCTGTTGAGGTGAGACGAAACGAATAAGAAGCGAAGGGGAGCTGACAAAATTCAGCTGTCGTCTTCTTGGCTTTTCGAAAAGAAGAAAATGAAGGGGGAGGAGATTTGAGAGTCGGCTCTCTCTCTCTGGCACTAATACCCATATAAAAACATGATATTATCCCCTCCCTTTCTTCCCCTTCAATGAACTTTTCGGGCTTTTATCTCAAATGTCAATGTATACAATTTCCAAAAATATCCCAGTAACGAGAATCATTATGATTTCATAGTACAAAACCAGTCGGTGGCGCCGCCTACGGCGGCTCACCTCCTTTTTGTTCGTCGCTGCGCTCCTCAATGGGGGGGGGGGGGGGGGGTTAATTTGCCACGCTTAAACTCTTTTTTGATCATTGGGCAGTGGTGCACCCTAAGCCTACTTCCTGTTCCAAAAATGTTGCTAATTTGAATTCCCGCCAAAAATTTTGATAATTTGATTTCTCTCCAAAAATTTTGAAAATTCGAATTCCCGCCAAAATAATCAAATGTTTTGACGTTTCTGGAATATTCTAGAAGTTTCTGGAAGTTTCTAAAAGTTTCTGGAAGTTCTGGAACATTCTAGAAGTTTCTGGGAGTTCTGGAACTTTCTAGAATTTTCTGGAAGCTTTTGGAGCTTTCCAGGAGGTTCTGGAAATTTCTGGAACTTTCTGGAAGCTTCTAGAATTGTCTAGAAGTTCCTGAAACTTCTGGAAGCTCTGGAAGTTTCCAGAAGTTTCGAGAAGCTTCTGGAAGCTCTGGAAGTTTTTGGGTTTCTGTAACTACCGTAATCCTACAGTGATTTTCACCATTTTTTGTTGGTGTGCTATTGTGGTCCCGTAGATACTACGTGCAAAAGTTGGATTAATCCCGTTCATTCCGAACACGTTTTCAAAAAATGGGTTACTGTAGCTACCGTAATCCTACAGTAACCCAAGCTCCAAACGGTATAGAATTGAAGCGCTCGGTGACCCATGATCACATGCCAAATATGGTAGAAATCGGTCGAGGGGCTCAAAAGTTATTCAGTGATAAGCGCTGGACAGACACACACACACACAGACAGAGCTTGCCGCTTAGTATATAGAAGAGATGATCTCAGATTTCACATTACATGCTCTTTTTGCTTTCACAGGGCTAGTTAACGAGCTTGAGTATTGGTTTTGGTTGGAATCTCTGAAAACAAAAAAAAAACTAAAGATACATGATGGAATTGAACCCGGGTCTATGAATGGTAGATACTCAACTGCTATGGATGTGATCAACTGCTATGTTGTTACTACGAGTGTCTCAACTGCTATATTTGACTCTTTCGCTATGAATCAACTGCTAGTTTCGCCATTTTTGATGTCTCAACTGCTAATGCTACAGCAGTTGATCCATAGCGAAATAGCCAAAATATAGAAGTTGAGACACTAGCAGTTACAAAATAGCAGTTGATCACCCCCACATGGCAACCACCTTCCAGTGGCATTTCCCTTCTTCTCGGATATTTTTGTTAGGATTGCAAACTCCTTACCTCTAACAAAAGTTCTCCAATGATAATCAGAGTAAAGATGCCTACCTCTACATTCCGATGGATAATTGTAGATGTAACCACTTTACCCTGATTATTCCCTGGGAGCATTAACCTTGCGGCTCTAGAATGCATAACTAGAATGAGGAATAATGAGTACCTTTTCTCAGTAACTTCTAGAATTTGAGCACTTTTTGACTTTTTGCCTATTGGCAATGAGAGATTTGTAGGGTTAGAGAAGTAATACGAGCACTTTCTGATTTGAATTCTGAGAAAGAAGCTGAATGAGTACGTCTTTTTGACATTGGAGAAGGGCTTCTGATTGGAAATCAAAACTTCGAAATATTGTTTATTGAAAACGCTGAGAAGAACCGAAGGGACTCGACGACAATAAAGGTCGGAAGATTGGAGGTGTGAATGCTATCTAGCTGCAATTGGAAAAGGATAGTGGATATGACTGAAAAAAAGCAAAAATGTCTTTCCTAAGCCGAGGAATTGGTGGAAGGTCTCAATTACGCAGAACCTAGTTTGGCTCCCATGATGACTTTTTTTACCGGAAAACCTACAGAGCCCGGTCTTGCGTTTTCAGAGCAGTATGTAGTCAACTAGAGAATCATTCATTATTCTATTACAAACTCAAACATTTTCTGTTCACAGCGAATTAGTAACCGTCCACAAAAGCCCACTGCTTCGGTTATCCCATTCGTATACGGATAGCTTATTGTAGTAGAGGCAACAAGATACAAAGGCTACAAAAACAACGACTGTTTTGGGAATAATCTTAGCTTGTTAGAAATTCAAAATGCCTTTATTTGGTTTGATGAGTCTCGTGGAGTTTAGTAGGCTATGATCAGTGTAAACTACAAAGACTACAGACTACAAACAACCAATACTGCAACGAGAAAAAATTGTGTCCTTATCTGTAGTGTAGCTTGGTTATTTATAATTCAAAGAAACTCTCACTTTCTTCGATGGGATCTAAGCATTTGCTTTCTTTGACAGGATTTTTCAACAATTACAAATTACAGACTACAAGAACTACAAACTACAATTATTGCCCAACAATCATCTCTGATCTCATTGTACTTCTTCCTTCAAACCTCCTTCTTTATTCACCACGGGCATAAACCAGTACTAATAAAAATTCCCACAATACATAATCACTTTTTTTTCTTCCATTCTACGTTTTCCCAGAGACAGACACCTGACTGAAATCAAACAATTTCTGGATTCTTGAAGGGTTCGACAACACTCACTTCTTAGATTTTTCTTTTCACAAAAATCTTCTGGAAAATATATTAAGGAGCCTTCATTCATTATTCCTCCTACTCAATTCAAAAACTGGACAAAGAAATGCACGATTAGAACAATCTCTGAGCCTCTCCCTACGCTATAAAATTGGAGGAGAGGTCCTAGGTCGTTCTCATTGTGAGTAGTACAGTTCTCATTTCATTAGTGATTTGAATCAACCTGCCAAAGAGTTTTCCGAGGCGCAAACTACACTTCACTTCAATGTGTTCTGAAAGTAGATGCTTCTGTAAGTGGATTCTGAAATTTTCAGCCCTCACTGGAGCTTGAGAGTCTGGAAACCTTAATCTGAATATCTGGCCCCGCCCCCAGACTATCAGGCTCTGGTGAGGACTGAAAACTTCAGAATCCACTCACAGAAGTATCTACTCTCAGACCACCAATTTATAGAAAATTCCTTACCCAGATGAGAAAAACATTCTCATGTCAGTTCAACAATCCATTCATTCGAGGCACTCATGGCTCACAGCGTGAACATATTTTTTATGTGAAAATTGTCGTCAAATCTAACGCCCAGTACGAGTCAACAGTTCTCAAACTGACAGCCCTAATTATCAAAGTGATCATCATCATTATTGTACCTTGATACCTATCAAAAACCTCTCTATTCTGCAAATCATTTTTGAAAGATCACGTCATTTTTTGATTTTTGGGTCTGATCATCACTTATCAGTTGTTCTTTTTCTATCATCATCGTCAATTTTTTGCGTCATTCGATTGCGAAATATAAAAAAGTGTCCCTTACTTAGCAATTTATTGTACTGAAATAGGCACTGAAAACTCTCTAAATCAGTTGCCTATAATCGGTACAAAAATCGCATTTTGTGGAATTCAACAAAGTGACTTACCTGGGGATTTCGAACCAATTAACCCATTAGCAACCCTTGCACTAGACTAGGAACTGAGTAAATAAAATATTTTATTTCAGTACCTATGTTTAGTACAAAACTCGCTTTTTTAGGCTTTGAATATCAGGGTAGAAATACATAGAAAATGAATTTTAGGCCAGTTGAATAGATTGAAAAGATGGGCGACTGCCGTCTTAAATGCGACGAGATGGGCGGGACGAAAGAGTGTTGCGAAACCTTTTTTTAGGGGAGGGAAGGGAAGAACACAAATTTCATCATATTATTTCTTATCAGTAGGTGTTATCATTTGAAAAATTGACAAATTTTGAATTTTGTTTGTTTAAAAAAAGAAAAGAAAAGAAATAGAGCCTGTCGGGAATTGAACCCGACCTCTTCAGACTCAAAAACAAACGCGTTCGCCACTAAACCATGGGGTGCATCAGCGCTAAAAGAAAGGGAGGGCATAGAGATTACTGCGACACTTTCCTTTTTCTTTGAACCGATTCTAAAACGGAAAAAGTTTTATTTTCCAAAATTTTTCGGAAAGAAATCCGAATTTTCGAATCTTTTTGCCAATAAAGACGGTTTTTATATCGGCAAATTTCATTTCGAAAGAAGCAAAGTGAGTGTCTTCTTTGTCTTCTTCTTCTTCTCCTGATTTATTAGTGTAGCCTTGGAAGTGAGAGAAAAAGTGAAAAAAAGAAAGAAAAGAAGACAGAAAAATGTTACAAAGAGAGATAGTTAAACGTCATGTGTCCCCCCTCCACCACCGCCCCCTTTCTAGATAGTTCTTCTTCTTCTGTTGATCAGTGAACAGATGACGCATGATGATTTTTCGAAGGGGAGGGGAGAAGTTCGGCGAAAAACGAGAGAGAAAAAAAAGAACATTCTTGAAAAAATAAAATAGAATTCGATTTTGAAATGTTGGGAGTAGAATGGACGTATTATCAGATTAAATTTCATTGGGTGTGATACGGTTCTATTTGGAGATGACGGTGTGTATCATCGTTTAATTTTGAAGGGGACGTTGTTGTGTTGTTTATTTCGAAGTTGATTGTTGAGAGTTTTGTTATCGATTTTTTCCAGGCACTCGAGTATTGTTTATGAGATATTGAAGATATTGAAATCTTGCGAACAAAAGTTGTGTGGTCGACAGGGTATGACTCACCAAAACACAACACTTCACTTTGATTGAAGGCACGGCTTGAGTCTCACCACGCAAAAAGGTTTTTTGCTGACAAAACGTTTTATTGCTTTAGTTTTGTGAGAATCACACGGTGAATGTTTTGCGTCTTGCGCTCATTCAACAAGCTGGCACGCAGCCAAATTGCTCAGTTTCCGCGAGGCTGTGATTGCCTCAAATTACTATTTGGTTGAAGAAACATTCAAAAAACACCGAAGAAACAATTGTTTTTGGCCGATCATTCAAAAAAAAAAGTCAAATCGAAGTTTTTTCTTGCTATGCGATGAAAAGAGATCAGGCTGAGAAAAACACCAATGGAGTGGTGAATACTTCTGAAGAACCTCCGCTCAATTCCAACGTCATTGCTTTCCGATAACCATCTTCTGTATTTTGTGGGTGACGAATACCTGGCGCAGGAGGCGAAGATTCTAGTGGAGATGTGTCTGATAAGAGATGAACTTATGCTTGGCGCGGAAACAGAATTTTGAAATGAGTTTTTTTGAAATTGCGAGGAAAAAGGTTTCAGCACGATTTTGGTTCATTTGAGAACGACTATTCAGGGCAGGCTACTTGTATCGAACGTTTCAAAACCTGAAGTTTACACATACGCATTACGCTATTACGAGGTATTGCTTCTGGTGTCAAGTAGCTCTGAATAGGAGTGTGACCCTATTCTACGCCAGTTTTCAGTTGCAGATCCTCAAATGTCGTGAGTTTGCAGTTTCGAAAACCAGATTTTGAAACGTTGCATTTGCCCACTCCTGCTACCTTTTGAACAAAAATGAACTCTTCAAATGTTTTTTTCCAAAATCTTCACTGAACTAGAAAAATGGGCTGGGTAACTATCCAACGTTTGTGTCAAGTTACCATATCCTCATTTCTCTAGTTTTTATGAATATTGGCTGGTTGGTACTTCTGCGGGAAAATAGGAATATTAGTGAGAATTGGTACATTGAAATGAAGCAGCAGCAGCAGAAGAAGGACAAGAAGATGGAGAAGAAGATGAAGAGTACAAACCTAATGGGAATCGAGCTAAGTAGAGGGGAGGTTGTCAATGACAACCAGGAAGAAAGTGTCATGGGAACGAAAATTCTAACCTCCAATAGAAAAGTACAAATTGGTTGAAAACGACTGAACTACACCGAGGAAGATGATTTTTGGAAGAAAAACTCTACCAGCCCGTCTAACTCAAACAACTGCGCTCTGCCGAAAAATCATGTAGTTTTGGCAAATTTGGAAACTGGTATTCGAATCACCGCGCAATGGACGTTACCTCGGAATGCTCTAAAAACCCTCTCGCCCTAGAAGAAGAAAATGTGGAATTCACTGTACTTTTCATTTAGAGTGAATCCCTACATGTTCCTCTTCTAGTTTACTGGGACCTCCTTCCCAGAGCGCCGTATGCGCGTAGTGCATTTTACAGAGAAGTAATCTTGATATTAATCTCATGGATTTTTTTCCCAGACACATTTTGTTGAGGGGCGGGGCCAGTGCACCCAGACTGAGCTTTGTAGTTTTGATTGGAATTTCTCTTTTTTGTCGCGCTCATTCTTCACCTATTATTTTTGTTACGAGCGATTGGAGGACATCAGGAGGTTCAGGGTGAAGGGTTGCTCTCCATTCAATACAACGAAATGGAGGTACCCTTTACTCTGAACTTTTTTGTCTTTTTACACAGTTTTTGTGGAGTTTCTATTGAGTTTTGGTAACTTGAAACTATAATTGATGTCTTACATGCATTTATTGATCCACCCTGGAGTCGAACCCGGGACCCTCGAAACCAAAACGTAGAGCGTTATCCACTACACCACGGGTGCACAAAACAATGGAAAGGCTGGAGGGCAGTCATAATATTGTGGCATCCCTTTTTTTCGGGTCAAAGGTGGGACTTTACGAGAAGCTGATCAAGAGTCTAAGAATCCAGTCCTGCCTGTAATATTGTAGTCTCACTCATCAATTTTAACAGCACTGCTGAACTTTTGACTACCAAAAGCTAACAAGATTTCTAGGAGATAGGGGCGTGTCCTTCTCCAGGATCACGGGACCAAAATCCAATTTCCTTCCTGAATTGACCACAAAAAGTTAATCGAATTCTCTCTCGCCCGGAAATTGGAGTCACTATTATCCGAGTATTGAGCATACTAGTCATATTCCTACCTTAGCACAGGACACCTGACAAGATCTACACTCTGAACTTCTACTAACAAATGAAAAGTTCAGTAGGAGTCAGGGTTAGATCTCGTCAAGTGAGTTCTTGTTTCTTGACGGTTTTCTTTCCAAGGTGCAGTTTTATTACAAGAACGTTTTCCAGGGTTCTGTAACTTCCCTGGATTTCCCTACCCCTGCCGGAAAAGAGAGGAAAGCCGCTCTACCCTTAAGTTGTATTGCGCGTCGTGGTGTAGTGGCTAACGCTGCTGTTTTGCGAATTTGAGGTCTCGGGTTCAATTCCAGGGAGGGGCAAAACTTTTTGTTTTTTCTGCTTGGTGGCTAGAATAAAGTTTTTTTTTTTTTTTGAAGAAAAATGCGAATTCAAACAATTCGAAAATTCTGCTTGGGCAACTTATTGTTTCTTACATTACAGTTGCCCCGTACCAGAATTCTCGAATCGTTTATTCGCTATTTTCGAAAATTGGAATAGAATATAGCGAGTGAAGGAAGAGTCGAATGAAAGTAAAATGAGATGTGAGGAGAGAAGAGTCAGTTGTTTTCGACGAGTCGGTTTGGTTGCCACGGGAGACTTGAGCTCGTTTTGAATGAGAAGAGGGGGATGGAGAGGAAATTGTATTATTTGGGTTGGGGGAGAACGGAAACTCAATAATAAAGCCTATGATAAGGTGTGGAAAAAAGAGAGAGGGGGAGAGAGAGAAACAGAGAAGAGGCACAGACAAGGCTAGAGTGTCTGACTGTCTGCGTTCCTGCCTAAAATGAGTGCAGCATATCTCGGCTGTGGCTATAGCTATCGAAAATTGTTTAACTGGTAAAATTTCTAAAGTCCTATGATCAATAATTCTTTAGTTGACAACATTTCGATATCTTTAAAGACAACCAGGATATTCTGCTCTAGACATGCAGTGCTGGTTGTCCCACACAGTTTTTATGGCAGCTAGGATCTTTTTAATTCTACAGTTCAAGTCCATCTTACTCGTTTGAATCCGCGCTCAATCGGGACCATTCTGGAAAACTATGCTACCAGTTGTGTGCTGTAATGGGGTTCGAATTCTATCAAGGTGTGAGGCCTTTCAAAAATATGGTTTCGCTACGAATAAAGACGCTACCATTGCTTTGTTTGATGACTGTGGTACTTACCGTATTCCTACAGTAACCCATTAACAAAACCAAACCAAATGCACGCAAGGAGAAGCGTTGCTTCGGTTACTTGTACTTCTTTTCGTTACCACAGTAATCGAAGGCAAAACCCCTACTCGTGTCATTTGTCATGTGATAATAGATAGATTTTTTCGTAGCCAATGTCAATTTTGTCGAATGAAAAGGATATACTGATTGTAGCCAAGAATCTCAATGAAGTAGTTGTGTATGAAGTTGCCATGGAGATGATGATTGTTTATCGAATAACAGGAAAAGGAAAGGCTTGATGATAGCTTTGGAAACCTGAAATTTTAGAGAATTCTTGATTCCCAATGGCATTCTGAGACCAAAATTGTATAGTAGTGATCATTTTTCAAGAAGAGATCAAAACTGAAGGTGTAGCTTGGAGTTCAAAATCGACGCTGCACCTCGGGTTGATTATAAATCAGCCGCGGACAACTCAATAGGTCCGTCCTTAGGTCAGATTGCACGGCTTCTAATACTCTACGCGGCCGATATTGTCCCACAACCAGGAAGTACTATAAAAAAGACCTATGCCGTGATTTGACAGCCTTATGTTGCGTGTCCATCCAGTACTTCTTGTCCGGAGCAGTATATCTAAGTTTTTCTTAGAATCGCAAAATGATTTTCAACTGCTAAAACAAATACCCAGTACTGTTAAACATATTAGACATTTGTAATAATTTTTAAGCGAGCCAGCCGTTTTTATAGGCGCTCTCCTTTTCTTATGAATCCACTGGTCCCCTACTCTTATGATAAACCAGAGCTGCGCGGTAACAGGCTGCCGGTTACCGAAAGTTACCGAAACTGCCGAAGCTTGAGTTGCCAGTTTGGGTTCGTCATTTTATGACACTTTTGAATGCACAACTTTTATTGCCGAAAGCTGCCGAAAAACGATTTTGGCAAGTTGCCGATTGTTGCCGAAAAAGCAGTTGGTGCACAGCCCTGTACCTTTTCTCATCTTACTGATGTTGCGCAGCTGATATCTGATGAACTGTCTAAATTTCCCCAACTTCATCTATTGCGCGGTTGACCTTTCCTCTCGTCATCAAACTCTTGCCACGTCTCCTACTATCTGAACGACTGTTTATCCTACGAGGGTCCCTTCATTTGCCTCCCGTCCTCAGTCGTTTTTGCCTGTCCATCTCCACACTCGTGTATTGATTTTCATCGGGTTCTCTACTTTTGCAACTTTCGATCCCCTATTCAACCATGGAGGAGTTGAACTCAGTCTTCAAAAACACATTTTCCATCCGTTCAAAAGCAAATTTTTCCGCATTGCCACGCGAATTGGTTGATAAAATTGTGAAGAAAACTGATTTGCCGAGCAGGTATTTTTAATTTTATTGAACTTTTGACCTGAAACTTTTCTATTTCAGACTTGCACTCCGGAAAGTGTCTAAATACCTGCGAAGTTCGGTAGATAAGCAGGTTCCACGATACAAAAGTGTTGGAATTATTATCAACTCAAAATGTATCAAAGTTGATTTAGAAGGTGTTGCAATTAACTATACAAATGTGAAGTATGACAAATGCTTGGTCGGAAAGCCTGGACGGAAACCAAAAAAAGTTGACGAAGACAATATGAATGCCATGTTTGATGATTTTTTGACTTTCATGTCTAACCCAGCTTTCCGTCTACAACGAATTGGGATCACTTTCACTGACGATGCATCATACGAGAAGTTCGAGAAGCTTCGAGAAAAACGTATGCCTTTTCAAATTGCTGTGGATTCACTTTTCTTCTCATGCAATCCAAATCAGTCCATGAATCCAGTTATGGACATGCTTGACCTGTATAAACTCATAAAAATAGAGACGGATTGTTTGGAAGAAGAAAGTTATAATACTTTGAGACACTACAAGGAATCGTATGTTCATATTGGTGATCTGCTTGTTGATGGTGTAGAAATGTACGAACTTGTTCCGAAGGAAGCACCTGTGAATCAAAAGGAGAGAAAGACTATGAAACAGAGACACGGAAAACCAATAAATCTCTTCAAGAGAAATTCCTAAGTGAACGTTTCAAACTGTTTTTTTTCAATTTTATTGATAATAATTGTCTTGACGACTTTCTCATAGCAGTTCTCATTTGTCCCATTCTCGTTTCACCTGTTTTCAGCGTGGAAACTCTCATTCCTGTTACCCACTATTTTGATCAATGTTGTTTTGTATTTGTTTAGTGCAGCTGGATATTTTTATTGAGGTTCTACTCCAGTTCAGCACAAAATATTATTATTTTTTATTGCAATTTTTCAATAAACTTTGTCTTTCTTTGTGCATATCTGCTAGAAACTTTCCAGGATTTGGAATAATTTCAACCGAAAAATTAGCAGGAGTACCTAATAAGGTTCCGAATCGATACTCACTGATTGATAATCAACTGATATTTTGGTAGAAATGATTATCAAAAATATCAAAAAACTACTGCTCATTTTTCACGTGATAATCAAAAATATCAAGTTCATCAATTTTGATATTTTTTGATAATCAAAACAGAATCAGAAATATCAAAAATATCAAATTTGATATTTTGATATTCAGAGAAAAATGTTCAAGAATTGTTTTCACAAACTGTTTTCTCGCAAAAACGAATTAATATGGTTATACAAGCAAGGTTTTTTTTACATTTCTTTGGTTATGAGTTGGCTTGCAGCACTGGTGACGTAAATTTTAAATTTTTCGCATTTTGAAAATCTTGAAAGCAGAAATCGAGTAACTGTAAAAATAGAATTTCAAAACAAGTGAAGAATTGAGGTCGAGAGCCTAACCATCTCTATATTCAGCACAGTTTTTTGAATGCATAGCAATAAGTTTCAATTCCCCAATATATTAGTGCTCTGTTTGTCCTCAGCGCCAAAAACATATCAGACACAAAAAATAATTGAAAAATTTTCTTTCGTGCTGGCAAAACTGAAAATTTCCCGAAAATAGTTGAAAAGGTCACGGAAATTCGACACGCGAGAAAAATATCAAATCAACTTGATAATCAGTTGTTCTTGATATTGATTAATATCAAAATATCGATTATTGATATTATTGATAGTTCACGTTATCAAAACTACTGATATCATGATATTTTTGACTAGTCTGCCCATGCGCCTCCGGCGCATTTGCAGTCGGGACTGTTCGCGGCTACGCCGCTCACTATAATAGCATTTTCACAAAAATTCACGTGAGCGTTTTTCTATCTATTTCTTTTTGCTCCATAAACTTTGTGCGAGTTTAGCGCAGGGAAAACACGTGAATATCGTTCAAAAGGTCCCAAGTTCAAGTTTTGCTCGTGAACTTCCTCTTTCTTCTCATTCTGCGGACATCCGGACAGATCCCGGAAAAACGGACAGAATCCACGGGCATTTTATATATAAGAATGATTCTTGATATTTTTTCAACTGATTCGGAACCTTAGTACCTAATCATGATCTTCGCTACCTGACTAGTATATTCAAAAACAAAGTTAGGTCAGCAAGAAGATCATGAACAGGTTGTCTGCTAGTTGAGGACGGTATCCTTGGGTGACCTGCTTAGACACTTGCAGCTGAAGGTGTGGAGGAAGGGAACTGAAATTGCACTGAAGCACACCAAGAATAATAACAGTATCACCTTCTTCTCATGTTTGAACTATGCAACATCTGACATCCTTGAACGTCTGAAACAGTTTAGCTCACTCAACTGAACATCTGAATCATTTTCCTTCAAAAAAAAAAGCGAACACTTGGTTATAGTTTTCTACGTCATCTCACTAGTAAATATAGAAGCAAAGTTAGGTCGACGAGAATACCGTTACCATGGTGTTCGCTACTATGAATTTAACCAACTTTGTTGTCATGGAGTGCTTTTCCGATACGATGGCCCAGAAGAGAGATTGAGATTAATAACAACTGGCAGAATGCATGATCCAAGTCTCAGTCGGTGTGTTACTAGTCAACTAAGGAAGCAGAGTGACACGAACGATGAGACCCGTACCATAATATCCGCATGGAAACTTACCTGGTTTACTTTACAATGCCGTGAGAAAACAGTTAAACCAGCTGGCCCATTGATGTCTTCCCCGGGGGGACTGTTCCATATTTCGCTCTAGCTCATCAAGAACCTCGGTCAATGCCGTCCTTATTAGTTGACGGAGTGAGGTGCTCTGAAACATATCCTATGTCTCGTAGTGTGATCAGTAGTCGTGTCTAGACACACCAAGCCTAGTCGAGACTCTCGTGTGTATTTATCCTCGAGTTACCAAGCCAGATCAAAACACCATCATGTGTGTCTACTCACTTTTAGTTGCCCATAAACAACCTTTCTCTCAGTCACAAGGATCGTAGGTAGGCGGAGCCTGCTCTCAGTCCGTGCTGGGCTCTCTGAGCAACATGAGCAACCCGCCACTATACTATTCCGTGACCAGTCATTAGTATCAGAATTAATCCGAAGATCAAGGAGTGGCTGGCTTTGAGCAACACCTTACCCCACTATACTACTCCAACGGCTAAATGAGTCGCCTTGGCATTTTGTCCTTGGAGGGTAAATCTCCACAAATTATAGGATCATGTGAGTCGAAACCAAGGCATCAATGTTGGGCGTGACCTAGTACAAAGCTCTCTCTGGACTCTCTTCTTCTAATGGTGGGCGGAGCCAAGGGTGATCCATGCTCAGACCATCATTCATTCTACTCGTTTCGGGCTTTGAGTGACAACACGAAGCCCTCCCTCCAAAGAAACCGTGACCCTTTTTTATGCTATCGAACTTAAAATGAACTAGTATGGGAACCGGTAACGGGTTCTTTGGTTTGGGTTGGCTCACCCCTATGGCTCTCCGAGGGAACCCGTTCAAACAAATCTTACTAACGAGATAGGCAGTAAGATTTTTTCAACGGGTCCCTGCGGATTGAGTTGGATATTTGTTAAAGGTGACCTACTATTACAGGTTTTTCAGGTCGATGCACAAGGGGTCGAGCGGGTCACAGGGCTCATGATTCACCCTTGTGCGCCGTTTCCACTGTGCCGTCTGGCTGTCCTGGCTTGAGGCTGCTAGGGTTGCCGTTCTGTCAGAGGGACTGAGCACACCTCAAGGCTACATAGCCCGCTCTCCGAAGGAACCCGATCCATTATGAGTACTAACGAGTCGGATAGTACACTTATTGGAGGGGGTTCCCACGGATTGAGTTGGGTTTTTGTTCCAGGTTGCTCATAACGAAGCAATCCTTGTGCGGTCAGTCTGGAGCTCCCTAGGACCCGCTCGAGCCGAACGAAAAGTGGGAGGAGTCTACTTTAACGCCTGCTCTCCGAGAGAACCGTGGCGTTGAGCATACTGTAGGGAAAAATCTATAGCTAACAGTATGCTTTTCGGCGTCGGGTGCCCGCGGATTGAGTTGGCGATTTGTCCTAGGTGTCATTCTGTTACAGGGTTTCCAGGACGGTGCACCATGTTGGTACCTTTCTGAGCCACGAAAAGTGGAAACTGTCTCGTATCGGGCTCTGAGCAACACCTTAGTCCACTAAACTACTCCGAAGTACCTAGTCAATTCTCCTCTTGGTGGCTGAGACCTGAGACGGTGCACCATGTCTCGTTACCTACTTTGAAGCTCTCCCTCTTGAACGACTTGACTTTCTGGGACCGAGTGGGCGTGGTCTACTTCGAAGCTCTGTTTGTCTAGACTTCCTTTTCCTAGCAACCAAAAGTGGGTGGAGTCTCCAAGCCAACTCTTGCTCAGACTTCCAACCACTACTCATTCTTCGGCCACTATACTACTTTACTCAAAGCTGGCTCTCCGAGGGAACCTGATCCAAGAAACATACTGACGAGTCTATAATCATCAGTACGCTCATTGCATCGGGTACCCGCGGATCGAGTTGGACAGTTCCCCAGAGAGCCCGCTCGCCGAGGAAACCCGCATCTCTATGTATACTAACGAGTTCCAGAACCAACAGTATGCATATTGCATCGGGTACCCGTGGTTGGAGTCGGCTATTTATCCTAGATGAATTTCTATTACAGGTTTTCAGGATCAAGTGAGGGGGCTTTCGGGGCTCACTAGGCTCCGTTAGCATTAGTGAGCCGTTTCCACTGAGCTCGCTAGTACCTCTTTGAGACTTTCAGGGCTCACTGGGCTCGCGAAACTCACTTGACTCATGATTTATCCCACTGAGCCGGTTGCTAGAGTTGTCGTTCTGTTACATTTACTAGGGGATCATGGATAGTTTCCTTCCTGATAAAGAAGACGGTCTAGACAAGCTGGCAAGATTAGAAACCCTCCCCTCCCTCACATCATTCCCGATACGGGCGCCCTTCTCCAAGCCGACAAGCGGATACCCCTCCCCCTCCTCCCTTTCCTCTTTTCCATGGCGTCTCTATTAGAGATGCCCTCCTGAGGAGAGCTTCTCGGTCCTCCTTGTCCGGTCCCCTCCGTTAGGGCAAAATATAAGCGGCGACTGGTGGTTCTGGAGACATGGAAAGGTGTGCAGCAGTAATTATGGGCTTTAGAGCTCCCGGTTTACCCTCCCCCTCTTGATTCACCGGAAAGATGACATATGATGCGGCTCAGAATAAAATATAGGTGTCGTGCACCTAAGAAACAGATGGAGGTTGGGAAGAAGGGAAAGCAGAGAGACTGAGTATCTGGGTTACGGTAGTTGATGGAGACGCAGAGTCGGCGCACTGCACTTTTCCCGGAGCATGAGATAGCGCAGGCAATCAGTTGTTCTTTCTGTCTCGAACTCAGACTACTAGAGTGTCTAGCTGTCTGTGCTCTCTGCGAGAAAACAGAGATCGTGCATGCCGCCGAGATACAGACAGCCAGAGTGCCTGGCTGCCTGCGATCTCATTATGAGAGAGCGCAGACCGATTTCATGTGATCTTTGGCTGATAATCCTCTGAGTGCACGACGAAACCACGAGAGGTATACGGTAGTGATGACAAAGATGTTTTGACGCCTTCCATTCAGAATCACGAGCTCTTTTCAGTGACTCAGAACTAGTGATCTTTAGGGAAGTACGCGAGAGACTTGAGCACAGAGAAATCTTGTGATTGGAAGAAGTATAACAGATTTAGTACGTAGAGGAATCGAACCGAGGACTGGGAAGCGGCGATTTCAATTTTCTGGATTATCTGAACATCATCTAGCTAATCCTGAACTATAGAAAACATGAGATTCTACAAATTTGGTTGATATTTGATCTCTCACTGTATGTCTTGTACATTTAGTTAGAGAATCAAGCATGAACCAGACTTGAGTGATCTCTTATCACGTTGGAATACTTAGGATAAATGTAGTCTGGCAGCCAGTTACTCGCGAGCAAAAAAAAAGTAAAGTTGGGTGAGGCAGTGAAGAGGGTCTCAAGGGTGATACAAAGGGTAGTACGCAGTGAAGGAGGAGGAGGGTGGTTACCTGTGACAACCACCACCTCGGACCAAACTTGACGTTTGAAGAGTTTTGAGTCTGAGGAGCTTTGAAAAGGTGGTGAACAATAAATCACAGAAATGAGACTAATTTGGGTGCTTCTCCTTTCCTGGCACCGGGAAACATGATGAATAATTTCAGGTTTTAATCTATTTTCATTTACTTTCTCCCAAGAACCTAAAATCCACTGCGATTTCCTTGCCTTCACGCCGTTTAGTCGCGTGTCTCTCCCGTTTTTCAAGTTTTCAGATCCCGAGTTAGGTTCTCCTATATGCTGAACTTCCATAAGACTTTGGTCATTCCTAAGTACTAAGTAATTCCCAACGGCTCGTGATTCTGAATTACATTTTGGTCACCACTACCGTATACCTCATGTTTACACTATCATCACACACGGAATAAGTTGAGAAAATTCTAAGTTTGCGATGTTTGGGGCCAATCGAAGCTTTATTTCTCGCATCTCAACGATGTAAACAACAAGATCTCCCATTTCTTGAGTTACCCAAGTCCCTTGTGTCCTCTACAACGATCTTTGAAGCCGTTCGACCATCATTTTTGTACTAATTCTTAGTCAGGTGGATTTCTAAGAGCTTGTGATTCTCGAAGATTCTTAGAAATATCTTGAAAATGACATTTCCCGTTAATCGTACCCCGTGCCATGTTGTCAGAGGTATCCAACCAAAGGTACGCAGAGGCAGAAATTTTTTCGAAACCTCTCTAAAACTATTTAGAATGTCACTTGCCATGTTGCCCGTGGTAACTTGTAGACGGAAGGCGGTATGTACGACTAGAGTGTGTGATCAGCTGCATTCTCTCCCTGTCACCACGACTACTATTGCTTGCTCTGAACATATTCTACTGATATTCTGAAAGGAGCAAACCCAAACGAGGCGTCTATCTTTGTTCAATCACCAATTGCGTTGAGACAAATGGTGATGTAGCAGATAGGCATCTCATGTGGGAAGAGCTTGTATTTGAACGGGTAGGTTAACTTGCAGACTATCAATAATGCAGGACAACGTTATTCTGAAAAAAGTCCGCTAAGCATCCGTTTTATCATTTTCGTACTAATTCTTAGTCAGGTGGATTTCTAAGAGCTCGTGATTCTCAAAGATTCTTAGAAGCTTCTCGAAAACTTTATGAAAGTGGCATTCACTTGTAGTATCCAGTGCCCTGCTGTCAGAGGTATCCAAATCGAAAGTGGGCGGAGGCAGTAATGTTTTCGAATCTTCTGGAAAACTAACCAAAATGTCGATTCTCGCTCGGGCATAGGCGGTGTTTACATCCAAAGTTTGTGATCAGCTTCATTCTCTATCACCAGTTGTATCCGCGTAAGTGTGACCGGCTCAACTAGATGAATCAGTCGTGTTCATTTCAGCAAAGTAGCGATAATGAGCCGAGTGATTCATCTATTGAGATATGTTCTGTGCTGTCTTTATTATTTGTGGTTCATCTATAAATTGGAGACTTAAAATCGTCTTGCAGAATTCAAGGATGGGTTAAGATATGTTCCAACTATTCACTTTAGAAATGAATTCTCTCAATTCATGCGCTTCTGAACCAATCGACGCGTTGGGCTACGATTTTGGTGTATCATGTGTAATGAATCTACCCTTCAGTCTATATTCTCAAAACATATTTTTTTCTATCACAGTTTGTCGGAATAAACAAAAAGAACAGAAGCTTTTGGTGCATAGATAATAACAGAGTTCTCTGATTGGGCTGTGGGCGGGGCATGTCTGAGCAACAAAAGAGAAAATGAGAAAAAAAGGAGTGAGTGTACATGTTATGTGTTTGTTTTTTGAGAGATTTCATTTTGTTTTTTCCGTTCTGGCTGCATTAACACAGTTCTATTTTTTCACATTGTTCTATTCTTATATTCCAGATTCCTAGGCATGTCAAACCTTCCAGATGTTGTGAAAGATTGTATTGAAAGAGAGAAAGAAGGACGAGCAAAAACACACTCGACAACTGCCCCTGACATCGTGAGAAATACAGCAAAACCGCAGGCTCAGAATGCAAGCAAAGAAGACAATAGTGGATTCGATTTTCTACCAGAATTGGAAGATGTGACAATCCCACATGGGTCACACTACTCCGACGTGGAAGATGACTTTGTGAAACTTCAATAAGTATATTAATTTTTATTCAATTAGATAGATTGTGACGAGCTCTGCACTTTATCGATATCTTAATAAATTACAACAATTTGCTATAATAAATCTTCAAATACAAAAACTGATGTACTTCTTTTAATCCTGAACAAAACCTGTACCCAAGCGGGACAACAGAACAAAAAAGACCACTGTAGTGTAGTACTCCATCTGGCTACACAATCACTGAACAAAGTTTCCTCGTCTCTGCGTCTCATCATTGATAACACTTGACTACATCATAGCCAACAGTTCTCATTATTCATTAAACCATACACTCCAATTCTACGTGTAGTCTTATCAATTATTTATAGGTCTGGAAACTTTACCTTTTTCTGGTTTTTACAGTTTATTCCCTAAATTATTTCTGAAGATGGTTCGCGAGTGGAGACGGTTGAAGAAGATTGATGATCTCACTTATATGTATGTTTTTTCTTTTTTTTTCCCAGAAAATACCTTTTGGAACCGATTGAAACTGTAATTTCGGTCAAAAAAAAAGAAAAAAATATTCCAGAGGAGAATGCGATTCTGAACATCCGGCCGCCCGTGTCTTCGGAGGACACGTTCTGGCTCAGGCCATGTCAGCCGCCTATTACACCGCTCCAGAAGGATTCTACGTGCATGCAGTGCATTGTTATTTTATTAGAGGAGGTGAGTGTGACAAATTTCAACCTAATTCTGATTTTGGACTTCAGGAGAAGAATCAATTCCGATCACTTACAATGTGAAAATTATTCGAGACGGAAGGAATTTCGCTATTCGATATGTGGAAGCAGTACAACACGGAAAAGTGATTCATTTGGCAGAGTTTTCATTGCAGAAGGTGTGTGATAGCGTACCTGACATCGTAATTTACGACAATATCCTTTTTGCAGCTCGCCAGTGTGAAAGACACGTTCTCCCTAACCCCTGAATTCCCCGCCCACGTACCTGGACCCGACGGTCTCATCAGCAACATCACAGGACGTCATCAAAAAGTTGCAGAGGGATTTGACGCCCGAGAGCTTCGAGGGCAAGTTACAGAAAGAATGGCTCCGAGTCTAGAAATCCGACCCGCCGATTTGAATATGTTCCTGCATGGAACAGGTGGTGTCAATCAGAAACAGTACCTCTGGATTAGGTACAAGATTCCTGTTGGTGAGTTTTTGGAGAATATTCCTCAAAATCGAAGTTGTGGACTCATATAACTGTCAGAATGTAGATTTCGGTGAGTTCCACATGTCTGGAAACTTGGAATCAGCCAGACCAATTTGGGCTGCACAAGAACGACGCGTAGAGCTCATTGAGATTTACCTTTGAATGCGTTTGCAAGTTCAAAATTAGATTTTGAAGAAAATCGCAGGTCTCTATGATTTGGCCAGATAAATCTCAAAAAACCTGAGTTTTTGAGCCAAAAATCACTGAAAATGCCAAAAATTGACCCTTTTTGACCGAAAAATGTTGTTGAGTTCGTTCTATTTTTCTGCAGCTTTTCGAAGCTAGTTTTACAATTTGCTGAAAACAGGCGATTTTCACTGAATTTGAATTTTTTAAAATTCAACTTACAAGAGATGTCACTTTAGAAAAGCGTTGGGAATTTTCTGAAAATTTGCAGGCAGGTACACTTTGGCCCCCTGAAGCCGAAAATCATAACGAAAAGTTCCACAAATCCCGAAAATTGGGGTAAATTTTCATTTTCCGTGTTTTCCAGTACAGTAGTTTCGGGAAATCTCAATATAAGAACGGTAAACGGTGTTCAAATTCTGTTTCGAATAAAGTAGGACCATTTTTTAATATTTCGAACAATTTCCGACACTTTTTGGGAAAAATTTTTTTTTTGAAAAATTTTGCTTGACCTGGTACCCCCTGTTCATCCAAAAAAAATTGGAAAAAAAGTGAATTTTTTCAAAATTTTTTCACGTTATTCTGGCATATCCGGGATGTCACAGTTCAATTTTCACGTCCCATAAACCATTTTGAAGGGAGTTATAGCGATTTTTTCGAAAATTCGAAAATTTCCGGTTTTCGAAAATTTTTCAAAAACTTGATCTAATATTGAGAGAAACTCGAAAATTCAAGTTTTTACATCCATACAAGTTGAGAAAAAGTATCTAGACTAGAATCGGCGTCAAATTTGAAGATTTCAAAAATTTTTACGAAATTTTCAGACCCAAAATCTGAAAATTTTTATTTTTGAGTTGTGGAAGTTAGGACCAAAATTTTTGTTCTTAGGGTGTCCAAATTAGTGTTTTGGCCAATTTTCAGAAAATTCCCAACGCTTATCTAAAGTGACATCCCTTGTTAGAGCACGATATTGAGTTTCTTGACCCCAATTAGAAGATTTCGAGCTCAAAACCATGGTCCGGGACCGATATTACCTTTATACATATATACCTTTATACAAAAAATACCTTTATACTAGGAAATTTTCAGACAAAACCGATTACATGCTCCGACATGCCACTATTGTCTATTTGTCTGATTTGGAGTTGGTGACAACTGGTGCTTTGTGTTTTGATGATAAAATGTTCAAATTGCAAACTTCCATGGATCATTCCGCGTGGATTCATCAGTATGAGTGAGTTCTGATAAAAAGGCTTTTGTGATTTGTAGAATTTGGGGTTAAGACTGAGCAATGGCAGACTCTCGTATTGTTTTTACATCAAAACTGATAAATACTTTATGTAGTTTGTAGCCTTTTCTTATTCCAGATTCGACATAAACGACTGGATCCTTTATGAACAAGAATGTGTGGCCAACTCCAACCATCGAAGTTTAATCCATGGACGGTTATGGTCGAGGGATGGGAAGTGAGTTTTCTATCGATAGACATGCCTTTATAAAAGAGGTTATTCAGACTCATCATGTCGACATCCCAAGAAGCGCTGATCTACAAAGTTCAACCGAGTAAAATTTAATTTTTTTTAAAATAAATATTTGAATGTATAGTTTTTTTTTCTGTTGTTAGGGGTCTGAAACTCATTAAGATGATTGAAAAGAGACAGTTTTGTAGAGACTAAGACCACAAACTACAAGTTTTGCTTAGCATCAAAAAGTATGAAGATCACAACAATCCTGGTAGTTTTTGAGCACTCAGGTTCTAGTTGTTTCGGTCCAAAAACCTTTGAAAACGGTCAACAATTAACAAAGTTAATGACTTATTTACTTTTGTAGAGGCTAAGGGCACAAAGACTACAAAGCTTCGCACCAGGGCGTCAGGCGTTTTGTAGAGGCAAGATTGTAGTTTGTAGCCTTAACCTCTACAAACTGTCGCGCCAAGGCGGCAGGCAGTTTGTAGAGGCTGCGGACACAAACTACAATTTATGCTTAGAGTGTTCAAGAATAATTTTCTCTATTTTCAACCGTTTTCAGACCACAATCAGAAGAATTCAATAATGATTTACATTTATTTACAATTATCGACTTTTTCGAATAAAGACCAGCTTTAGATAAGAAATTGATCAGGAGAGAGTGAAAGGCCATTTTTACAACACAAGTTAAAAGTGATTATAAGGGGAAAATGATTAAATAAAAGTTAATTCTCAATGACTTCGGTGTCTTCTGGAACTTTCTCCTCTGGATTCTTCTCTTCTGAATCCCCATCTAACTCCTCATCATCCTCCTTCACATCCAACACCTCAAAATCATCGTCAATCTTCACATTCGCCGCTCCGATATCATCGAATTCTTTCATCTCAATCTTCATTGAAACTCCAGTATACGGCTCGAATTTCGGCAGGTATTTTGGTCGTTTCTCCAGGAATTCGAACATCGGAGGTTTGGAAGCTGGCAAGGTGGTCTTCTGAAGTTCCTGACACAAATTGTCGAAATCCTCACGGCTTTCACAGAACAAGGCGAGAGCCAAAGAAGGATCAATGGACTCGAACTCCATCCATTGCATCATTTGACAGTGATAGGTGGAGTCGTCCATTTTTGTGTAGACATCAGAAGTTTGGGATGGGAGTGGTTCGAGGTCCTCCAACTCACTGAAGTTTGTGTCATGCTGCTCGGATTCGGTACTTGGCTCCTTCTCGGCGAACACTTTGGAGGTCTTTGGGCGGCAATAGTGGGGATCCAGGTAGAAGAGTTTGGTGCCGGCAATTCCAACAAAGTAATGAGCAAGGTTAGGTTTTCCGCCAATGATTCCAACGCATTGGGGGAGTTTGAAGAACTCTTGAATGGCTGGAAGGTAGCAGGTGTTGATGGAGGTTAGGCCGAGACGAAGGGGGATCATTAGGAGTAGTGGACGCCATTCTCCTTCTTTTGAGGTGATGGTGGCGTAATGTTTCTCGACTTGACCGTTTTCTGGAAGTTTGGCAAGTTTTGGATTGAGTTTTTGAGCATAGTTACTGGTATTATACTATGGGTAGGGTATTTTTGTTTCTTCTGCTGTAGTGTACTTTGGTTGATAGGTGTTCTAGATTAATCTAGAAGAAAGGACAAAGTAATCAATTAGAAAATTGTTCCAAATTAGAAGATGTATTGTCTGCCTGCCGCCGGAAAAAGCAGGCAAGACAGTGTGTAGAGGTTAAGGGCACAAACTACAATCTTATAAAATCTTGCCTCTACAAACTGCCTGTCGTGACAGTTTGTAGAGGCTAAGAGTACAAACTACAAAACTTGTATTGCCTCTACAAACTGTCGCACCAGGGCGGCAGTAATTTTGTAGAGGCTAAAGGCACAAACTACAATGCTGCCTCTACAAAATGCCTGCCGCCTTGGCGCGACAGTTTGTAGAGGCTAACGGCACAAACTACAAACTTGCCTCTACAAAATGCCTGCCGCCTTGGAGCGACAGTTTGTAGAGGCAAAACGCCATTTGTAGTTTTTGTGCCCTTAGCCTCTACAAAAGTCGACAGCATTGTGGTTTCGCTCGTACTTAACCATTTGATATGCTTTTTTGACCGAATTACTCAGATTTTAGGAATTAGGTATCAGGCGCCTGTATCACTGTGATCAGAGTGCCTTAGATTTGAAACTTTACATCTCAGTTGCGCGTTGGGGTAGCAAAAAGTAATCAACTACGAATATGTTAAAAATTAGAAAATCTACCATTTTGTAGTAGTTCACTTTTTAATATATTCAATCCTAAATGAAGTACAATGTTTCAAACAAAAGCTATGATCCTAGAGACTGTTGACGATGTTACTATGTTCGAACCGTCATATCTCAGTTTCGGTATTTGGTATCAAAAAGTAATCAACTACAAAGTTACTCAAAATTACAAAACTCACAACTTTGTAGTTGACAACTTTTGATTATCTCTTCTCCCAATCCTATTATACCGCTTTAACTTCCACTTACCCATGATAAGCTTAACTGCATCTTCACTTGGATAAGTGGTGGCCATTGTTAATGCGTCCTCCTTCACCAGAATATTATCTAATGCCACATGAACAGCCACATTAGACCAGTCATCAAAAATAGTCAACTTCTTCAAAACCTGAGCAGCAGTGTTCGGTCCGAACCATTTCGAGATCTCTTTGCCCTCAGTGACGCCCATTTGAGCTGAAAATAAGGTCTCAAGGTCAGTTTTTCCGGATGTCCTTGTTATAGACTTACCAATTTGATGAATCGAATACAACGCGTCTTTCTCATCGAAGAACATCTGTAGAATCTTCTCATAGACTACTGAAGTGGTTTCAATATCCCATTCGAAGTGTCGGCCAATGTGTCTTCTGAGGAGCACTTCTCCGAGGAGCATCTGAGCACACCTTAACATGCATCCCCATCCTTGATCCGATGTTGGTCCGGTACCGCCTGGAAATTTTGTGCTCTTTTTGTTTCAAGAGTCGGATAATTTCGTGACCGCGTGGTGAAGTGGTTAGCAAGTTTGTTTTGAAATTTTAGGTTTGGGGTTCGATTCCGTATGAGGTCAAATCTTTTTAATTTTTTTTTCCCTAGCAGGAATTTTGTTTTTGACCCATTTTCAATAGATTTCAGTCACTTTTTTGCGTTTTTCAGTCCTAAAACCAAATAATTCTAAGATATAAGACCAAATCTTACTCTATAGGTAAATCTTCTTTTAGTTGCACTTTTTGAAAAAAAAACCTAATTTGGAAAAAAAACCATCTTCATCTTTCATCACTGTTCGAACGGACCCTTTCGACCTCGGTAACCACTCCCTCCCTCCCACTGGGAAAAAAAGAACAGTCGCACTATTCTCATTGCCATCTGTCACCGGGTTCTCAGTGCACTAGGTAGAGGACTCGGTTACACTTTTGCCTTTCAATATTACACCTCAGGGTTCAAACCCGAGTGGGTTGGAATTTCTTTTTTCTTTTTTCTACTACTTCCAGACACCCTTTTCCCATGTTTTCCCGCAAAACAGTTAGTGAAAAACTCACCTATTGGAGAAAAATCCCTCCTATATGTGAACCAAAACCGGGACGACATGTATTTTTTCATTGCTTCGATTCCTGAATAACAATTTTTATCCTAACAAAATCCTGCCTTAAAACGTACCATCTTCCTCGGTGATCTCCTTTCCCAACGCCCAAATCGGGAATTTATCGATGGAAATTCGCTCGAAAGAGTCACAAAACGGTGGTTCTGCCGTCAAAATCGTCTCCACAATTCCCACTCCTTGACTCATTTTCATCAATGGCTTCTCGGGTAAGGCGGGAAATTCAAAATACTCGAGAATTCGACTGAAATTCTGTACAAGCGGTGGCAAAATCGATAGCATGTGAGTGGTCATTTAGTGAGGAATAATGGGGTGTACGTGGTGGTGGCGTGGAGGTGTTTGCGGACTGGTGAGCGGGAAGAGAGGGGAATATGAAGAAGAAGGGACCTGTTAGAAGAGGGCAGAAGGGCCAAATGAGATGTCGTGGTGAGATACGAGATGATGTAGATGGGAATGTACCTTTGAAAGAGTAATTAGGGGAATTGCTTAGAATTGCTAACTGTAAAATCAAGTTTGCGGAACGGGGAAAAGAACTATAAGGAATTTTTTTGAAGTGCATAGAAAAATGGCTGGTTATTTGCACTTCTGGTAACAAATCAAATGGTTTTTGAACCTGGAAGCCCGTTTTTTTATTGTTTTCGTCCAAAAAAGGGATTGAAAAAACAGGCTAAATACTCCTGATTTCAATCAGAGTTCACTCTGACGTTTCGCGATTTTTTCAGAATCGAATTTTCAGCCTTTCCAGATTTTTAGACAAATTTCTCAAAACATAATTTGAAACGGAAAAAGTCAACTTTCCAGTTTTCCGAAAAGCGAAATGGGTGCAATGCCCTCCACGAAACTCTATAATCTCTCTTGTTCTGCTTACATTGGCATTTTCTTATCGTGAAAAATCATGTTTTACAAATTCATCTTGAATTTTATACTACGAATTTTGATTGAACTTGAAAGCGCACCAAAACGATTTGGCAGCGTGCCAACTTGAAAAAAAAAACGTTTTGGCACACTGCCAGCATAGCTTGCGATAGAGCGAACGTCGCAAAAAATTATCTGTGTAAACTATTTATTTATATGGCAGGAAGTGTGAAATTGAAAAGTACAAAATCGTGATAAAACATTTTGACAAGTAATTCCATGAGATACGGGCTAGATTCCAGTCTCTTCGCTACAAAAGCAGTGGCTTTTGAGTCTACAGTACTATGGGCGGTTCGTCCAGAGGACAAAGAGGTTTCTATGTATTTCAGAGAGCTCTCTGGGACAGAGTGGTTACGAAAAATTGGGAATAGTTGGGAAGTAATTGAAAAATTATGGGAGGAAGAATAAGGAATGAAGGTGAAGTTGGAGAAGTACTGGAAGAGATCGCATCGCCAACTCTGCGGGAAAAAGTGACGATCCTCGTAGGTTTTCTGGAAGGTTCCACGCTCGATTTGACCCCACATTCTGGCTAATTCCGTCTCCATGAAGCATGTCAGGTTCCTTCCACAACCATTACAGTATTTCTGAATCACTGGTTTACGATAGCATTTGTCCACGAAGCCGGAGACAAAACGTTCCAGAGGGTGACGAACCATCATGATGTTTGTCCAGTTGTTGGGTTGAGGAGGGACCTGGAAAAAGGGAATTTTGGCTGTACTTCGGTCAGGACTGGGGGAATCGGGCCCGGTCGCGGATAAACCAAATGGTCTGAATTTTTGCCAAGCGACCAATCCATGACTGGGGAAAAATGACCGCGGCCCGACCTTACTGCCCTAACGAAGCTGTATGTTCAGAGCAGTATATCTCGGTTGTCTTTGAAGTTATCAAAATGGTTTCAACTAATAAAATGTTGACAATTCTTTGCTCAACATTTCTTCAGTTGATTACTTTTTGATAGCTTTAAGGGCAATCGAGATACACTGCTCTGAACATACAGTGCCTAATTTACAAGAACTAACCTTGAACTTCTTAAACACGCCTCCCAAATTCCTGAACTCATTCTTGAACATACAAAACCGAATGATCTTCCAATCCTTCAACAACTCCCTGTGATTCGCCAGAAACTTCTTCTCATCCCTCAAATAACAGAACATTGACGTCATTACTGTACTCATACTTTTCTGAACCACACAAGTGGAGAGACGGTATTTCGGAGCAGTCTGAGGATCACTGTAGGTTCATAGGAATACTAAAAGGTAAGGTTTTTCATACCCGGATTTCTCCCTCGAAGTTTTTGAGACCTGGAACGCAAGGAGATGAGTTTTGTGTGCACATTTGGAGAGGGGATAGGCTGGAGGTACGGTTGGGGAGGGTCTGGAAAAAAGGTTATGGGAGAGCAGTTCTGATGAGGCAAACACTCAACTGCTATATTCGGCTCTTTTGCTATGCATCAACTGCTAGAGCAAAAGCAGTTGAGACATCGAAAGTAGCAAAAATAGTAGTTGATCTATAGCAGAAGAGCCAAATATAGAAGTTGATAAACTTCATAGCAGTTGAGTATGTACCTACTTTGCCTGTGACGCTCATTTTCAAAAAAATCCTTACATTCAAGTTCGCTCTAATCAAATCTTCAATATTATTCAGTCTCTTCTCAGATTCTCGTCGCTCCCAATTCAACATTTTGTAGAATTTCGGCGTCTTTTTCGGTTTCTCTGTAGTCGTCGTCGTCGTCGTTTTTGTTGAATTCTCCACAGTCAGCTTAGAGACAGAAAATTCGGAATAAAACAAACAAAACAGGGCGAAAATAGTGGCGAAGACGATAATTCGAAGTTGTAGTCGTCTCGTTGGTAACATTGGGGGAATATTTTCTGTTTTTTGTTTCATTCTTTTTTTTTCCCCACATGATTCTCGACCAGACGCTTCGGAAGGGATTATCCCCTTCGATTATCGTCACTTTTAACGAATTTTTCGAAACTGTTCTTTAAAGGATGGTGATTGTTTTGAGTTTCATGTTTTGTGCAAGGGTAATTGCGCTCTATTGAATCGTGGGATTTGGAGGGAGTTCAAAATTCAATTTTGGTAAAAATCAGGGTTTTGTGGAAAAAAGAGATTTTAGATTATATTAAATAAAACAGTCAGTATTAAGTTTTGTTTTCCTCATAAGAAAAACTAGATTCAATTTTCCGAATTTTTTTTTGATAGCGCATTGCGTCCCGAGCGCATTTTTTTTGATAGCGATAGCGCATTGCGTCCCGAGCGCATGCGTAATTTTTTAAAGTGAAGCATGCTGTTTACACGTTGTGAATGTCAATCTGATGCAATATGATTCACGATTTGAAATTGCGAAATACGGAAAGTTAGGTTATAAGGTGGTGGGTTAACAGACCAAAACATGGGGCAATATACCAAAATATTTATTTGTTTTATTTTCAACATTCGCTTTTTAATTTTATTTTCTTTGCTCTTCTCACTTTTCGTTTATTCTGTCATCGAACAAGCGATTTGTTTGCTTTTCCTGACTGTCTTTTCAATGGTCGTAAGATATGGTACACTGACACGCCGACGCCAAAATGCAGACTCAGTGAAAAACTATTTTTTCAGCGCCAAATTTTTAGTTTTTTAAGATTTCTGAGCGTCATTTCTCAATTGAACTTTCTTTTTGTTTGAAAAATTTAATTCACTTCTCACTTAATCGATTTTTTGTTATGGCGAAGCTAATTTTTTCTTGAAACTTGTCAATTTTAGGCCCTAAAATCCCGATTTTTCAGGTAATCAAAAAATGGCGGACGCACGCCCAAAAACTGAAAAAGAGCTGAAGAAAGAGGCCGAAAAGGCAGCGAAGCTCGCAAAATTCGAAGAAAAACAAAAGAAGCTCGCCGAGCAGAAGGCTAAAGCAGCCGCAAGTGATAAGCCAGCTAAGGAGGTTGGTTTTTAAGTTTTGGCTAAAATCTTTATAAAATCAATGAGTTTTGCCGTAAGATTGAAGATTTATGCTAAAATTACAGGCCAAAGCCAAGAAGGACCCAACAGCCAATGCAATTCCAGTGGACAACACGGAGCCAGGACTGAAAAAGGAAATTTCGGCTGAAATTCCATCAGCCTACTCACCAAGCTACGTAGAATCTGCGTGGTATTCGTGGTGGGAGAAGGAGGGATTCTTCAAGCCAGAATACATTGATAAACTGAATCCAGGTGGCAATCCGGAGACGTTTACAATCTGTATTCCACCTCCAAATGTGACGGGAACTCTTCACGTCGGACACGCCCTCGCCACCACCGTTGAGGACACCATCACTCGATTCAATCGAATGCACGGAAAACGGACACTCTTCAATCCGGGATGTGATCATGCCGGAATCGCCACACAGGTCGTCGTCGAAAAGCGTCTGAAGAGAGAACGCGGACTGACCCGACACGATTTGGGACGTGATCGCTTCAATCAGGAAGTTTGGCACTGGAAGAACGAGAAGGGAGACGTGATCTACGATCAATTCCGTAAACTTGGAGCCTCTGTCGACTGGGATAGAGCCGTGTTCACTATGGATCCAAAGATGTGCAGAGCTGTCACAGAGGCGTTCATCAGAATGCATGACTCGGGAACCATTTACAGATACAATCGGCTTGTGAACTGGAGTTGCAGTTTGAGATCTGCGATTTCAGGTAAACACGGAATTGAGCAAAAAGGCATTAAAAACGTTTTTTATTGACTTCTCTAGGTCGTAATTTTCGGTTCAAAATCGTTGAAAAACTCAATTTTCGCCCTATTGTGTTAGTAAAAAGAAAACGGTTTTCAAAAAAAAAAAGACGGTTTCGAGTCAAAAACTCTTATTTTGCGTTGACTTGAACTCCAAGTTTTCGAAGTCGCTGCTGAATTTAGGCGATATTTGAGAGTTTTTGCTTCAAAAACATGCGATTTTCAGTTCATTTTTCCAATACAGATTCTGCCTATTGATCTCGAAAAAGCGGTATTTAGAAAAAAAAATCGCGAAAAATGCAGAAAATTGAGTGTTTCGAACAAAGAATGCAGTTGTTCTTGTTTCATTTCTCATGATTTTCTATCGCAGAACTGCAGTTTTCGGAGCTAATTTTCCATTGATTGACTAGAACTATGCGATATTTGGGAGATTTTAGCCAAAAAAAAAACAAAGTATTTTCAACTCATCGAACTATTTTCCAGACATCGAAGTCGACAAGAAAGAAATCAGTGGAAGCACGTTCTTCTCGGTTCCCGGATACGATCAAAAGATCGAGTTCGGAGTGATGAATCTATTCGCCTATAAGGTCGAAGGATCCGACGAGGAGATCATCGTCTCCACCACTCGTATCGAGACAATGCTCGGAGATTCGGGTATTGCTGTCCATCCAAAAGACCCACGATACGAACATCTCCACGGAAAGTATTGCATTCATCCATTCATTGCATCTCGTAAACTTCCAATCGTTACCGATGACTTTGTTGAAATGGAATTCGGATCCGGTGCCGTCAAAATCACTCCGGCTCACGATCACACTGATTATGAGGTTGGACTGAGACACAATTTGGAATTCCATAACTGTATTACCGATGATGGATTGATTTCGAATGGATGCGGACAATTCTCCGGAATGAAGCGTTTCGACGCCAGAGCCGCCGTGATTGAAGCACTCAAAGAGAAGGGTCTTTACAGAGGAAAAGAGGATAATCCAATGGTTGTTCCAATGTGTTCTCGCTCTAAAGACGTCATTGAGCCGATTCTCAAGCCACAATGGTACGTGAAATGCGACGGAATGGCCAAGAAAGCGTTGGATGCTGTCGCCAGTGGAGAGCTCAAAATCGTTCCGGAATTCCAAGTTGCCACGTGGAATCGATGGCTCGAGTCGCCACGTGATTGGTGTATCTCGAGACAACTCTGGTGGGGACATCGGATCCCTGCTTACTATGTCAGTTTCAAGGATAACAGAGAACAACCATTGAAGGAAGAGGACTATTGGGTCTCGGCACGAACTGAGCAGGAGGCACGGACCAAAGCGGCTAAGAAGTTCGAAGTGTCAGAGGATTTGATTCAATTGAAATGGGATGAGGATGTGTTGGACACGTGGTTCTCTTCTGGAATGTGGCCGTTCGCTGTTTTCGGATGGCCGAATGAGACGAAGGATATGGAATTGTTCTTCCCATCGGCTGTTTTGGAAACTGGACACGATATTCTGTTCTTCTGGGTCGCCAGAATGGTCTTCATGGCACAGGAGTTGACTGGAAAATTGCCGTTCAAGGTTTGTGAGCAGCCTAGACCTCTATAATAACGACACCTAAAATGAAATTATCAACAAAAAATCATATTTTTCTGCTGAATCTCGCTAATTGTTTGATGCAAAATTTCAAAACGGTAATTTTCAGACAAAAGCTTCCTTTTTGCTGAAATCGGTTGATTTACAAGCTTCAAATGAGAAAATTTCAGTCAAAAGTTGTCGATTTCCCTCGGAAATCCCAAAAATGCCTGATTTTTCTCTGAAAAAGTAATAGTTTCCTACAAATTTTCGTCAAAAAAGTTGCCGTTTCCAGTTTGAATTTGCTCATTTTCCGCTGAAAATCCACTTCTTTTCATCGAAAATGTCAGCGCAAACCTGCAGTTTCAGTCTGAATTCGCCCATTTTTAAAGGAGGACTGAAGTCCCAATTTT
>GL379877.1:259626-333495 GCA_000143925.2 Caenorhabditis brenneri | reverse complement strand
GATACATGGAACATCCCACTCAGTCACATCAGGGATGCAATTCTGCCGGTCTTGACGTAGACTACTCGCCGACTCGACACGAATTCACTGGCTGCTGGTTACGACAGATCGATTCGGTCGTTCAGGGCCAGGGATATGAGTAGCAGGAGAGCCTAAAGTCGGGACATTAGTCATGTTGCCTTGCCAGTTTGCTCAGATGATTGGCAGATATTTAACCAGTGGAAAAAACAGTGAAAATCAATTCCACGTATGGCCTCGTAACGGAGAAACTTCGGCCACAGAAAGGGATTTCATGTTTTCAGAGCGGTATATCTCGTTTCAAAGCGATTTTTGACATTTGCGTCAAGAGGAAAAAGTGTTCAGCATGTCCTAATTTACCGGAATCAAAAAGAAAAAATTGGGACTTCAGTCCTCCTTTAAGCTCAAATAGCGCATTTAGAAGCTCTTTCCTCAATAGCCAATAAATGCCATTATTCCAGGAAATCCTCCTCCACGCAATGATTCGTGATGCTCACGGACGCAAAATGTCAAAATCATTGGGAAATGTCATTGATCCACTCGACGTCATCCGTGGTATCACTTTAGAAGGACTTCAAGCTCAACTTCTCTCCGGAAATCTCGATGAGAAGGAAATTTGCGTCGCGAAGGCCGGGCAGGCACAAGACTATCCGGATGGAATTCCAGAGTGTGGAGTCGACGCTCTTCGTTTCGCTCTTCTGAATTACACCTCCCAAGGGAGAGATATCAATTTGGATGTTCTTCGTGTTCAGGGATATCGATTCTTCTGTAATAAGATCTGGCAGGCCGTCCGTTTCACTTTGAATCAATTCGCTGAGAAAACCGACCAGAAACCCACTTTCAACATTGATCTCTCGAAGGCCACGCCCACCGACAAATGGATTCTTTCGAAACTCGCCAAGACTGTCAAGGAGACGAATGAGGCATTGAAAATCTACAGCTTCACTCAAGCCACTACAGCCACTTATAATTTCTGGCTATACGACTTCTGTGACGTCTACATTGAGGCCATCAAGCCAGTTCTCTATGGTGACAATGCAGAGTTGAGACAGATCGCCATCTCCGTTTTACATCTGTGCGTTGACACGGGACTCCGACTCATCTCTCCAATGATGCCGTTCATTTCGGAGGAGCTGTGGCAACGAATCCCTCGTCTGCCGGATGCCGACTACTCGTCACCATCAATCATTGTTGCCCAGTACCCGTTGACGGAGAAGTACGCCAAGTACCAGGATGAGAAGTTGGAGGCCGCTTTCGAATTCGCCAGAGATATCGTTGGAAAAGTCAGAAGTCTGAGAGCCGACTATGATTTGACGGCTAGGACTAAAACTACAAGTGAGCAATGGGTGGGGTTGAGTGAAGCAGGGAAGGGTTGGGTGGGCCTGGTCTGATGAGATGAATTGATTTAAAAAACGAAAAAGTAATTTACAGTCCAAATTCTCGCCGAAACTGCCGAAGATCAGGCGATTCTCAACGATCTCACCGATTTGTTGACCACCTTAACATGGAGCAAGAGCGTAAGTTTTATTGGCAACTAGGAAAAGAAACACCCTTCTATTACAGGTCACAATTCTCGGACAGACCGAGAAGGACAAGATCGAGAAGGGGTCGGCACACATTGCTTGTGGAGGCAGATGTCAAGTCTATATTAACCTGACTGGGATTATCGATACGGCCAAAGAGGTGAGAATTCGCAAAATTTGTCTGTGTGGAGTTTTACGTGAAAATTGGAAAAATGATGTGGAATCTCATTTAATTTTTCAGTTTCCCACGTGTCGAACGAACACACGTCATTCAGATTTTTACGCAAAAAATACATTATTTTTGACGTGGAATGATAAATTTCTTGTCGAAAATGGCATTTTGTACCTAAAAATTACCCAG
Source organism: Caenorhabditis brenneri (assembly GCA_000143925.2). Taxonomy (NCBI): domain Eukaryota; kingdom Metazoa; phylum Nematoda; class Chromadorea; order Rhabditida; family Rhabditidae; genus Caenorhabditis; species Caenorhabditis brenneri. The sequence continues at coordinate 331,593 of GL379877.1, read as the reverse complement.
AAAACGCTAGATTTTATGCACTCAATCATGTCAAATTTGCCATTTCTACTTGAAAAATTGACCTAGATTTCACTTATTTGCATCAAAAATACGTTGTTTTTCCCACTAGAATGACGAAAATGGCATTTTTCACGTGTGATTTTAGTCAAGTCTTCGCTTCAGAAAATGGGGGGAAAATGATGTGACACCTCCTAACATTTCCCCATTTTCCAGATCGAAAAGCTCGGAGCCAAGTTGCAAAAGAACCAAATTTCGGTGAAAAAGATCTCGGATATCCAGTCGACGGCCAACTACGAAAAGATTCCCTCCGGAATTCGTCTTCGTGATCAGGAGAAGAAGGCGTCGTTGGAGAAGGAAATTGAGAATATCACTGCGGCGATCGCTCAGTTGAAGGCGCTTAATTAATTCGTTTTTTTTGGTTTTTTGTCTAATTTCCTGTGTTTTGGTTAATTAATTCGGTTTTTCTCTATTCTATTTTCCCAGTTTTTTTTTTCCATTTCCTCCCTCAAAATTCAAATGTTTTATTGTTTTCACATGGTCTTTTTTTGTTTCTTTTCGCCCTCTCTCCTTATCACTGCTCGTCATTTTTATAGTTTTCCCCGCTCTCCGGTTTTATTTATATGTGTCCGTTTTTGCAAAAGAGAGACCCCATTTGTTTTTCAGTAATAATAAGTAAAATCCATTTCCCCGTTGTTTTCTGCTCCCACCAACAAACCCCCTAATTTGGCTTTATATGTCAAAACATTGACCGGAGCTCTCAGCTCACACACCGTGCTTTTTGCGCTCCAAAACCAATTCGTTTGAGAGTGAGGAGCGAAGGGAAATAAATTATTCCCTGGGATGGGAATTTTTTTTCCTCTCGCCTTTTCGCCTTTCTCCACAGCTCTCCATTTCGAAAATTTCCTCCACCCCACCAACCCACTTTTCCTCTGATTTCTCTGAAACCTCCCACTCTCTCTTTTTCTAGCTAGAAACTCCGAAAAAATAGCGTGGAGAAGTGAGATAGTGTTAGAGAAAAACGAGAAGAAATACAACTAAATAATCAAGAAATGGAGGAGAGACGCCCGAGTCTCCTAAGGGCGGTGGGCGGTGGCTCTCTGCCTTTTTTGGCGACGAGGAAAGAATCGATAACGTGTGTGCTCTCTCCTCCTCAGCGGGGGCTCCGTATGAGCAAAAGAAGAAGCTCACGGGGCGGAAAAGGAGACTACTAGTAGTCGTCACTCTTCGCTTTACACCGTCGTTTTTGACTTTTTTTTATATCTCCCTGTAACAGAAGGGCAGTCATCCGTGGAGCATTATCATGCTTCAACTGATTTTGAGCATGCTGAAATGTTCGTTCCAGCTGACGTGCCTTCGTCACGCAGCACCGCTTACTTGTAACGCCTCTTGACCGTATTTTGCACCTGCCAGTATGGCTCAGTCGGTTAGAGTTTTGGCTTTGGAGAGAAGGGTCCCGGGTTCGATTCCTCGGGGGGTTAGAAGTTTTTGTTTTTTTTTTTCGAAACGATATTTCTTCTTTTTTGAACCGTTTTCTCCTACTTGAAACGAACCGGGCCATTTGAAAAGATTCATCGGCCCGGCCCGGGCTTCCAGATCAAGATTTCGGATAGGCGTTGTTTTTTTGGTACTTAGTAGAGACGATATTTCGGGTCGAAATAATGAACATTGCTTTTTTTCCAATGGTTTTGAGAGTAGTTTTGACATTTTTTCGGAAAAATCTTGGAAAAATTTACTTCCGGCCAGGTCCGTCTTGGGCCGCTATTTTCCAATTCTAAACACTCCAAGAATTTTTGACCCAACCCTTTTTCCCGTATCTAGCTCCGCCCCCTCTAAATGAGCTGAACCTAGATTTTCGTTTTGCTCAGTTTTCCTTATTTCATACTTGTTTTTTTTTTTTTTTTCAGGGTTTTCAGAACTGATTTTTCAATAGGCGATTTTTTATGGAAAAATGCTGCTTTATGATGCAATTTTGGGTTGAAGTGACAAATGTTGATGTTTTTGATACTTTTGTGTGAAAGATGAACCTTTTTGGAAGAGTTTTGCAAAAAAAATTGATGAAAAATTTTCAAAAATTCCAATCCGGGCCGGCATATTTTCCAAGTATGTCTTATTTTTTCTATATGCTCTTTTATTGAAGTTTCATTTTTTGAAAAAAAAATTCTCTGCGTATCTTTTCTTCCTATACTATTCCTCATCTCTCTAGTTTTCCCCTTAACTAAATGAATTGAATTAGCGTGTGTGCTGCACAACGCGCGGGCCCTTGACAAATTGAATTGAAGGAGGGCGTGGCCTATGTTTTCTTCACTTTTTACTTTTTTTTCTAATGAGCAGTTGACTGCTATTGCTCAGAATATAACTTTTTCTAAAAACTGACACTAATTAATTTTGATTCAGGATGGGCGACTACGACTATCTCATCAAATTTCTGGCACTAGGCGACTCGGGTGTAGGAAAAACGTCGTTTTTGGTGAGCTCTTTTTCCAAATGAAGGTGCCTTTTTATTGAAGGTTTTTAGCATCGCTACACTGACAACACGTTCACCGGACAGTTCATTTCGACAGTGGGAATTGATTTCAAGGAGAAGAAGGTGGTGTACAAGAGTTCGCGTGGCGGATTCGGTGGGCGTGGTCAGAGGGTTCTATTGCAGTTGTGGGATACTGCCGGACAGGAGAGGTACGGTAATTGAAAGGCGTTTGGGTTACGGTAGCCGTGATCTGAAACCTAGAATAAACAGCTCAAAAACAGCTCCGTGAGATTGAATTTTTCAAATTTTTTGATTCGATTTCCATTGATTTTCTGGAAATTTAGAAAAAAATAAAGTTTCAAATATTTTCGGTAAAAAATTTTTTCTCAGAAAAAAGTTTGTAGTTTTGTAGAGGCTAAGGGTACAAACTACAAAATTGCCTCTGCAAAATGCCTGCCGCCCTGGCGCGACTGATTGTAGAGGCAATATTGTAGTTTGTAGCCGTAACCTCTACAAAACGCCTGCCGACTGCCTCTTGGGAGACAGTTTGTAGAGGCCAAGGGTATAAACTACAAACTTGACTCTACAATATGTTTCCGTTTTCCAGAAAATGGATCGAAGTAGGGTCAAAAATTTGAAAAACTCAAGCCTGATTTTCGAAATTTCGCGGAGCCTAGAAGGCACAGGGATTTAAGAAAAAAATTAAGATGTTAAGAGAAAACATGAATTCGTGTCGAGACCTTTTTCGTGAAAACCCCGCACCTAGGTTACGGTAGTGAGCAAAGTTCATTCTCTGATTTCAAAACCAAAATAGACATCTAGACACTCTTTCTCTCTCCTGGGATACATTTATTCCACAAGTACAAGAGTACAAATCACTATTATCATCGTCTAGACTCTTTCTATTTATTGTTTTCGACGGAATTCACTCTATGACCAGACACAAACTACAAAATCCATGGATTACTGTAGATTTTGAAACCTTCTGGATAAAAGGTACGAAGAATGACGTTTTTGAAATCAGGACGTCAAGGTTCTGAACGATTTTTGTGTATTTGATACCGTATCTCGGTTAGTTTTTAGGACAAAATTCTGGAAAATGATTTTTTGAGCCAAACAAATCAAGGCGGTCTAAAACAATATTTTTGGGCTTTGACACAAAAATCAGAAAACAAAACACAAACCTTTAATTAGATTACCCTAGATAGTAGTCAAGTTGGTTATGAAAACATCAAAAACCCAACGACCATAAACAAAAAAAACTTACCTATCTAGATTTCTCCCAAATAATTACTATTTATCCTAAACTTTTCAGATTCCGTTCCCTAACCACAGCGTTTTTCCGAGACGCAATGGGATTCATTCTCATCTTCGACATCACCAATGAACAGTCATTCTTGAATATCAGAGACTGGTTGTCACAGTTGAAAGTGCATGCCTATTGTGAGCAACCGGACATTATCATCTGCGGAAACAAGGCAGATTTGGAGAATCGGCGGCAAGTCAGCACGGCTCGTGCTAAGCAGTTGGCTGATCAGTTGGGGTAAGGAGTGAGGGGTAGATCAAAGAATATTCGGTGAGGGGGACTGGAATGAAAGGTTAAGACAAAAAAGCAACAACAAACTGCAGGGCGGCAGGCATTTTGTAGAGGTAAGATTGTATTTTGTGCCCTTAACCTCTACAAACTGTCGCGTCAGAGCGGCAGGCAGTTTGTAGAGGCAAGACTGTAGTTTGTGCCCATAGCCTCTACAAACTGTCGAGTCAGGGCGGCAGGCATTTTGTAGAGGTAAGATTGTAGTTTGTGCCCTTAACCTCTACAAGCTGACGCGCCAGAGCGGCAGACATTTTGTAGAGGCACGTTTGTAGTTTGTGCCTTCAGCCTCTTCAAACTGTCGCTCCAAAGCCACTTTGGAACTTTCAGAAAGATTTTTTTTATATAAAAACTTTTGATACAATCGATTAGTTTTGTATTTTTCAAAAGCCCCGAAAGTTTCATAAAAAATGAGAAAAATAAAGAAAAATATTTAGTTATTCAGCCATGTTTCTCACATAAATTATGATGGAATGCAGAAAAGAAATATAAATAAATCTTGCGATGAAAAATGCGAGGAAAACTTTTTTGAGAAAACTATGGAGCTACTTTCAAGGGGGAAAACAAAAAAATATACAAAAAAAAACAAAAAATTAAGAGTTAATCACAAGAAATTTGGGATTTTAAAAAACAAAATCTTGTTGGAAACAGAAAAACTGTACATTTTAATTGTTGCGTGCATGGCATTGTAACTAACGTTTTTGGTTTTGAATTTCGGATTCCAAGAAATTCTGTGCATTTTTGGCTAATTTCAACGACACTTGACCACCTCCTCTATCATTCCAGCCTACCGTACTTCGAGACATCTGCGTGCACATCCACGAATGTCGAGAAATCAGTAGACTGTCTTCTGGACCTTGTCATGCAAAGAATCCAACAATCAGTCGAAACATCATCACTTCCACTCTCAGAATGTCGGGGTGTAAGCCTTGACGGAGACCCGAATGCCTCCACTTCCTACTGTGCTAATTGCTAATTCTCTAATTTTCTTTCACTTTCAAAAACACAAAATATATACTCAAAGATAGATTTATATGGTTATGCATAATATCCTTTATATTTATTTTCTCTCTTCCGTTTCTGTCTCTCATATCGTTCAGCTTACCTTTGATTTTTTCTATTGTAATCTTTTTTTCTCTCTGTCTCTTCTTATCGCAGATCTCTATTTCTTCATAAACATTCTCCTCCATTTATTTTGTAAGATAAGGATAAATTTATTGAAAATTCTCTAAACGTTTGGGTTTTGATTGAAAGAAAGAAGTTCGTTTCGTTCTCACAAGGGGTGTGACTTGACTTATGCTTTGAGAATTTTCTGTAAACTTTTTCTGGGTTCTTGTGACCCAGGAGCAAAGGTTAAGCATAGCCTCCAGTTCCACAAACCCCAAAAAAAGCCTTTTTCTAAAATGAGGTTTTTGGGATTGCTAAAATACTCAGATGATGATTTCGAAACTCTCAGGCTCCAGTGAGGGCTGGAAATTTTAGAATATACTCTCAGGAGCATCTACTTTTAGACCACGATTTTATAGAGAATTCCTAACTCATGTGAAAAAACATTTTCTTGTCAGCCATCTGAAAATATACAGTCATTCAGGCCTTCAGAATCCAATTCATCTCATAGATATACGGGTTCTGAAATTGCGAATGCTTCGGTAAAGCTCTTCCGAAGTAATAGCAAAATTGTTCTAGAACTTACTGTACCCCCTACAAAAGAAACTTGTTGTTGCGCATAATCAGAGCTAATGGGTATACCTCTACTATCCATTTTTGTGTTATATAGTAGAGATACGCCTTTAACTCTGATCGTGTCAACTGCATAGAATAACAGAAATCATACACGTTTTCGATAAATCTCTGAAAACCGTGTGCGGCAAAATTGCAGAAGTGGGCGGAGCCAAAAAATATAGAAAAAAGTTTTGTATTTTCTACTCGTGACAAAGAAAATTGACCCAAACTTACCATTCTCAGATTTCCGATTTCTCTAATGAGAGAAAATATAAGTTGTTTAGTAGCTAGTATGAGAGAAAAACACAAAAATTAATAAGAAGACATTCAAACCTAACAAATATGAGACAACCCAACCGTTTTTAATAAAAGATAAAATAACAGTGTACAGAAGAAAAGAGATAGAAAGGGGCGGAGTGTAACGGGGGCAGATGAGTCATGTACAGACGCTTTTTGCTTTTTGTTTCACAACCTTCTTCTTGGATAGCACTTTCGAAAATTGTTCTGAATTCAAAAAGTCAAAGGTATTCAATCTATGTGTATTCTCGAAGATAAAGTAGCTGAAAGAGATGATTAGAACACATTTTTTATCCCATCTACCCGCAGAATATAATGGAGTAGAGGTGATTAAATGTGCTCTGATCATTTTGGAATAGCTGAAACCTATTGTATGGTCTTATTTCATGGAAAGTGAGTTTTCAGAGGGGATAAGGTAAAAATAGGTGACCCTGAAAGTTCGGCGTGGGTTTTAACCCGGGGCCGGTCTGGCAGATCATCATAAGCGCTATAGGGGCTATGCTATCGAAGCAAATCAACATCGAGCCAAGACGGTTCCAATGATTTTGATCACAGTGCTTTTTGAATTTTTCATACATCCGGGTTTCGATCGGAGAAGAGATAGCTACGATAGCTCGATATGTTCTGAACTTAAATTGACGAAAGTTAGATCGGAAGGTTAGTTCCGGACAATATAATTTAGATAAATGATTTGTAGACTTACAACGATGGCTAATTTTCAAATTGTCCTATTTATGAAAATAGGGTTCCACCACAAAAAAATAAATTACTGTGCTGTTTTTTGAAACTGAAACGTTCTTTGAAACTGGAACGTATGGAAGCAGAACTTCGACCTAGTTCAAAATTGTCTGTAATACTGATAATTTAAATACCCCCAGCTCTATATGTTTAGAGCAAAATATCTCGGTTGCTTTTAGTGTTATCGGACAATTTTTTACAGATAATACGCCTAAAATGTATTGATAAACTTTCGTCTAGCTGACTACATTTTAAAAGTTTCAAGAGTATCCGAGACATAAAGCTCTCAACTTGAAGTACTGGGTGTATTCTACCGTATTAGGTTTTTTTTTGTGATAATGAAAGTTTTCCGAAACTTTCCGAGTATTAGGTCCTAACACAAAGCTCTAGAAGTTAGGTAGGTTCATTTTGACTGCCCTTGAATTACAGATTTTCTTTTTGTTATTCTCAAAACAACTTCTGTAAAGCTGTTCCTATCCAGCCCTTGTTGTTGTTATTTTTCTGTTTTTTTGCCATCATTTTCTTATTTTTCTTCATTTTCCCCTAGATTTCCCCTTGCAAATCTTACTTCATACCGAAACAAAGGCAACTTTTGAAACAAAAAATCCAGTTCGACAGTTCCTCTCTCAGTGGGATTAGAATGAAGGAGAAGGGGGCGGATAATCTTCTGTTCATTGTCTCCTCCCATCAACAAAAATAGTATCCTTCTCTTCAGTCTTCTGAGACATTTTGTAACATTATACCCCTTCAATGGCGTTCCTGCCACCATGTCGGAACGCTGAGCGATTGGTGATTTCAGTGTTTTTCCTGCTTTATTCCTGTTTGGTGGTTTCTGTGCCAGTGGCTCCTCCAACTGCAACGACACCAACGACAGAAGTTGCAGTAGCCGGAGAGGTAACATTATGATAGAAATGCAAAATTGTACGCATTCTGACAAAATAAGAAACGCGCCTTGACTCTACAAAATGCTTCGCAAAAGACAGTCGGCAGGCATTTTGTAGAGGCAAGATTGTAGTTTGTAGTCTTAACCTCTACAAACATTAGCGTCAGGGCAGGCATTTTGTAGAGGCAAGATTGTAGTTTGTAGCCTTAACCTCTACAAACATTAGCGTCAGGGCAGGAATTTTGTAGAGGCAAGGTTGTAGTTTGTAGTCTTAGCCTCTACAAACATTAGCGTCAGGGCAGGCATTTTGTAGAGGCAAGATTGTAGTTTGTAGTCTTAACCTCTGCAAACATTAGCGTCAGGGCAGGCATTTTGTAGAGGCAAGATTGTAGTTTGTAGTCTTAACCTCTACAAACATTAGCGTCAGGGCAGGCATTTTGTAGAGGCAAGATTGTAGTTTGTAGTCTTAACCTCTACAAACATTAGCGTCAGGGCAGGCATTTTGTAGAGGCAAGATTGTAGTTTGTAGCCTTAACCTCTACAAACATTAGCGTCAGGGCAGGAATTTTGTAGAGACAAGGTTGTAGTTTGTAGTCTTAGCCTCTACTAACCTTCACATCTCGTGCTTAGTCATAGACATTTTGTAGAGTCTGAGGTTACAAAAGCTACGGTCCCATAGTTTCATACTTTTGTTTTCTAGCCTCTTCAAAAATTTGCCCACTATTACTTTGGCTACAAAAATTTTGTAGAGGCTAATGATACAAAAGCTACAAAATTAACTCGAGGTAGAGGTCAAGCAAGTTTTGTTGTCCTTACCCTCAACAATATTCTTGCCGTCAAAGGGATGTAAAGCGACATTTTGAAGATGCCGAAAGAACGAAACTTCAAAATGTTGGCATCCTCTTGTACTGGAGTAGAATTTGTGCCCTTAGCTTCTACAAAAAATTCTGCCGTCAAAGGAATTATAAACGACGTTTTGCAGATGCTATGATAACTAAAACTACATATTGTATTCGACCTCTTCAACCTTTTTTACCCAAAACTATTCAACGATTTCGCGATTTTTGCAGAAATTCAGCGCGGCTCCTAACAACACACCCATCAGCAAAGTGTACATCTTTGGTCGGCCCATCTACATAAGGGAGCCGTTTGTGGTGCCGCAGAGGAATGTGACGCCAGAGCAGGTAAGCAAAAGAAGGAAATGTTTCAATAGAGGCACTTAACCTATTTTCCCGAAATTGCCCCTAAGCCCCTACAACCATCAGTTATTGAGATTTGGCTGATATGATTTCCAGACAAGTTCATATTTCTCAAATTTTGTTCTTCCAGATGGACTTCTCCAAACTGTTCAACAACTCCTCCAGAGAACGAAAACATCGTGCTTCCTATGTGGATGAGCCCGTTTACCCGACTCCAAATGGAGCATACCCAAATGCTAATGGAGCTTATCCGAATGCGAAGGGCGCCTACCCAACTGGTTATCCGCAAGCAGCATATCCAACACTGAAACCGTATGAGAACAAATATCCACTGAGAGATTGTTATACGGAGAGGAGTGGTTAGTTTTTTACTGTTAGGTCACGAAAACTGCAAGATGCTGACCGACCTAACTTGATTTTTTATAGAGGCAGTCTGTAGAGGCTAAGGGCACAAAGACTACAAAACGCGCCTTGCCTCTACAAACTCTCGCGCCCGAGCGGCAGGCAGTTTGTAGAGGCAAGATTGTAGTTTGTGCTCTTACCCTCTACAAACTCTCGCGCCCGAGAGGCAGGCAGTTTGTAGAGGCAAGATTGTAGTTTGTGCTCTTACCCTCTACAAACTCTCGCGCCCGAGAGGCAGGCAGTTTGTAGAGGCGCGATTGTAGTTTGTGCTCTTACCCTCTACAAATTTTCGCGGCAGGGCGGCAGGCATTTTGTAGAGGCAAGACTGTAGTTTGTAGTCTTAACCTCTACAAAACTTCGTGCTAAGGCGGCAGACATTTTGTAGAGGCAAAATTGTAGTTTGTGCGTTTAGCCTCTACAAACTCTCGCGCCCGAGAGGCAGGCAGTTTGTAGAGGCGCGATTGTAGTTTGTGCTCTTACCCTCTACAAATTTTCGCGGCAGGGCGGCAGGCATTTTGTAGAGGCAAGACTGTAGTTTGTAGTCTTAACCTCTACAAAACTTCGTGCTAAGGCGGCAGACATTTTGTAGAGGCAAAATTGTAGTTTGTGCGTTTAGCCTCTACAAACTGTCGCGCAAGGGCGGCAGAAATTTTGTAGAGGCTAAGCACGTTTTGTAGTTTGTGTCATTAGCCTCTCCAACACACCCTTCTCATTTCCAGGCTACATGTGCTGCAACGTTCGCCTGGAGAGTGTAATGCACGACACCGCCGTCAAAATGAAAGAGTCAAAAGGATGTAATCTTCAAAAAATGAGCACAATGCTCGCCAGTATCAGCGAGTCCGTGTTCGGCACCGACTTCGAGGCGATCAGCGCCATCGGCGATTTCGCATCGAAAATCCATTTCTATCATAATTACGTTTGCAAAATGGAGCGAGACGGTCGGACTCTTCTTGTGTACGCCACTCCTGATCGGCACAACGGAACGTATGTGGAACCAGGAGGTTCCTATCCAACCTATCCAACCTATACCCCTTATACTCTGTGAGTGTATCTCTATTTATTTGTGTACTTTTGTGGAGAAATAAATTATATTCAAATGATGATTGTGGATAAAATAACAAGAAAAAAATTATTTCAAACTGATTGACATGATTTGAACAGTTTCACGTGGTCTGCCACTTCGCTCGAAGGTTGGCACCTGATTGATGCGTTGAACAACACTCATTCCAGCAGTAACCTCTCCAAACAACGTGTTCTTTCCATCCAACCAATCCGCCGGACACACCGTAATAAAGAACTGTGATCCGTTGGTATTTCCACCTCCGGCATTCGCCATCGACACCTTAAACGGCTTATCGTGTCGCAGTCGCGGATGAAACTCATCCTCGAAGTCCTCGCCCCAAATCGACTCTCCGCCGGTTCCTTTACCCGATGGATCACCAGTTTGTATCATGAACGACTTGATGACACGATGGAATGTCAGACCGTTGTAGTAACCACGGCGGGAGTGTGTGCAGAAGTTCTCGACGGTTTTCGGGCATTCGTCACCGAATAAGCGAATTGTGATGTCGCCGAATGAGGTGTGTATGACGGCTTCTTTGTTGAGCACCTTGTCGCCGCCTTCCGTCTGAAACAAAATATTGAATTTAGGGGCATGTTATTTTGTCGCTTTTGTAGCGTTAGATTCTAGAAAAAATTAATCGGCTGCGGGTTTGTAGAGGTTAAAACTACAAAAACTACAATAAGGTCGTTTTGCCTCTACAAAACTTCCCACTTTTCATTCTTTTTTATAGATGATATTTGTATTTCCTAAAACTCACATCCAAAGCGGTAAGCAAATCCTCCTTTTTCGGTCTCTCATTGAATACGTCTCTTCCAGAAACTGATGGATTTCCCTCCTCGTCCTCCACATTGAATGGCTCCGTATTGGTGAAAAGGTAGAATCGATTCTTGCGAAGAGCACAACAAACCAATAACGGATCCGGATCGGTTTTCTTATTCAGTGTCGGATTATCGGCTGCCGCTGTCTCCAGAGTGATGGCGGCTCCTTGAAGTTTTTGACGAATATCTGGAAGGGCATTGCAGAGGGAAACCGCCACAAATCGTATGGATTCATCTCTTCCAATGGATCTGGACACTTCTTGAGTCACCAGATTAAACACTTTGATTCCGATTGGAGTAGGGTACAATAAGAAGTTGCCAGATTGATCAAAACAGAGCTTTGAGTACTTCAATGAATTCTTCTTATCCTTATCCATCTCCTTCTCAGACGCCAATCGACGACTCCATTCCATATGTTGCAGCCCGTAATTCTTGTTTTCCTTCGCTTCTTGCTGATATTTCTGGGTAGTCTCGTCGATTGTCACTATCAATTTTCCAGTTTTTACATCGAAAACTCGGATTTTTCGATCTTCGGCGAATGTTGCCAACTTTAAACCGGACGGATCGAAAGCGGCACACACTGGGATAGTTTTGGCTTTCACGAAATCGTATAAATCAGTTTCCAGTTTGTATTCCCAGGTGAGTTTCGACTGTGGGAACTCGAAATCACCACGTTCCCCGTTCCAGCACTCGATAATTCCGGATTCGTCGATGGAGACAATAACGTCCAGGGCTTGGCTGTACTGAAATTTATTAATTAGATTTTTTTGTTGATTTTCAAGTTTTTAGTACAAACCTCAATAACTTTTACTGGTGTTGAATGTAATTTATCTTTTACGCATATAGGAGTGGCCGATGCTTTCCCATCTACTACAATAATTTTTCCCGAATCAGCTGCTCCAATCGCCAGATGTGCTGTCGGATCGTTGCTTTGATGAACCCAATTCGCAGTTTTTGGAGGGAAATCCAATTTTATCATGTTAATCATGTCGAAATTCTCAATATCGAAAACTTTTACTGATTTATCCGCTTCGCACACTGTTGCTAGTAGAGTTCCGTCGACATTTGCGCAGATGTGAGAGAATTCACTGAGATGGCAACGGAAATGTTTGACGAATTCAACACCTTCAGAATGCTTTTTCTTCCAGAATTTGAGATGGCCATCTACACTTGCAGTGATGATAAAATCGGTTTTTGTGGCGATGACATGAGAAATTGTGTCACGGTGCATGAACGACTTTTCGTATTGGGAAGATGACGGGATAGAGCGAAGGAATTCGGATTCATGTTTCAATTGAGGTTTCTTTGGTTGAGATTCAAGTTCTGGCGGTGGTGGAGCAGATTTTCTCTTCTTTGGAGATGGCTCCTTGAATACGGGCTCGGACTCTTCCATTTTCTGAAATTTCGATTTATTTTTTTTTGTTGATTTGAATTTTGATGAAATATTTCATGAACAAATGAGTTGAGAAGTAAGAAAATTCAAGAAAACAGAGAAAAAAGGTCTCAAAAATTAAAATTCGTTGAAAATTGAAGTGTGGATTTACGGTAAACGACGCGAGAGCGGAATTTCGGAGCGTCGTTGTCAACTCGGTGTTTAAGTATTTTTCAGCTTTTTCAATGCTTTTCTTGATAAAAAAAGTGCGAAACGCCAGTTTTTCTTCATACTTTAAATATATCAGAAATTCATAGCCTCAGCCGATATGAAACACCCCATTTTGCTAAAAATATAATATCTGAAAACAGTCCAGTTATCCAAGACGAAAATGACATCGTCTTTAAATTCTTAAATCTCTGTATTATGGTATATCAAGTTTCAGATGGATTCGGAATACGTGGTCACCCTCACCGGTGACTTAATTCCTCGCGTTCCTCGCCCTCCACCGGTTGTCCCCCCAGAAGTACAACGAGAAGAAGTAGAAGAACAAGCGAACACCTCCGAAACATTCCACACGCCTCCAGAATTCCCAGACATTCCAGAAAACCCAGAGCCAGTTCAATCACTCCCAACCCAGTCACCCTCCACTTCTTCTATCCCACCCGCAGCAAACGCCGCCGAAGAATGGGAAATCATAGAGTCGATGCGAATATCCAGCGAAGAGGTGGCAGATACAACAATAACTGAACAAATAATCAGAGAAGCAACGAGAGTGCCTGATGGAAATGTCAGATATAGAAGGAGTCCGTTGGAGCACAGAGGTTTTCCTACAAATTTCCATGGTCGAGGTAGAAGATGTGATAATGATGAAGAAGAAGTTCCTGTAGAAGGTTGGGATAAACTAGGAGATCAGCTGACGGAGCTCGCGAATTTCCTGAAGGAGGAGGATCAAAAGAAAGAGAATGAAACGGATCCAGTGGCGCTCTATTACCAAAAACTAGATGATGTGAATACATTTAAAATATTCGACACAAAATGTGATGGATTCAAAATCCTGCGAACAGAAAGGTCCGAAGAAGAGCAGCTGGAAATCGATCAGTCGAATTATGAGATTCTGAAATTCGTGTACTCCCGACATACAGAGGTAGTGGGTGTCGTGCAGCAAATGGATTGGGATCAGATGGAAACGGATTTATGGAAATCTATCGATAGATTTATTAGAGAGTACAATTGTAGTTCTTTCAGGACTGGTTAGTGGAATATTTTTTCTTTTTACAAGTTGTCTAACTTCTCTCAAAATCAAAACTGTGGGCTCAGAGACATATCAAAACATTGATCTCAATGAGTTCAACGCGTAGAAATCACTAAGATCTAAATAAATTTTGGTATATTTCTAAGCCCATATTTTTAATTTTGAAGAAAAAGAGCCTATTGAAATGTGACCCCAATTTTTCAGGTGCTCTCTCCGTGGCGATTGGATTCGAAAAAGTGACACCGCAGCTCACTTATAGAATAATTGAAGAAAATACGGGAGTGAAGACAATCCTGCTTAGGCCGGTTCTTATTGGTTGATAATTTTTTTTTGTTTTTATTGATGATTTGTTTTGTTCCAGACGGTGTCGCTGTATTGGCTGCCACTCACACCTACGACGAATCATTTAAAGTATTTTCGAGAAACGATTCGGAAATGCCAATTTACCAAGAAGTTCTTGTAAGTTGAAACTATTTTTTTGGTTTCCTTGCGATTTTACGGTGTTTTTTCCAGAATCTTCCTGTAAAAGCGATTTTCGATGTAATCATGAACTTCCTGATCCGTGGACACAAAACAGTGGTCCATCTGCCAAAGTACTACGAAGACTACATCACTCCCGGTGGTATTTCGAAAGTCGACGATATTTTCGCATTCCAGAGACTCATCGATCTTGATTACATCAAATTTTCGGAAGTTCCAGAGAGACGGCGCTGGTTCAACGAGTTGTGTATGAAAGTCGATCATATTGGTGCCGTTTTCGTTTCGTCAATTGAGTATCGGCGACGAGATTTGAAAATCACTTATAATAAGGCGTCAGAACGGATTATTACGCCGTGCTTTTTGAATACAGATGATCGATTGATGATTGTGCAGCCGACGATTCGATATAGGGAAAAGCCGACCGATAAGAGGTTTACGATGATTCAGGAGAAAACGGTACATTGCGGATTGATATAACTTTTGTAGATCCCTCTACTAACTGTCACACTAAGGCAGCAGACAGTTTGTAGAGGCAAAATTGTAGTTTGCAGCCTTAGCCTCTACAAACTGTCGCGGCAGGCAGTTTGTAGAAGCAAGATTGTAGTTTGTAGCCTTAGCCTCTACAAAATGTCGCGCCAGGGCGGCAGGCATTTTGTAGAGGCAAGATTGTAGTTTGTGTTTTTAACCTCTACAAACTGTTGCGCCAAGACGGTAGGCAGTTTGTAGAGGCAAAATTGTAGTTTGTGGCTTTAGCCTCTACAAACTGTAGCATCAGGGCGCCAGGCATTTTGTAGAGGCAAGATTGTAGTTTGTGACCCTAGCCTCTACAAAATGTTCGCCGCTCTAACGCGACATCTTGCTGAGCAAAACTGGGATTCTTCTTGTTATTCTATTCCTTATTCTTTCACATTCAGGTCCTCCAATTTCCGGATGGGGCTGACGAGCGAGGGCCGCTAGCCGAGCAGCTTTACCTCGAAAAACAAATCGAGTCGATCTGCCAATTGTGTCAACTCTACCCAATGAAGTTCCTTCACGAAGTCAGTATCAAACAACTGTTGGCTCTTGTCGTTCGAGCCGAATCGAATATCGAAATGCCAAAAATGGATTTGGACACGTATTGGAGTCTCCGCGACAAGTTCGATCCTAGGCCTATTCTTTGATTATTTTAATAAAATTTGTCGGGTATTTTTCAATCATTTTCACCCACGTGACACTGTCTGTAGAGCGTGTTTTCTGCCTGTATTCTGTAGTCACTTTAGAACTTTCCCTTTCGAATCATCGAAAATCAAAAGACACTCAGACACAAAGTCATCTAATCGAGTGAAAAAACACAACAAGAATGACAACATACAGTCCATTCTCTTTTCTTCGACTAAAATCATTGTTTGATGATATTTGAGAAGATGGAGGCGACAAAAATGCGAGGTTAGTATTTTGAGTTTTGAGTATATCGATTTTTCGAGTTGCAGTGATAAATTTGTTTATTCCGATAGAGGGAGTGTGGCGTGTTGGAACACGCCATCAAAGTAATCTGAGCTCACTTTTTTTTGGTTTTTCGTTTAAATCATCGGAAATGTTATCCTAGAATTGCCGAGTTTCTTTGAGTTTACTTTTTTTACAGCGCTAAATGCCATTTTAGACCTGCCAACTTTTTCGATTTCTAGCTTGCGCCTTTAATTCTACCATAAGCACCATGCCGCGAACGTTCATCTTTTCAAACAGAAATTACTCACAAAAAACAAGCATTTCTAATCGAACTTCTCACAAAAAACTAATTTATATTCACGTTTCTAAAAATGATCGGCTATCTCTCGGACGTTTTGAGTAACCTTTTCATCGGCGAATCGAAGAATGAAGGTATGAATTTATGAAACAGACCCTTAGCCAAAAATAAAAGTTCTGCAAATACAGCTTCTTTCGGTGAAAGAGTTCGATTCTCTGCGAAAAATGCGAATAGAGTCATTTTTTTGCTCTCCGGAGGTCTCCCTCACTTCTCTATTCCTCTCCCCGAAAATCGATAGTTGCGTCAGCGAGCGGGCCAATGTTTTTGTTTGCCATTTGGCACGTTTTCAAGAGTTTATCACTCGAAACGCAAAAACATCTTTTGATCATCAAACTGTTGTTTTTTTTTGTGTTTCAATAATAAATATTTGTTCCTTGCAGCCATGTCTCTTACTAAGGACGACGCTTTCATCGAGCTGAAACGCCACGTTGAGGCGAACGAGAAGGACGTTCAACTGCTCGAGTGGTTTGAAAAGGATCCGACGAGATTCGAGAAATTCACGTGAGTTTCTGTTCCTCTCAATTTAACTAATAACTGTAGAGGAAGCTTTGTAGTTTTTGTATTCTTTGCCTCCACAAAACGCCTGTTTTTTTTAATTTGTAGAGGCTAAGGTCACAAACTACAATCTTGCCTCTACAAAATGCCTGCCGCCTTGCGCGAAAGGTTGTAGAGGTTAAGAGCACAAACTACAATCTTGCCTCTACAAAATGTCCGCCGCGTTAGCGCGACAGTTTGTGGAGACCTGTTTTCTCGTAATCACTAAATTTTAGAAAAAAAACATGGTTTTTTCGCAATAAACTAGCAACTTTTTTTTCTCAAATTGCCTCTTTTCAGCCGTCACTTCCCAACTCCAGATGGCGACTTCCTTTTCGATTTCTCCAAGAATCGCATCACCGACGAGTCGTTCCAACTCCTGATGAAACTGGCCAAGTCCCGTGGAGTCGAGGAGTCTCGCAACGCAATGTTCTCAGCGGAGAAGATCAACTTCACCGAAAACCGTGCCGTTCTTCACATCGCTCTTCGTAATCGCGCGAACCGCCCGATCCACGTGGACGGAAAAGACGTGATGCCGGATGTCAACAGAGTCTTGGCTCATATGAAAGAATTCTGCAATGAGATCATCTCTGGCTCGTGGACCGGATACACTGGAAAGAAGATCACCGATGTGGTAAACATTGGAATTGGAGGATCCGATTTGGGACCGCTCATGGTTACCGAGTCTCTCAAACACTATCAAAATGGACCCAATGTTCATTTTGTGTCCAATGTTGATGGCACCCACGTGGCAGAGGTCACCAAGAAGCTCAACGCAGAGACCACCCTCTTCATCATTGCATCGAAGACATTCACCACTCAGGAGACCATCACCAACGCTGAAACTGCCAAGGAATGGTTCTTATCGAAGGCTGGAGACCCATCGGCTGTTGCCAAGCACTTTGTGGCCTTGTCGACGAACGTACCAAAGGCTGTGGAGTTTGGAATTGATGAGAAGAACATGTTCGAATTCTGGGATTGGGTTGGCGGACGGTACTCGCTTTGGTCGGCTATCGGACTCTCCATTGCTGTCCATATTGGATTTGATAACTATGAGAAGTTGTTGGATGGAGCATTCGCTGTCGATGAGCATTTCGTCAATGCTCCGTTGGAGAAGAATGTTAGTGAGAAGAAAACTTGAAAACTGTAGCCGTTTCCTACGGAAATTTGACTTCTTCTGAATTTTTGCGTCAGCGTGTTGTCTGTTTTTTGGCTCTGTGTTCTACTGTGTTCTAAAATTTAACAATAACGCAAACCACTGTTTTTCAGATCCCCGTGATCCTCGCCATGATCGGTGTCCTTTACAACAATGTCTACGGCGCAGAGACCCATGCTCTCCTTCCATACGACCAATATATGCATCGATTCGCCGCCTACTTCCAACAGGGAGATATGGAGAGTAACGGAAA
This sequence comes from Caenorhabditis brenneri, assembly GCA_000143925.2. Lineage (NCBI taxonomy): Eukaryota > Metazoa > Nematoda > Chromadorea > Rhabditida > Rhabditidae > Caenorhabditis > Caenorhabditis brenneri. The sequence goes on along the minus strand of GL379877.1, from coordinate 313,583 downwards.
GTTTGTCACTCGCCACGGCACCCGTGTCGACTATTCGACCGGACCAATCGTCTGGGGAGAGCCAGGAACCAACGGACAACACGCATTCTATCAGTTGATCCATCAGGGAACCCGTCTTATTCCAGCTGATTTCATTGCTCCAGTGAAGACATTGAATCCAATCCGAAATGGATTACATCATCAAATTCTTCTCGCCAACTTCCTCGCTCAATCCGAGGCGTTGATGAAGGGAAAGACCAAGGAGGTAGCCGAGTCGGAGCTCAAGGCAGCTGGAATGTCTTCAGAATCCATTGAGAAGATCCTCCCACACAAAGTGTTCGAGGGAAACAAGCCGACTACTTCCATCGTCCTTCCTGTTGTCACCCCATTCACACTTGGCTCTTTGATCGCCTTCTACGAGCATAAGATCTTTGTGCAGGGAATCATTTGGGATATCTGCAGTTTCGATCAGTGGGGAGTGGAGCTTGGAAAACAGTTGGCCAAAGTCATTCAGCCTGAATTGGCATCCTCGGATAACGTCACTTCTCATGATGCTTCCACCAATGGACTCATCGCCTTTATCAAGAAGAATAACGCATAACTTATTGCCTCTTTTTTGTACTTATCCCCCTTAAACCCTTCTAGTCCCCCCACTTTATTTGCACCGCCCATCTCCAGCAGTCAGTTTGTATTATGGTTAGAGTGAAAATGTGTATTTTTTATAAAGTAGATTGCATTTCGATTGAGTTTTTGTGTGAGAAACGAGGTTTTGAAAACCATTTTATACCTGAAATTCTGAAGACGGTTTTTTTCTGAAGACACGTCGAAGCAACATACTGCATACGTTTTAGTGAAGTTCTGGTTTATTTCACGAAAATCGGCGGAACATCAAAAAATCGAAATCCGAAATGCATTTTTTAGTAGAGTTCTGAATTATTTACGTGACAATTTGCGTTTTTTCACGTTTTTTGTATTTAACGCGTGAATCAATTTAAAATCAACGTGAAATTGAAAAATAAACGTTGATTTTCACTGTTTCCTATGTTATCAAAACTTAAAAATTTCGGATCCAAAATGCGATTTTGTGCAAAAAATATCTTGAAAAACAGCAATTTCCAATTTTTCAAACATAATCCATTTCTCGGGAAAAATCAACATTTTTTACTATCAATTTTCAGAAAATGGCTGGATACGCGCTGAAACGACTTATGACCGAATACAAAGGTATAATTTCTGGAGAAGTTAATTTGATTGATTCATTGGTTTTTAGAACTAACAACCCGCCCACCAGAGGGAATCATCGCCGCTCCCATTGATGAGGACAACTTTTTCGAGTGGGAATGCCTAATCACAGGTCCCGAGGAGACGTGTTTTGCCAATGGCGTCTTCCCAGCGCGGATCACTTTTCCGCAGGTTAATGACATATAAAAAAGTCAATAATTTAAAATTTTTATTTCAGGACTACCCACTGTCGCCACCAAAGATGCGATTCACATGCGGAATCTTCCATCCGAACATCTATGCCGATGGACGTGTGTGCATATCGATTCTTCACGCTCCCGGAGACGATCCGACCGGCTACGAGTCGTCGAATGAGCGTTGGAGTCCCGTTCAGTCGATCGAGAAGATTCTGTTGAGTGTTGTGAGCATGCTCGCCGAGCCGAACGACGAGTCGCCGGCGAATGTGAGCGCCGCGAAGATGTGGCGTGAGGATCGTACGCAATTCGAAAAGATTGCCGATCAATTGGTTCGGAAGACGTTGTGTCTTCCTGCTTCAGAAGCTTGACTTATGTGATATTTTCTGTAAAACTGTGTGTAACAATAAAGTTAATTTATTCTAATTTTGTGTTTGAAAAGTTTTGTAATCTTTTTAGTTTTGAAAACTCCTGAAATGCTGAGTTTGTAGAGACTAAGGCTACAAACTACAAAGCTTGCCTCTACAAATTGAAAGCTTGGCAGGTCGGTTTGTAGAGGCTAAGGCCACAAACTACAAAGCTTGCCTCTACAAATTGAAACCCTGGCTGGTCGGTTTGTAGAGGCTAAACTACAAACTACATAGCTTGCCTCTACAAAGTGAAAGCCTTGCCGGTCTGTTGTAGAGGCTAAGGCTACAAACTACATAGCTTGCCTCTACACGCGTAGGGAAAGCGGTTTTATAATTCACACAGTTTTTTATAAATCAGAAAAAAGGATCAACTTCAGAAGCATGAATTTATTCGGGAAGTAATACAGTACATTTTGCGAAAAAAACATATAATACAATCAAAAAATCAGTTCTTCAAATCAGTTAAAGCCTTGCTGAACGACTGATAGGCCTGTTCGATGTCAAAAATCATTTGACGTGCGTCGTCATCGGATATCTCATCAGAAGCAGCCATCGTCGAGAGACGATCATGCCACTTTTTGACTTTATCGGAGACGGTGGCGTCAATGGGCACACGACTAGTCTTGTTGATTGCAGTGTACAGATCGTCGAGTCCCGGATGTAAATCGTCGACGGCGCGGGTGTTAAGGCGGAGAGAGTCGAGGAATGTGATGAATAGCTGAAGAAAATGTTCATGAGATATGTAGAGGGTAAGACTACTAACTACAAAAATCGTTAGCCTCTACAAAATTTTTCGAAACTACAAACTACAAACCTCAACAATCGACGCGATATGTCGGAGCACATTTCCCTGGTCATCCTTCACCGTAATTGGCCGGCCCTCGCGAATTCTCTCAATCGCCGCCGGACAATGTAATCGATATTTTTTGGCGAACTCCTCAATATTGGTGGCACCATGCACCAGTCTCATCGTCACCTTGTATTGATCGATCAATTTGAAGCACTCGGTTTTGTAGTCGTCAGCCGTCACGTGGTCACGACTGTACATTTTTTCCAGGTGTTCGAGAGCATTAAGTACTGTAAAATAAAAATGGAAAACTGATGATTTTTTGATGATTTTTTAATGATTTTTGTCAGCTTTTCCGAAGAAAACTGGCATAAACACAATGAACAAGCTCATTACCCGCAAAAAGTTCGGCTAAATTATCCATTTGTTCGCGTTCCGAGTGATTTTCGTAGAGCCGCACCTCGCGCATCAGATTTGTGTTTTGAGACATTTTTTGGTGTTTCTGAAACAGGAGAATGTTTCAAAATTATGCGAAGATTAACATTGAACGGAATAGACGTGAAATGGGCAAGACAGACAGCTGGAAAAAAGAGAGAGCAGCTGTCGGGAGATATCTGGTTAGAAGATAATGGATTTGCATCAAACAAGGAGGGGGAAGAAATAATTTGCCCCGGAGATGATGCGTGCACCATGTGACCTTATATGCCCCGCGCGGACGGGGGGAACTATTGACATTATGGTCCCGAATACAGGCCAATAGTGATGAGCGTTGAATGAGTTTGCAGCCAATTCAGAAAACCAATGCTTTCGAGCGAAAACTTCAGATTTTCTGACAATTCTGTGCATAAAACTTTCCGATGGTTTCGCCCAGGTTTGGAAAAAGAAACCCGATTTTGATATTCCACAGATTTTTTTGAGTTGTAATTCTCTATTTTGAGCTTTTATGTCAACAATAAACTGATTTTGACATCGAAACTATCTGAGTGAGAATTCAAAAATAGAAGAAAAACCAAATGAACAGATATTTCAGTGCAAGAAAACACTGCAAAACACAAACAAAAAAATATAATATAATAAGAAGCAATCAATAAATATTTATTAACACAAACTGGCAAAATCAATAAATTATTTCTACAAAAACCCGTTTAAGAACACCCGATAAAAATAATTACAATTGCATTAAAGCATATTTATGTTTCCGGGAAACATTCGAAACAATCATTCGACCATCATAGGAAAGTGAGGCGAATGTCCACGGATCTGCCGAGGACCAGGCGCACGCATATCTAAAAAAAAAATGGAGGTTTTATGAAGAAAGAGAAAGTGAGAAAAAACGATTACGAAACCGTCTTGTGTTAACTGATAAAAATCGATGAGTCATCACATTCCCACCAAACTTACACACTATCCTCATGCTCATCAATTCGTTCCAACTGTCCATCTTGCAGTTTTTCCACAAAATCCTCCTCCTCTTCGTCCTCCTCATCATCATCTCGAAACTCTTTCTGCTGTTCACTACTGACACTCTGAGCACACGAAAGAACCACCGAGGCATCTGATCCTCCAGTTAACAGAAGCTGATCATGTACCGGATGAAACCGAACACTCCACACCCAATGAGCATGAGGATGAAGGGACATCAGGGCAGATGATGGGGAACGCGTATCCCAGATTCTCACGTAACCATCGTCACCGGAAGTAGCTATTCTGAAAACTAGACGCTCGTAGGAATTGTAACAAAATCGGTTAGCAACTAATAAAACTTTGCTGATTGCAAGTTTTGTAGAGGTGAAATTGTAGTTTGTAGTCGTCTTGCCTCTACAAACTGGCGCACTAGGGCGGCAGACATATTGTAGAGGCAAGAATATAGTTTATGCACCTTAGCCTCTACGAACTGTCGTACTATGGCGGCAGACATATTGTGGAGGCTTGTAGTTTATGCCCTTAGCCTCTACAAACTGTCGCGGCAGGGCGGCAGGCATTTTGTAGAGGCAAGATAGTAGTTTGTGCTTTTAGCCTCTACAAAATTTTGAACGTTTCTTTCGAATGAACTCACACATGCTGCAAATTAGGATTGAAATCCATCGAAATAGCACGATGTGGATGTGCATCCTTCACTTTCAGATACTCATTTTCCGTTCGACAATCAAAACACATCGAGGTCCTTCCGGTCGTCACTCCCAACATATTCCCATCGAAGTGCGGACTCCAACGAACACTGAACATCTCATCTTCCTCGTTTTGAAGGGGAATTTTCAGATTTTGAATGATCTTCGGCTCGTTTTCCATGTCAAGTAATTGAACTTCCGGTGTGAATGGTGTCATTGTAGCGCATCGCATAGAGGTTGGCTCCCATTCAAGACACGACATCACAGGTTCTGTCGGCATGCGACTGACAGTTTCTAGCGTTCGTTTGTCTTCTTCGATATTCCAGACTGTGATGGAGTGAGTGCCACCGAGACTGCTGACTGCAAAACATGATATTTTTTGAATATGCTTGACATGTTGCTTTTGTAGAGGTTAAGACTACAAACTACAAGCTTGCCTCTACAAATAACCCTCTCGGCAGCGCAGCGTTTGTAGAGGCAGCTCGGCTACAAACTACAACAGTTACTTAACCTCTACTAGGTTCGAAATGTTTTCTACAATTTCTAAACTGATTTTTGTCTATTTTTCACTCACAATCAGCTGTACAAGTTGCCAGAAGGTTACTTTTCGTTGGATGAGCTGCTATCGCTCGCACTTCTCCGGCTGGATGTCGAAACGACTTCGACATCAAGCGAGACGCTTCCGGATCCATAAATAACTTGTTCACCTGATTCTTGTCGTTTTTGATATTATTCGTTCCTACTAGGAAGCATATATTGTCCTCGTCCGCCGTCATCGATGTCATACATCTGGCCTCACAATCCATACCGAACATTAGACATTCACTCATTTCGGAGCTCTAAACGAAGTTATCTTGTTTTGCACAAGGAAAATCGGTTATTTTCAAGGATAACCGTTAAAAGTATGGAAAACTGTGATACAACAGGAACTAAAAACATTGAAAACCAGAGAAAAAGAAAGAAAAACCGTTTATTAAAAAGTCGAGAAAATGAAGAATGAAGTTGATTTTAAAGCTTCAGAAAGCACTGATTTTGGTAGGAAATTGAGCAAAAAAAGAGGGAGCAATTTAGAGATGATGAAGAATGAGAAACAAAGAGAAACAAGGTACATGGCATTATTATGAAAAAAGATAACAAGAATTACTAAAAATACTTTTTCTAATCTAACAACTATCAGGAACATTTGGAATTTGAAAATCGAATTCTCGAGTTCCGATAATTCATTCTAATTAGTAGTCGTTGCTGCTGTTGTCCCGGTACCACCAACGAAATACGAGTGATAAACCACGCCCAACAGTTGCAGTGTGAAGTTAATCAACAACGTAACAACGAGCAAAAATGAGAAGAACGCCCGGCAGATGGACACGTCGAAAACGAATCGAATCGGTCCAGTCAACGCCAAAGTGTTCAATTCGGTGTTGGAAACTGGGGTGGGGGTGCCAAGCCATGAGAGATTTCCAGTGGTTTTCAGGAGGAGGGCGAAGAGGAGGGCGAGGATGGCTGGACCGAAATATTGGAGAGCGGCGCAGCACAGGTAGCGGTAGTAACGGTAGATCTGGAATATGAAGTAATTTTATCAAGGTCGCAGTTTGTAGTTTCTAAGCCAAGGTTCTAACAAGTTTTGAAGAAGCTAAGCTTTCTAGATTAACTTACCATAGCCTGAATCGTAAAATTTTTGACTTTTCCGGATTCAGCCCGCATTTCGGCGACCTTATCATAGGCCAAGTTAAGATGTGCCTGAAGATGTGATACTCGAGTGGCGAACTTGCTGAGCACCCAAAAGATGATGAGGTAGATACGAAGGATATCAAGTTGATCGATAGTGATTCTGGAAGAAACTGAATGAATGACAGAAATTGAGCACGCTTGGATTATGAACATATCGAAAATTTATAAGGAACTTTTCGTTTTGTAGAGACCTGTGATCTAGAAGTCTAAGCATCTACAAAACTTCGAACCGTTACTAGGACCAGTTTGAAACCTTACATTTTTCTTGGTCCATCCACCAATTGGTGCACTAAATGCTTGGAAAACGATGCCAAAATGAATGCCGGCAACAAAAATCCAATATGATCGATTGCTCTTCGTACCCTTCCGTCGATCTCCAACGCCTTCAAGTACATAATAGCACAACGAAAGTTCGGAAAAACGAGCATAGCGGAGAGCATTGAGAAGAACACTGATAACGAGATATACATCATAAGTGGGTTGGTTGGACGGTAGTCACGGATGTTGGCAGTTGAGTTGTCGAATAATCCAGAAGACTCCACGAAATCCGCAATATTGGAGCTCAACTTATCATAGGCTTCGAGCATTTTTATGTCGAAGATTCGATGAGAGTTCATGGCAAAAATGAACGAGAAAAGGAAATAGATAGCTCCAATCGAGAGCATGAATCCACGCTCATCCACACTTGACACCAAATAACTGGATAATGCAGTGAGGACTTGAAGAACGAACATGATCACAACCAGCATAAAAACAATGGAAACATTGAAGTCCCGATTGTCAGGCATCACATAGTTATAGATCTCGGAGAGTGTGTAGACCAGCAAACATACTGGAATACAGAGACAAAGCCAATGAAGGGAGGTGTACATTTCGAATTGGATCAGGTCTTTTACGTCTACCGGATAGAGATTGAGTTGGAATGGTGAGGCTTTTGGGATCGAGAATCCTTCCACCGCTTCGTCTTCACGCTTCTTCCTTCGATTCCGTTGATTGAGCTTCTCTTTGGATGGGGGTAATAATGCCTTGAGTTCTTGATTGGAGGGCGCCAGGAAACGGAAGAGTCTGGAAATTGTTACCTAAGTATACAATTTTAGAGGCTAAGGGTTTTGTAGTTTGTAGTCACCTTGCCTCTACAAACTTTTCGCTGCCGACCAGGCAACTTGCAATTAAATTTGTAGAGGCAACTCTGTACTTTGTAGTCATTTTCAACGCGCTTTTATAAAATGACAGAAAGGGCATTATTTTGGACCAAATAGAACAAATTCAAAAGCATCAGGTTTTTTTCAAAAACCAACCCATTTGTGATGAAAATGTCGATAAAATTGGCGCGCCGCACCAATTTCGATATCGCCGTGATCGCAATCAGGCATATCACCACGTGGAATCCCAGAATTGCCATCTAAAAACATCCAGAATAATTTTTTTTTTTTGTTTGAAAACAGTGAAATATAGAAAAAGTGGCTTCAAAAACCAATGAATATTGTGATAAATGGGAGCGAGTTTCTTAATTTCAACTATCATTTTTTCATAACATTTCTTCATAAACCGTAGAAAACCATCATATCTGTGGGGTAGGGAAACAGGAGAAAGGAGGGAATAATTTAAACTGATTTTTTTTCGAAAAAAGAAAAAACCAAAAATAAATTAAAATTATCACATTTTTTGAGAGAAAAGAGCTGATCGGGAAAAGGTGAAAGGGGGAGATGGACACTAGCAAAAAAGACACAACCATTTTTAAAGGAAAATATTCACAGAACACAAAAAAAATCTGGCTAAAGCGAGGTGAAAAAATCAAAGCCGCACTAGTGAAAATGAGCAAATCGGATGTTTTAAGTGGGAAGGGGAACCTTATATGGAATTTACAACGGGAAAAAAACAACTACAAATTATTCTACTACTGGAGAAGTGGCACCATTGATGACAGGAGCTGCTGGTTGCCATCTTTTCAGAAGAGTTGACAACAGGCGACGCATGTTTTGGCCTTCAGCCGTTACAACGAGATCACAGAGTCTGCAAAAATTATCTTCAGAGTCAGGAGAAATCATTCTGTAGAAGGTTTTGAAGAGGCAAAAGACTACAAACTACAAAACAGCCTCTACAATTCGCTTTGTCGATAGAGGCGCACTTGTAGAGGCAAGTTTGTGCCCTTAGCCTCTACAAACTGTCCCGCCTGAGCGGTAGGCATTTTGTAGAGGCAAGACGACTACAAACTACAAATCACGCTTAACCTCTACAAAACTTGAAACTCTAGAAATTTATCTAGTTTTCGATCGTTATTGTTATCTAGATCAAATTATTGATATCTGGATCAAATTTTCGATATAATTTTTCATCCTACAACTCACTTTATCGGAAACTCAGGTCCAAGTACTGGTAGAAGTTCAGTGGGGAGATCAATGCATTCTCTCAACAGTTCACATATTACTGGCCCATAGGCGGTTCGTCGGGTGTCCGATTCGGCTTCACCGTACCCGGTAAGAGCCAATGAGACCACTCTGGAATATGTACTTTAGGATGGTTTCTTAAACGAGGACTCACTCTAGCACCCGAATCGAGATCTGTCCGGCAATTTCTTTTGCTCGTAAATCGTAGAGAAGGCGTAGGATGATGGCAAGCATAGCACTAAGAGATCGAGTTTCTTGGCTGAAATGTTTGAAATAAAACCCATATTTTCCGAAAAATGAAAGCCTTACTTTATCAAATTCGGCTTACTCGACCCTCTCAATCCAGCCTTCCACAAAAGTGTCCTCTGCCCATTGTTATCGTTGAATTGTTTGGCCAATTTATGGCTTTCAGCCAGTGCATCACATATACTCAAGAGTAATTGTGGAGACATTTGAGTGAACAATCCATCAGCCTGAAGACTTTTCGTCGATTCCCGATGATCTCCAAGTACAATCCGTGAGACGGCCTCAACCAATTCGTTTTGTACCACACAAAAAACAATTTGTTCCGTGAAAAGCGCGTCAGATCCATTGGATCTATCCTCTGAGATCATTCCATTGGATGATGGAGGCTCCCAGGTCAGTAGAGATTTTGGAAGAGTAGCTGCGAAGAGTTCTCGGATCAGCTCGATTGTTTGCTCCCACATTTCCTCAGTGAATCGTTCTCCGTTTTGAGAAATCAAGGATTCCAGACAACTGATTGTACATCTAGCGAGTTGTTCGTTCTGTTGGCGGATGAAAACTCCGAACTGTTTGTAGATCATTGGAAGGGCGTAGACAGAGAGTTGAGTGAAGAATTGGGTGAACACTTCGACGACGCTGAGCATTGCATGGTTACAAGTGGTGGACATCCATTCGCGTTTCTGAAACTTTTTTGTAGTACAGTATGCTTTGCGAATTTTAAATTCGGAAAGAATTTTGGTCTAGAAACTAAGTTCGATCAGGAGCTGACAACGCTGGAACTACGTAGCGGCTGTAAACTAAAATATTTCCTAGCTTCCAAGCCTCTACAAAGATTTCAAAGGTTCAAAAAACTACTAACATCACTGCGATGATCGTCCATTTTCGATGGATCAAATATGCGGAACACAATCTCGAACAAGTCCTTCCACCACTCGGGTCGGAAATCTTTTCCGTGTGTCTTCATAATTTCGAACATCACCGTCAGACTTCGTGTTCGGACGTCCAATTTACAACGGTTTATGATGCAGCTCAACTCGAAAAAGATTGGGAACCAACCACGTAGCCACACGTGTTGATCGGCTGTCAGTCCTCGATGGTAGTGATCGTCACGACTGGCGGCCTCATCGATTTTGTCGCTGTTCGCTGAGACGTAGCTGGAATTGTATTGATGAGAATTGAAATTTTTTCACAGTTTTACTGCTAAAAAACCTACTCCGCACAGAGCCGAATCAACCGAATCGCCTCCATATTCATATCGGGCAAGTTAGCATTACAAGCAAACTCCTGCAAACACTTCAACGCCTCCTGGAACGAATCCAAAATTGAAATGAAGTCTTCCTTGAACCGTTTCTCAATGACATGGGAAGCCGTCAGGAACGAGGTCTCAACAATCTCCATGGAAGAGTCTCCAGCGGCAATCGTCCACACGGAGAACAAATTCTGCCATCCAGACTTTAACCGTGACGAGTGAGCCTCAACCAAGTGTGTGCAACATCGAACAACCAAATCTCTCGTCGGAATGTTTCCATTTTTGACCATAATAACCTCAAAAGGCCGTAGGAAATCTTTTTGGAATTTGAAGTTTGGAAGTTCTCCCTTCTCCAAGAATTTTATGGAGAGCTGTCTCAACGCATCCACAGAGAAATGTGCCACTGCCTCGTTTGAATTGCATCCAGCAGCATTGAAGTGCTCTCCGATAACATGCCATATTCTACTCCATTCCAGCCGAATTCTGTTCATATTGTAGAAGGCAACCTCCACAACTTTTCCGAGTAAAAACATTCGAGGGGCGGCCGGATGGGAGAGCTCATCCCTTGAAACTGCACAGAGTGCCCTGACGAAATGAACAATGGCTTCTTGTGAAAGACGAGCGGATCCGTTGAAAATCCGATCGATGGCCACTACAACCGATTGGGATGAGGTCTCTCCAAGAGCGTCTTGCAACGAGTGAAGTGTCTTTTCGTCGATTCCACCAGTAGCTTTCAGTACATATTGTCGTGAGCTTTCGCTGTCATTTGACATTGCCGAGTTGAATCCGGTGCCAATAAGTTGTACCAGTTCCAGTGAGCTCATACATTTCATGACATCAACCCAATTTTCTTCAAGATACTCTCCATCTTCATCACCGATCAGGAGAAGGAGTTTGATAGCTTCGATATTCTTCACTTTCATCTCTCCAAGAGAATTTTTGGCGGTGAGAAGGGTGAAGCGAGCGAGAGCCTGAATAAACGCATTTCTCTCCAAATTTGCCTGTAGTACACACGCCGCTCGGCATCCCAGTCGGAATCCTTTCAAACACAAACTCCACTCCTCCTCGTCATCTGACATCTGCACTCCTACTGAAAAAGCGGCCAGGCAGGGTGTCCAACAGATTTTAAACATTGGCTTCACGTGATGTTGGTGTTGAGCTGGTGTAAAGTATGCATCGGCATCCGACGCCGACTCCATCAGTGCTCTCGCTGTCTCTGACATTGCCTCCATTTCTAGAGCAGCCATTGCTCGACGCTCTTTATCAGTTGCCAAGGCTCCCTGGCCAGGGGTGACTCTTGATCGAAGAAGGGCAGTTGCTCCGGCTCTCATTTTGATTTCATTCTTGGAGATATCTTCAAAAATCGCTTCCAGAAGCTCTGTGGGAATGTTACCACCCTCGTTGATTCCTCGATTCATATTGATATATCCTTGCTTGGTCATCTTATTCTTCACAGTCTTATTATGAAGATCAGTGGTCAGCATAATGATTGAAAATGCTAGGACATAGGCAGCGTCTGCACTGGCAAAGATTCCTTGTCGTGGGTTACAGTCTAAATATCTCGAAGCAAACTTCAACATGAGCCTGTCAATTTTTTGAGCTTCTCCCGGAAGTCGGAACTTTTCCAGGAACAATCTCAAAGCCGCTAGGATATCGATCGATGAGAAATCCAGAAAATCAATGTAGGCATGCATCACAGAATTGTTAAATTCGTCAGAATCTCCCAGGAAATCTCCAACTTGCGTCTTATTCAATCGCTCTTCTTTCATCATAAACTCCGCCACTTCTACCGCATCAGTGCCCACGAATCCATGATCCTGAAGGAATTTCAGTCCTTTTTTAGGTTTCTCGGAGAACAACTGAATTCCTTGTTCCATCAAATTTTTCTGGTGTTTCAGGTTTTCAAACTTCTCAAAAGTCGTCTCATCAGTCTGTTGATCAGTGGCCTCGGCGTCGTCAATGTCGCTGGTGATTTTCTGAACTTCACAGACTTGCCACCAGTCAACAAGGCATTGAAGGAGATCGGTGAGGCAGCTGAGTCCAAGGAGACGCATTGCTCGTTCTCTGGAAAATGAATTCAGTAGTGTGATAAGGGTTTATGGGCCAAAGACTCAATCAAAACTCACTTTTCCTTCTGCTGTGGCGGAGCATTCTCTGTGATTGTGGCCCTTGTTGTTTTCGATACACTTTCGACGATCGACTTGAAGAGGTTCGGAGAGGTCATATCACAATCGTAATTGACGAACATATCAACGACGGCTTGCGGATTGGCCAATATTTTTGCTGCAAAAAAAACGATTATTTCAGACACTTTGCTTTCATTTTTGTTATTTTTATAAGGAACTTAATGACAATTTTTCCCACTATCATTTTTACCTACCAATTGTATTCAACACGATCCATTTCTGCTCAAACGCGCACGTATTCGAATCCAAAATCGGCAGAATCACACTATTGAAGAACACCTCAATTGACGCCTTCAGATGTGCCTTGAACTTATCTAGAAGCTCCACAAAAATCGCCAGGGATTTTTCAAAAACTTGAATATTCGAAGAAACCGCATTTCGTGTCAGCGCCATGCACAACGTTCGTTTGATAACAATTATACAAGGTTGAGAGGATTGGAGAACAGATGACGAGTCTTGAAGTACAAGAAGGAGCATTTCAAGAGCAAGAATTTTGGATCGGAGTGACATTTCATTGGAGGCTCCGCCTTCTTCTTTCTGAGCAAGTATACAGAGAGCACGGAACACCAGAAAAGCGTCTTTTTGATATGCATTTTGAAATGTGAACTGATCGTCTAGGGGTGCTTCACTTTCTCCCATTGTGGAGCCATTCCGCCGGTGGGTTCCTCCGCCTTCACTGGTCTCGTCGGTCTGCAACTTTGAACTTTTTGAGATTTAGTCTGTCTTTTTTTTCTGCACAATTCGGTCTAAAAATAACTACGAACCACGAGAGCTTCTCTCTATCTAAAGGTAATTTGTAGAGGTTAAGCGCGTTTCGTAGTTTGTAGTCTAATCCTTTGCGCCAGGACGGCAGGAATTTTGTAGAGGTTAAGAGCACAAACTACAATCTTGCCTCTGCAAACCGCCTGCCTGGTTCGACAGTTTGTAGAGGTAAAGGGCACAAAAACTACAACATTAGCATTGCCTCGACAAACGTTCCTAAGACGAATTGTAGAGGCAGCGGAATTTGTAGTTTGTATTGTCCTTGCCTCTACAAACTCTCCGCGGTCGGCAAGGTGTTTTGTAGAGGCTGTTATGCAGTTTGTAGTTTTCTTGCCTCTACAAAACTTGTATTTGCGATAACTTTGATTTTTTTGTTTTTCGTGATTTTTGTACCAAAACGTGCAGAATTCAGACTGATTAGTCTTGTAAAAATGAAACTCACTGCCTCATTAGCCACCGTCGTCGACACCAACATCTCCACCACCTCCCTGGCTATCGTGTCATCATCTTTGATATTTCCAAACTTCTCCATTTTATTGAAAACCGTACTTATCACCTGTGTCAGGGTGGCTTTAGCGGTCGCTTGATTAACGGGACTTTTTGACGTCAAAAAGATGTTGAAGCACGTTCGAACAGCCAAAATCAGCGAGGCTCCATGGACTTGACAATGTTTCGATAGAACCACTGCCAGGACGGCTTTTAGCAGTTGAAGAAGGACTTGTTCATCGGTTCCTTGACCTGGAAAAAGCAGGTTACTGGAGATAGCATGTTAGTAGTCACAAGCTTTTTTCATTATTCATTTGTTCCAACGAAGTTTCTTTTTTAGTTTCCAAACTTTCGAATTTTTGAAATCTTACCCAAAAACGGAGCACATATTGCCTCGACAATCCGATCTATCAACTTCCGTTCGGGATTCGATGTGTCTGGTCCTTTTCCGGTTAAATGTCCGTAGGCAATGAGTTTTTGCAGACAATCCAAAGCGGTTATCACAATTTTTGCACTTTTTGAATTGCATGCCAGTTCGAACGGAAGGAAATATTGATCTGCTTCGATTAATGTGCTCGCATCTGGTAGGTACTCGCCGTTGGTGCTCGTCGAGCCGTTCTGCTCTTCAGCTGCCTTTAGTTCTTCTGCAAGATGGGGAACACTTGTTTAGAGTAAGGTATGTGTAAAACGAGATAAAATTGTGATCCCAGTGAATTTCGAAAGACTTTTTAAAAATATGTTTTTGAGCAGATACCGCTCTATGAACAGTCTAATTTTTGAAATGGTTTCATGAGTTTTGAGATGTATAAAATTCACTTTTTGTTTATTTCTGACATGACTTGCATATATAGTTTTTACTTTATCATAGACGTCGTCTTATGTTTAAAAAAAAGTTTTTTCTGTTCAATTTTATGAAAATATTTAGAGGCTAATTTTGAAATTTGATAAATCTGAGTTCTATTTAACCAGTCATGATAGACAGTACTAAGAATACAAGTCTTTGCCAAGTTGTGTCGAAAGTTTCAGATTTTTATGAAAGAAAGCTTTTCTGAGAGTATTTTTATAACTCCGATCAAAAATTGTTAGTTTCTGAACATTATTATTTAGAATTTTTAGTTTTTGATTTCAAAACTGAGGAATTTTGAAATAAATTCAGTATTTGGAAAGATTTAGCAACAAAATGAAGAATGTTCTATTGAAAGAATCAAACAATTTTTTTTTCGAGATTTCCCGATAATTTTTGAGTTCAATCAAGCTTATTTCTACTTTATTTCATTTTTTAGCCCTCCATTCGCCAATATTTTCCTTTCAATTCCTCGTTTTCCCACTAGTTTCCCAGGAGAAAAAGGACACCGAAACACCCACCTAGCGCATTATCACACGCTTTTTTGAGCTGCAGATTCTCTTTTCGTTTAATATCCTTATCGGCCAATATTTTCTCGATTCCACTTCTCAGGAACATGTTGCCAATCGATTTCTTTGCTGGACCGGACATTTTATGGCAACATCTTCTGGAATAATCTTGTGAAATTGATGTTTTTGAACTTTGTAGTTGAAATCTGAGGATTTATAGGAATCAGGGCACGTTCCTTTCGATTTTCGTAGTGAAATTAATTAAAAATCACTTCATTAGCATGCAAAAACCGGTGGAAGATGAGTGCTTTGACACGCTTTGCGTGTAGTTGCGCGTCAAATATAATGCCGCACGTCAGCAAGAGAGACAATTGCGTACTCAATATTTTCAGAATTCTCTTCGACATCGTCAGAAAGAGGATTTCGCAATGTATAAGAGCCACGTGGTAGAATAACGAGTAAACCAACTTTATTTCAGTGTAGTGTTCAGGGGAAAAACAATGATAAAATCAACAAAAAATAAAGAACGAGAGGACGCAGAAAGAAGAGTGAATAGTCGGAAAACGAAGAAGATCATGAGGAGGGAATTAGACGAGAAGGACGGCGTTGATGCATCCGTCGTTTTCTGGATTATTGGTCACTTGGGCGAACTTTCCCCATACGACCTATAAATAAACTTCAATAAAAGTCGAAATCGCATTAATAAGTAGGGAAAAAGCTAAATCTCGAAATTCTGGCCGTTTTTGACCAAATTGGGAACAATACTGAATTTTCGAGACAAACCCTATAAATCTTTGAAATAGTAAAATTCTATACCTTTCCTCCCTGTGTAACCATTCCCAACTCGGACACATTCACTTCGATAATCGTTCCTTTCGTGATAACTCCCAAAGATGTGTACATCTGACTGGAAGGATTCTTTTTTACACCCACAATTGGCAAATGGAATGTAGTTTGTAGTTCTGGATGTGTGACGTGGGCCTTCTTGAAGCGGAGACCCATCGGACGAATGAATCGCTCGAATTTTGCGGGTTTTCTGGTGAACGACTCGCCGACGAATGTGACTTTCGTCACCATTCTCTTCCATCCCTTCCGATTCGTCTTTCCTGTTTTTACCACCTTGAATGCCTCGGCATCACTAACAGCTCTCACTTGTGGAATTGGAACGTTGAACTTTCCAGCCTTCTGCTTTCTCTTCTGTTTAATCATATTTGACAAAACTGTTCCGGTTGTCTGCTGCTGTCTGTCGAGAAGATATGCTGGTACTGCTCCCTTATCCGGCTGCTCCACTGTGTTTTTCTGCTCCTTCTCTTCGTGTTGTTTTAGCAGTTTTCGCATCTCAACCTTCTCTGAATATCTCTTCTTGTGATAGAGTTTCGCTTTGTGTCCACGCAACGTCTTCGCCATCTGGGAGCGATCGTGCGCGGCACGAGCCAGCTTTTTGCGTCTGGAAATTCAATTTTTGTTACCACATACATAAGTGTTAGAGCGTTACTCACTGTCTCTCCTCATAATCGAGACGTCGTCCGTGACGTTTTCTGTGTAGCTCAATGTGCTCGTTCTGCGGCATATTTTGTTAATTTTATATATTACAACAAGTCGAGTGGATCTGAAAATAAATGAATAATTAGAAAATAAGCAAGCAGAGGAAATAGATAATGTTGAAAGACAGATTTAGACAATGAAGCTCGGAAAATTCGATTGAAAATTCAGTTAGAACAGGGTACTGGAACGAAAAAATCTAACTAAAAACTGGTGTTTTCTAACAAAATCACGAACAATTGGGGCTCAGAACATTATTATTTTAATTTCCCTTCCACTGAAACTTCAAAACGAAAATCTAAAAACTAAAAACGTATTCAAAATTGGTGTTCAAAATTATTTATTTTATTTTATTCATTTCGAAACATTTCACAAGGTTTTTCGAGCAGAATCTACATATGAACGAAGCATGATTGTTCTGGTCGGCTCCCCGAACTTTAATTTCAATTTTTTAAACCGAAAAACTATTGAAAAATTGTTTTAAAACGAAGAAATGGGTGCAGAAAACCGAAAACCTCGTGAAAAATTTATTTTCTTTGTCAAAGGCGCAGCCGTAAATCGACACAGATATCTCGCAGCGAAAAGTTGACAATGCCGCGAGGTTCGAATCTTGATTATTTTTGCTAATTTTTTTCTCGTTTTTAACGTGTTTTGTAGTCGTTCTGTGGATTCTGATGCGTAGAAATAGAGTTTGAGCATAAATAAGAATCAATTGAGCACCTATTTTCAGAGAAATCAGTTACATTTTTCAGCAAATTCATGCTTAATTGACTTTTCTTGTGAATGAACTGAAGACACTGTAGCTTGAAACCCTTCAGAATAGTAATAACATCAGTAGCCAAAACCCATTTATTTCCTCTAAACTTTTACCAAATCACATCCCATTTCCGTCAAATTCGAAATCGAAACGACTCGATTGACCTCTCCGCGCAGCTGTCATTTAACGCGCGCGCACACAAAGAGACGCACCACATTTCGCTCCTCTCCTTGCACATCTGTCTTGGTCGCGCTTCGCTCAATTGATTTCGTATTCACTTCGCCTCTAAGGGCTACACACATGTACATACATCCCATTCTCAAATATTAGTTCCTTTGTGTTCCGCCCGTCTTATATTCTGTAGCAGCAGCAGTGCATCCTACTCCAATGGCTCAATTTCAGCTTCCCAAAATGAGTAGTCGAACTACGAACAGCAGCTTGCGACAAGATCCCAAAGAGACTCAGAACTACTGGGGATTCGCGAATTTCCCGAACCAAGTTTTCCGTCGAGCCGTCAAAAATGGTTTTGACTTCACACTAATGGTTGTAGGTAAGATCCCGTGCCCCTGGTTTCTAGTACCAGAAAAATTGAACTCACTGTTCTAAAAACATAAATTCAGGACGCAGTGGTCTCGGAAAATCGACATTCATCAACACTTTGTTCCTCGCTGAGATCAACAATTTGACCGAGAAGGACGCCTCTCCAGTGACCCCACTTCCGTCGACAGTCCGCGTTGAGGAAAAGCTGGTGAAGTTGGTGGAGAATAGTGTGTCGTTGAACTTGACACTGGTGGATACGCCCGGCTTCGGAGATGCTGTGAATAATTCAAAATGGTAAGGGATAAAGCGTTGCTTTAGGGAAATGGAAAATCTAGTGGCTGAGAGCGCGAAGAATGTTTAGAATGGTCTGAAAGATGCAATTTTTCTCGAATTTTGAGATTTTCTCACAATTTCGAGCTCCGCTATATATCTTCTACTCAGTTTTCAAAATCGATCTTCCAATGCACCTTCAAAAATCATATTCTTGCAGCTGGGAACCCATAGTAAACTACGTGGAGAGCAAGTTCTTCGAGCACTTTTGCGAGGAGACCCGCATCGATCGCGGCGAAAAAATCGACGACAAATGTGTGCATCTCTGTCTCTACTTCATCGAACCATCCGGTCACGGACTGAAGCCAATCGATATTGAATTGATGAAACACTTACATGGACGTGTCAATATCGTGCCAGTCATCGCCAAAGCCGACTGCCTGACCCGTGATGAGTTGCGTCGTTTCAAAGCCCAAATTGTGAAGGATGCGGAGGCGGCGGAGATCAAACTGTACAAGTTCCCAGAGCTCGAGGATCCATCGACAGATAAGGTAACAGTGGAGAAACTGCGAAAAGCGTTGCCGTTCGCTATTATTGGATCGAATTCATTGAAAGAGAAAGATGGAAAACGTATTCGATACCGGGAGTATCCATGGGGAACTGTCGAGGTGGAGAATATGGAGCACAATGATTTTTTGACACTACGCGATATGATTATCCGCACTAATTTGATTGATATGGTCGATGTCACTCGGAATGTGCATTATGAGAACTTCAGATTCCGACAGATGGAGGGTCTGCCGAAGAACGAGAAGAATCGGTAAGTTATTCTGTCTGGAAAGTTTCGTAAACCTGGCAGCGAGTTTTGGAATTTCGGCTGAATTTTCAACGGCGTTTGAGCATTTGTTTGTCCAAAATCTGAGAAAAACAGCAAAAATATGAAGGAAGCTCTGCTTTTAATCGACCAAACCCTCCATTTTTCAGCGATCCATTCACCCATCTCGAGGAAGAAAAACGTCAAAAAGAGCGTGAACTCCACGATAAGCGAGCCACCCTCGAGAAGGTGTTCAATGAGAAAACCGCCGCCCGAAAGCAGCGGAACGACGAGAGAATGGCGGCGCTGGAGGAAGCCGAACAACAGAATCGTCAAAAGATCGACGCGAAACGCGCCGAAATCATTCGTCTTCGTCACGAAATCGGTGAACTTCGGAATGGAAATCTGACATCGTCGCAGACGTCACTGGCAATGTACAATGAGAACAATCTCTCGCAGAATTCCACGCTGAACTCCACAAAATCCAGTCCACCTCCCACTGCCGCGTCATCCACCTCCGGAACAATGAAGAAGCGAATGGGCGCTCTGGGACTTTTCAATCGCAATTGATTCAATTTCAACAAAAATCCAATAACTCTCTGTATTTTTATGGCATAATCTATTCGTATTTTTTTATCGATATCACCTGAATACTACGCTTCCGATTGTATTTGCTCATTTCCTCCCACTGAAATTCCACCTTGAAATTTATTCGTTTTCTTACTGAAACTATAAATCTATGTGACATTTTGTGGTGGGTTGTTCAGCGAAAACGAAATCGACGTTTTGAAACTCGGATGAAACAGGGTAAAAACAAAGTAAGAAGGAAGCGCTTTCCTTTTGAAGAGGCAAGATTCTTGTGCAGTTCTTGTGCCCTTAGCCTCTACAAACTGTCGCGGCAGCCATTTTGTAGAGGCAAGATTATAGTTTGTAGCTTTAACCTCAACAATCTGTTGCATCCGTGCGGCAGATGTTTTGTGAGGCAAGATTGTAGTTTGTGCTCTTAGCCTCTACAAAATTCCTGCCGCCCTAGCCCGACAGTTTGTAGAGGAAAGACGAGAACAGTAGTTTTCGTGTATTAAGTCTCTACAATGTGTCCTGGCAGAAATATTGAAAAAAAGACAAAACTGTAGGTTGTGCCGTAAACCTCCATAAACTGTCGCGCCAGGGAAGCAGGCGGATTGCAAAGGCAAGATTGTAGTTTGTGCTCTTATCCTTTACAAACTGTCGCGCCAAGGCGGCAGGCATTTTGTAGAGGCAAGTTTGTAGTTTGTGCCCTTAGCCTCTACAAACTGTCGTTCCACGGCGGCAGGCATTTTGTAGAGGAAAGTTTGTAGTTTGTGCTCTTAGCCTCTACAAACTGTCGCGCCAGGTCGTCAAAAATTTTGTAGAGGCAAGATTGTAGTTTGTAGTCTTTGCCTCAACAAACTGTCGCGCCAGGGCGGCAGGCGGCTTGTAGAGGCAAGATTTTAGTTTTTGTGCCTTCATCCTCAACAACCTCAATGCTGAACTGGTATAATCCCCCCAACCGTCCAAGTGAATCTTCAAGTTTTCCGCCAAGTACCTCTCCCAGTGCCATTTTCACCTGTGTGTATCTCCAAAACTAATGAACTAATGCACGCACTTTCTTCTTCTTCTTCTTCCGATTTTCAATTTCACCATGCCAACTTTGTCGTGGGAACTCTCTTCCGTACACGAAGAGACTTCAGAGAATATGAGGGAAATACGCGCTCCGTTGGCTAATTGCCAACGCCATCCATCCGCACCCTTCAGTCACCACGAGGGTGTTCAAAACCTATATTGATTCTGCATCCCGCTTCTCCTCCAGGAGAGAAAAGGAGGGAGAGCTTCCCACCCTCTCTCTTACATATTGACTTTCATTCATTCTCACCTCCTCCCCCCTGGGGACACCAAGGTGGTCCCCTCTAATCCATCATTTCGAAAATCCATCATTCCAAAAACCATAAATGCATCTTCTAAAACTTCCGACAATAGCAAAAGATCGAATATTCAAGTATATGGAGGTCCATGAGATCTTCTTGTTATCCACCTGCTCAATTGTTACAAGAGACGCTATAAAATCGTCGAGACTGCAGTCGAAATATGATGGAATTAAGATGACAAGTACGACATACATAAAAGGATCCATTTCCGTTTGTTCCTCTGATAAAGAAGATGAGTTTGAGAAGGTTATAGAGTGGCTCAATCACAATCAACCGTCAAGCGAGAAGATGAAAGTTGGTGGACTGGTGATTAAGTTTAGGTGAGTTTTCGAGTTTTTCTCTTTCAAAAACCGTCATTGACAGCCGGGTGTCCCTTTCTTCATAGAGAAGTACCGCAAAAATAGCAAATGTACAGTAGCTCGGCTAGATTGAAATTCATAATCATGTCCATTTTTGAACCAACAGCTAGATGGATTTTAAAAGTATGATCAAGCCAACTTTCAAAAGTTCAGAGTTGTGGATTTCACCACGAAAATTATAATCTACCGTAATTCAGTTAGTGTACAAAAAAAGAATATGTACCAGTGTTCGGTTGATTTTCGTCCAATTTTTGTTGAATGAGGCCTCATGAGGTCTTCAAAACTAAGTAATCAAAACGGCTGTTTGGGCGGTACGGTGAATTAGATCTTTCCCAAATGTCCTAAATCAGAACTGCTTCACATCTCAAAATTGGGCGGAGCTAGAAAAAAGTTGTCAACTGCAAACTTGCTCCACATTTAATTTTGGAAAAAATTTGCCATCGACAACTTTTTTCTAGCTCCTTCAGCTTTTGAGATGTGAAGCAGTTCTGATTTAGGACATTTGGGAAAGTTCTGATTCAGCGCACCACAGCTATTTGGGTATCGCTGCAATAATTGAAAACCAACCACACCCCGTTCAGCGCTAGACCTATCAAATCTGAGTTTTGACGATTGGAAACTCAATATTTCATTGAGCGAAACCATGAAATCTTAGAAATGACTTTCTATAAAGTTAGAAAATTTATGTTTTTCAAGCTCAATTGAAACCTATGTGAGTCACTGTACCGTAACTATTCGTGGAACAAATTCTTGAAAAAACCAGCTCACCAAGAGCTTGACAATAATCATAACCACTTTCCAGAATAAAATTCCACCCGAAAACCAGCGTTCCATGCCTTCACATCGAAGAATATCAAAAATCGACACCAGTCGAACTTTTCAACTACATAACGGATCTTTTCAAAACCACCAAAGTAATCGAATTGCGGCTCCGAAAAACCGACTTCTCAGACATTTCACCGGCTATAACTTCCGTGAAAAACGCCCAAATGGACACATATTGCCAATTCGCTCAACCAAGAATCTTCCGGAGTTTTCTGGAGAGAGTCCACGTGGAAAACTGTTTCATCAGCGAACAATGTGTTCGTGGGGTTCCAGATAGGGATACCCCATTGAAGCACATTCAAAACTTGTATTTGGAACAGGCCGTTTGGGTTCATCAATCACTCCTTTTGGGCTTCACCGGAAGACATATTTATTTGGAGAACACGAAATTGAGAACTTATGATATGAAAGATTTTGTGGAGCAATGGGTTGAAGGACAGATATGTGTGAACTTGGAGACTGCGATCATCTCAACTGAGTTGGTCTATCGATATGGAGAAGTTTTACAAGAAGTACCGAGTTTTTATGGACAAGGGAGGGCGCATGAAGGGAGATATGTCTATAATGCTGCGTGAGTAATTTTTTTATATTTGGGGCTCTAGTAATAGATGTCAAGCTAGTAATTTGAAAAATTTACAATAATTTTCGGATTTTTTGCAACAAAAGCCTACAACTTGTCCAACCGGGCCACCGGCCCCTGGGCGGGCCTTGCCATAACTTTCTTCTTATTGTGAGCTCAAAAAACTATCAAAATGTAGATCTCGCTGAGTTCTACATGTCTGAAATATTGAAATAACCGTTCGACCTGGCTGTTCTGCACGGGATCGGCTAGAATCTCCGGGCTCAACAATCCGGGCCCAGGTCGGTGGGTCTGTGCACTCTAGCCGGTCCTGTCCAACCCAGATTAGTCGAACGGTGATTCTAAGTTTTCAGACGCAAAGAGCTCGCCAAGACCTATATTTTGATATGTTTTTTAGCTCACAATTTTGATTTTGAATAAATTTACTTCAAGGACCGCGTAGGGCCCGGCTGACCCGATTGGATATGTACCAGAGCTGTGCGGGGTTCCGATTTCCGGTCTTCCGACTTCCATTTTCAAAATGTTTACTTCCACACAGCTCTGATATGTATGCCAACAACCAAACATACTATTCTGAACAATGCCTTTAAAAAATTGATTTCAAAAAGTTTTTATTCTGAGCAATTCCTAAAAATTTTGGTTCGTATCACACCATAAATTCCCGTGAATCCCAGAAAACTTAACCAAACTCCCTTCCAGATTTCGTGACTTCTTCCAAAAAGAGTTCGACTTCTTGGATTGTGCAGATTGTCATGAGATCACCCGAATGACAGATGGAGTGATAGCCTCCGTTAAAATTCTCTCCGAAACGAAATCCGGCGTCACCCGCCACTACTTCTTCATGTTTGTTTGGCACGATGATAACCCGGCACCCGGAGCTTTCCAGAACAATGAGCCTGGGTATAGATTCTTGTAGTTTGGCAATGGAGCGTGTTTGCAGTTCCTTGTTTCAGTTTTATGGAATCTTATTTGCTAACTGGTTCCAGTAGAGCAAAGATGTATACAAAGTAATTTTAATTTCTGTGATAAGCTATTTTTTAATCCTCGCTAGCCCATTATCAATAGAGTGTGATTGCAACTTTTAATTATTTTAGGTCTGTGATTTATTTTTTGTATACATATTTCCCAAATTCGTATCTCATTATATCCCAACTGTGATTGATATGTATCGATTTTTTTCAATGTTGTTCCTCTAGTCACCACTTTTTCCCATAATCCGATTCAAGAAAAAAGGAACATTCCAATTTTTGTGTCAATAAAAATTTATGAACAAGCTGCTCCTTTTTTAACAAATTCTCACTTGTCCACTCAAAACGCTGGCATCGACTTGATTCCTCTCGATTCGTCGGACGATGGTGTACTGACGGGTACGGATCTCGGAGGGGCTAAAAAAGAAGGAGAGGTGGTCATGAAAACTGCGATAACTAGAAGGATCATATTGGTTACAAACCAAGACTGTCAAAATGGTGACCGCAGCCGGAGGCGGCTCTCAGGATTTGATCACTCCCGTGAATGGAAGTACGGCAGTCTAGCGACCCTCGTAGAAGGTCCAAAGTTCAGCCTGACATATTCACAAGCAGCGGCCGCCATTTTGACAGTTTTGCTATGAACTAAAAACTGCAGAATCTACAAACTATAATGTTGAAGACTAATGAGCAGTCAAGTATCAAGCTCTAATGCCGTCAGATCCGGGCTAGAGGTTGGGTAGACATCTAACGTCAGTGAGTAACCATAACTACAAATGCTATATGGACTAAAAACCACAATAACTAAAATTCACGCCTCCATTCTATATGAAGCAAGAAGATTGGAGCCGTGAAGCGGCGTTGATGCCTCAGATCGATCAGTACCTAGTTTGTAGTCCCAATAACCCTACCAAAAACTTACGTTCAGTAATAACTGGCGGTAACACGGGCGTTGACACCACCACAACTGGTTTTTTCAGTGAGTTCGCCGGTGAAAGTGCCACCTGCTTCGTCGGATCTGCCTTAGCTGTCGGTAGGGTCGAGGTGGCAACTGGTGCGGTTTTGGGGGTTCTGAATTTGGATTTGAAATTTTGAGAAAATCGAGAACACTCACCTGGTACTGTTGGCTTGTTGGACTTGGAAGGGTGGAGGCGGAGGGGGTCCTTTGGGGTCGGTTTTCTGGAAACATCACAAGGGAAATAGGAAATGGACATCGGGACATCCAAGCATCCAGATTCATTTGGACATCCGGACATCCAGATTCATCTGGCACTGGACATCTGGATATCCAGAAATCCAGACAACTAGTAGTAGACATCCAGACACCCACACACCCCCCAAACCCGTTCTCACCGCTGATCTCTGTGTCGAATTTTCCTGCTCCATCTGTCGGACCTCGAACTTTCTCACGAGAGCCTTCATCAAATTCTTCTCCTGCTTTTTCCCTTTTTTCGACTTTTTCGACACTTTTTGTGAGGCTTCTGCCGATTTCTTCTTCTTTTTCGCCTTTTTTGATTTTTTCGATCGCTGCTCCTCCCGACTCTTTTTCTTCTTCTGCTCCTCTCTGTCCATTGCGGTACGCGTGCTGTCCACCATTTCTGATACGGGAGCCTGAGAGAATAGAAACTACATTGGCTACAAACTACGGAGACTAGAAGCTACAAACTACAAACTACAATAAAAACTAAAGAGTTGTTTACTGTACTCTTTTGATGTTTCTAGTGAAGTTACAAACTACAAAAGCTACAAAACTAAAAACTACAAAAGCTACAAACTAAAAACTACAAAAGCTACAAACTACAATGGCTTCAAAGGCTACATTGACTACAAATGTACACAACTTAACATAAACCCTAATCAAGAGTACTAGCCTGCACTGTTTCTAGTGACGCTACAAACTACAGACTTTGCTGACTACAAACTACAAATTAGACCACAGGCTGTGGTTTGTAGTCTTTGTAGTTTGTAGTCTCTGACTCACAAGTCTCTGTGAATTTGTCATCTCCCTCACTGGACACTTGTTTTCCTGTTTTGCTTTGCAAAAGCACACGATGAATATTGTAATCTGTTGGAAAGTGTAGTTTGTAGTCTTCTTTGTAGTCTCTGAGTTCAAAAGACTTACCGTAATCATTGAGAAAGTGTTTAGGAAAAACTGGAAATCGATAGAAAACACCAACATTATTCTTCTTCACCAAACCGGTCTCATTTAGCACCAGCCTTGGTCGGGGCAGGGACGAATTCGGGTTTTTGGAAGTGACGGACGGAAATTTTGGAATGAATAAATAATAATTTATTGATTTTTTTAACCTTTCATTTTTTCATTTTCACCTTTTTTGAGTTCCAAAAACGTGGTGACATTTCATCGATTCCAATGTATTTTCCATCAAAATCAATTCATTATTTCCTTCTTCTCCTCCGACAAGAATATGAATATTCAACCGGGACAACTACCACTGAAATCGTTGAAACTCACGAATTCCTTGTCTTCCACGACTACTACTTCTCATCGGGAGGATTCTGAATCTTCTGAAGAAAATGCTTCTGGAGCCGAAAAGACAAACAAAGCTCTAGTACCTGTGAGAGCCACCGCTGGGAGGCTACGTCGTGGTGGAGCGCTCCCTCAACCCAGGCAGCAACCGATTGTGGTGCCGAATCAGGTGGCGGCGATGCCGATTGTGATGACGGTAAGGGTACAAACTACATTTGCTAAAAAGTGCGAGAGAAAGTGTAGAAAAAGTTCAATTTTTACAGTTTTTCGAATTTTTTATGTTGTTTGTAGAGGTTAAGGGCACAAACTACAACCTTGCCTCTACAAAACACCTGCTGCCCTGGCGCGACAGTTTGTAGAGGTTAAGACTACAAACTACAAGCTTGCCTCTACTAAATGCCTACCGCCGTGGCGCGGCAGTTTGTAGAGACAAGACGAAAGGTTGTAGTTTTTATGTCCTTAGCCTCTCCAAAACAACCGTATGCAGAGTTCTGAATTCAAATATTCATTTTCCGAGTAAGATATAAAGAATGCTCGCTACAAACCCACCCGAAGACGTCATCAATGTGTAGTATGACTACCAACTCCTCTATCATTCCAGGGATTTGTCACTCTGGTCCCTCACACCGTCCTCGACGCCATCGCCCTCACCAACTGTCTTATGATAGTCCAATGCACGGAACCCCTTGAAATCTTCGTCGGAATCGAAACCCCCAATCGATATGTGGTCCATGACATGTTCCTCCGTCCGATGCTCTACTGCAACGAGAGATCCAACATTTTCTCTCGCGAGTGTTGCGGTTCGGGACGCAATTTCACCATGGAAATTCGGGATTTATTCGGTGCGGAACTGATGAAATGCTATCGAGACAATCCGTGTTTTTCGTGTACTGATTACTTAGGAACACAGTTTCAGGGCCAACAGATTGGTCTGATGAAGAGAGAGTGTTGTAGTGAGAATGTGAGTAGGGGAGGGGGATTGAACCCGTGAGGCGGATTCAAAATAGGACCTGAGACTGAAAGCATAGCACTTGACCTATAGCAAATGAACCAAAATAGCACGTGAGGCAATATCACGTCCCCCATAGCACTTGATCACCTCAAAGCACTTGAGAAAAAAAGCTGCAGATTCCATAGCAGTTGAGTATTTGCCCCGTAAAAAACTGCACCCATTTCCAGTTCCAACTCCTCGGCGCCGGCTGTAATCAACCTCTTCTCATCCGCTCTCCATGCTGCCCCTCGTGCGGTGGAACCCAAATATTCCCAGTCCTCACGTACACTGGAATCAAAGTCGGCGAAATCGTTCGTCTTTATCCTGGATTCCTACAGGAGGCATTCACAGATGCGGACACGTATTTGGTGCATTGTGAGTTACAAACTACAGAAAAAGAGTCAGTAAAAATGTGATAATTTTCAGTCCCTGCCGATTTGCCACCAATTCTGAAGTTGTTGCTCATCTCATCAGTGTTTTTGATTGACTTCACATTCTTTGAAAATGATTAGAGAAGGAAATTGAACTCGGTTATTACTTGGAATTTTTGGAATTTTACTCGGGAAATGAACATTTGAATTGAGAAAATACATGCATACGGTTGTTTTGTAGAGGCTAAGGACACAAAAACTACAAAGCGCGCATTGCCTCTACAAACTGTCGCGCCAAGGCGACAGGCGTTTTGTAGAGGCAAATTTGTAGTTTGTGACCTTAGCCTCTACAAACTGTCGCGCCACGGCGGTGGGCTTTTGTAGAGGCAAGATTGTAGTTTCTGCTCTTAACCTCTACAGAGTGTCGCGCCAAGGCGGCAGGTGTTTTGTAGAGGCAAGGTTGTAGTTTGTAGCCTTGTCCTCTACAAAGTGTCGCGCCAGAGTGGCAGGCATTTTGTAGAGGCAAAGTTGTAGTTTGTGGTCTTAACTTCTATAAAATGGCGGAGCAACCTCAGAATAACGGATTTTATTGAGGTTTAGGAAACCCAGAGAAAAAGAAACAATACTTAGTCTTGAACGATAGAAAAATCATGCACGAAACAACAAAACATAACAACAGCTGAACAAAATAACAACAATTAAATAGTGAATAATTCCAGTGTCACTTGAAGAATTTTTGTGACCTTCTTTACCCGAACAATCTGCAATGAAATAATCATTCTTGTTGGATAATTTTCTTAGGAAATGTATACCTTGTTTTGACATTCCTTCATACACCCGTTGACTTTCTCCATGACAGTTTTCAGTTCTTCAATTTTGAGATTCAAAATGAATGACTTGAAATAACACAGAAAATCGCGAAGTTTGATGAAACTGGAACTTTCACAAGAGCTTATGAAGGAAGAACCGTTCATTTTTGAGAAGCATAATTCCATGGCCAACCCGACTTCAACGTTCGGAATTGAGGTACCCGATCCTTCGAAATGTTTCATTTTTTCTTCGATTTCCTTTTGCAAGGATTCGAAAGATGGGCAGTCCAATGAAATAACCAGTGTCCGAAGTGCCAGGAGGACTTGCAATACTGAACAACGATTCGAAGAGAGGACTGGTTTCGCTTCTACTTCTTCAACTATTGCTTCTCTCTTCACTTCAACGAGTTCTTTCGGCTCTTGTTTCAATGGAACGACATGTCTCGGTTTGTCTGAGGCATTGGTTGTTTTGATTTCAGCATCATCTGTTGGAGGAACGTCATTAACTCTTTTTGGTGGCGGTGGAATTTCTTGAATGTCATCATCATCCTCATCTCCGATTGTGTTGACTCGATTTTGAAGAGCACCACGGAAGACCTCCACTTTGACTTGTTCCCCATCTAATCGAGCTTCTTCTTCATTGTTCAACACAACATGCTCTCTGTCGTTCGCCATTGAATTGGATTCATTGAATGAATAATTTGGATTATAATCTTCCAGATCATCTGCTCTTGATGTCGTGGATTCTTTGGAGCGCTTTGAAGAGTCTGCGGTGTTATCGATGGTTTTTCTCTTATTATTCGTTCGACTGGGAGTATTAACATTGGAAACCGAAGAGCTCTTCTTTGCTTGAGACTTTTCAGGCAAAACTGATTCCTTCACTTCATCGTGGGACGAATTCACATCCAGATCTCTCTTCTTCAAGCTGAAAAAAAGGTATTCTTCTAAAACTAAGAATGTATACTGAAACACTTACAGTCTTCCTCTTCTGCTTGTTTGAATCGCTGTTGAAGTTGATTGGTGGTCATTAGAATCCGAATCATCAGAACTTGAGATACGTCTTCTGGATCTAGAAAATGGAATCAAAAATGAAATTATACAGTTTTGTAGAGCACAACTCACAGTTTTTTCTTTTTGTCTTGAACTTGGGCTGATTTTTCAGAAGTGTCACCAGTTTCTTCCTCATCGGAATCCTTATTGTCCTCACTCGAATTAAGAAAATCTTCATCGTCAGAGACGACATCATCATCAGAATCTTCATCGAAACTCTGATCTTCTTCTGAATCCTCGTCATCTGATTCGATTGGACGTTCCACTGGACGTCTGTTTGATTTTCTATTGGTATTCCTGTTCGCAAATGTTTTCGATGAAAGGTCATGTTTTCCTTGAAGGAGAAGACTTCCATCATTACTTTTGTATTCGATTATTCTTTTCAGGTTGTCAACACGAACAAGAGCATTTTGACGGAGCCTGGAATATAACTTTACAATACTATAAATTCTAAAATAAAAATCACTCACTTTTCCAGACAGTCTTCTGTCAAACTGGCACTCAACCCAAACAGCTGCCTTACTTTTGTTGGAATATCCAAGCTGTTTACATTTTGAATCTCTTGGCAATATACTCTGATTCTGAAAAATAAAACGATTAAACTGGAATATGAAACTTTATTTGGTAAAATCTACCTCTTGTACAGCCCACTACGACTTTTTGTCAATCTATGTAATGCGTTGTACTCGTCATACATTTGAAGAAGAACAAGTGGACTGGAAATGTTCTTGCATTTCTCGAAAATGAAACCGATGAACTTCCATACTTCGCGTTCATTTTCGCTTTCTTTTGGGAGTTGTCCATTGATCGACTTTTCTCGATTTGCAAAAAACTCTTTGATCAATTCTCGAGAAATTTGAAAATTTTCGGGCACTCCCTCCTTTTTTCTCGGGTTGTGATCTCCTTCCAACTCCAACTTTCCATCAATAGACTTATAGTAAACAATTCTTTTTTTGTCATCGAATCGATATGTTCCTTTCATTTTTCTGAACGAAAAAATAATAAATCAATATTTTAAAGTACATTCTTACGATTGGATCAATTCCTCATCAACGGGAACACTGAGGGCAAAAAGAAGTTTTATTTTTGTTTCCATATTAGTACTCTTACCGCGACAGTTTGTAGAGGCAAGACGAAAGGTTGTAGTTTTTATGTCCTTAGCCTCTACAAAACAACCGTATGCATAAGTTCTCAATTCAAATGTTCATTTTTGGAGTAAGATTTAAAAAAAGTTTGTCACTTTCTCTAAACTAGGTAATAACAACTTACCCGAAGGCGTCAGGAATGTTTACTTTTCTCTATCATTCCAGGGATTCGTCACTCTGGTCCCACACACCGTCCTCGACGCCATCGCTCTCACCAACTGTCTTATGATAGTCCAGTGCACGGAACCCCTGGAAATCTTCGTCGGAATCGAAACCCCCAATCGATATGTGGTCCATGACATGTTCCTCCGTCCGATGCTCTACTGCAACGAAAGATCCAACATTTTCTCTCGCGAGTGTTGCGGTTCGGGACGCAATTTCACCATGGAAATTCGGGATTTATTCGGTGCGGAACTGATGAAATGCTATCGAGACAATCCGTGTTTTTCGTGTACTGATTACTTGGGAACACAGTTTCAGGGCCAACAGATTGGTCTGATGAAGAGAGAGTGTTGTAGTGAGAATGTGAGTAGGATTCAGAATAGTTCATGAGCCAAAATAGCACTTGATCACCTCATAGCACTTCAGAAAATATCTGTAGATTTTATAGCAGTTGAGTATTTGTCACCTCCAAAAAAAACTACACCCATTTCCAGTTCCAACTCTTCGGCGCCGGCTGTAATCAACCTCTTCTCATCCGCTCTCCATGCTGCCCCTCGTGCGGTGGCACCCAAATATTCCCAGTCCTCACGTACACTGGAATCAAAGTCGGCGAAATCGTTCGTCTTTATCCTGGATTCCTACAGGAGGCATTCACAGATGCGGACACGTATTTGGTGCATTGTGAGTTACAAACTACAGAAAAAGAGTCAGTAAAAATGTGATAATTTTCAGTCCCTGCCGATTTGCCACCAATTCTGAAGTTGTTGCTCATCTCATCAGTGTTTTTGATTGACTTCACGTTCTTTGAAAATGATTAGAGATGGAAATTGAACTCGGTTATTACTTGGAATTTTGGAATTTTACTTGGGAAATGAACATTCGAATTGAGAAAATACATGCATACGGTTGTTTTGTAGAGACTAAGGGCATGAAAACTACAAATCTTTCTTCTTGCCTCTACAAAATGTCGTGCGAGGGCAGCAGGCGTTTTGTAGAGGCAAGATTGTAGTTTGTGCTCTTAACCTCTACAAAGTGTAGCGGTAAGGCAGCAGGCGTTTTGTAGAGGCAAGATTGTAGTTTGTGCTCTTAACCTCTACAAAGTGTAGCGGCAAGGCGGCAGGCATTTTGTAGAGGCAAGATTGTAGTTTGTGCTCTTAACCTCTACAAAGTGTAGCGGCAAGGCGGCAGGCATTTTGCAGAGGCAATATTGTAGTTTGTGCTCTTAACCTCTACAGAGTGTCGCATCGTGTGCATGGCGGAACAACCTCAGAATAACAGATTTTATTGAGTTTTTCAAATTCAGAGAAAAAGGAACAATATTCAATTTTGAACAATGAAGAAAATCATGCACGATGAAAACAAAACAACAAAACATAACAACAGCTGAACAAAATAACAATAATTAAATAGTGAATAATTCCAGTGTCACTTGAAGAATTTTTGTGACCTTCTTTACCCGAACTATCTGCAATGAAATAATCATTTTGTCGGATAATTTTCTTAGGAAATGTATACCTTGTTTTGGCATTCCTTCATACACCCGTTGACTTTCTCCATGACAGTTTTCAGTTCTTCAATTTTGAGATTCAAAATGAATGACTTGAAATAACACAGAAAATCGCGAAGTTTGATGAAACTGGAACTTTCCGAAGAGCTTATGAAGGAAGAACCGTTCATTTTGAAGAAGCATAATTCCATTGCTAACCCAACTTCAACGTTTGGAATCGAGTCACCCGATCCTTCAAAATGTTTCATTTTTTCTTCGATTTCCTTTTGTAAGGATTCGAAAGATGGGCAGTCCAATGAAATGACCAGTGTTCGAAGTGCCTGGAGAACTTGCAATACAGAACAACGATTGGAAGAGAAGACTGGTTTCACTTCTACTTCTTCAGCTGTTGCTTCTTTTTTCACTTCAACGAGTTCTTTCGGCTCTTGTTTCAATGAAACGACAGGTCTCGAATTTTCAGAGGCATTGACTCTTTTGATTTCAACATCATCTTTTGGAGGAATATCATTAACATTCTTTGGTGGCGGTGGGATCTCTTGAATGTCATCATCATCCTCATCTCCGATTGTGTCGGCTCGATCTTGAAGAGCACCACGGAAGACCTCCACTTTGACTTGTTCCACATCTAATCGAGCTTCTTCTTCATTGTTCACCACAACATGCTCTCTGTCATTCGCCATTGAATTGGAATCATTGAATGAATGATTTGGATCATAATCTTCCAGATCATCTGCTCTTGAAATCGTGGATTCTTTGGAGCGCTTTGAAGAATCTGCGGTGTTATCGATGGTTTTTCTCTTCATATTCGTTCTTCTGGGTGTATTAACATTGGAAACCGAAGAGCTCTTCTTTGCTTGAGGCTCAGGAGTCACTGGTTCGTTGACTTCATCGTGGGACGAATTTGCATTCAGCTCTCTCTTCTTCAAACTGAAAAAAAGATATTCTTAAAAAAAACTAAAATATCATACTGAAACACTTACAGTCTTCCACTTCTGCTTGTTTGAATCGCTGTTGAAGTTGATTGGTGGTCATTAGAATCCGAATCATCAGAACTTGAAATACGTCTTCTGGATCTAGAAAATCGAACCAAAAATAAAATTTTACAGTTTTGTGGAGTACAACTTACAGTTTTTTCTTTCTGTCTTGAACTTGAGCGAGTTTTTCAGAAGTTTCACCAGTTTCTTCCTCATCAGAATCCTTATTGTCCTCACTTGAATCAAGATAGTCTTCGTCGTCAGAGACGACACCATCATCAGAATCTTCATCGAAACTCTGATCTTCTTCTGAATCCTCACCATCTGAATCGATTGGACGTTTCAATTGACGTCTTTTCGATCTTCTATTGGTGATTCTGTTCGCAAATGTTTTCGATGAAAGATCATGTCTTCCATGAAGGAGAAGAGTTCCATCATTACTTTGGTATTCTGTTATTCGTTTCAGCTCATCAGCACGAACAAGAGAATTTTGACGGAGCCTGAAATATAACTCTATCTTCTCTATTAAAACAGGGTTTCATAGGGTATGACATTTTGTGGGCGTAGCTTGTCAAAAACTTTGACACTTTTTACTTTTTCACA
The DNA here is from genome assembly GCA_000143925.2 of Caenorhabditis brenneri. Taxonomy (NCBI): domain Eukaryota; kingdom Metazoa; phylum Nematoda; class Chromadorea; order Rhabditida; family Rhabditidae; genus Caenorhabditis; species Caenorhabditis brenneri. Next base: position 279,795 of record GL379877.1, on the reverse strand, counting down.
GTTTTGGAAGACTGCAGTTTTGTGAATTTGAATGTTCTTAAGCTGTATTTTTTTGGGCATCTGTAAAACCGTCTTGGCTATGTGGCGCCAAGTTTGGAAAATGATCCGATCAATGTTAGCTGAGATATGATAAGAGTTTTGCGCCTGAACAAAGTGTCAAAAAAATGACATACTGAAAATTTCGGAAATCATTCTTAAATATTTTTCAACTGGCCTACTTTTCATGAGTTTCTTATGAAAGTAGGTGAATACATGAAACTCGGGGAGGGCTACCAAATGGGCTAACACTCATCTGAATTGGAGCAAAACCGAGAATGTAGGCCATAAAACAATGACTATTTTTTTGACGAAAGTTGGTTCGACGTCAATTTTTCCCAATATTACGTTCTGGCCTTAGGGTTAAAATTGCTCCTCTCCTCTTCTTGAGAAAAAAAGTGATCGTTTTTCGCAGATTTCATTTTCAGAAATTTTTATTTGAAATATAACCTGACGACACACTGCGCTTGCGCCGTGTCTAGCCTAGACGACCTGAACGAGCGGAGCGAGTTCAGGGCGTCCAGGCTAGTAATATAAGAAAATCATGATAATCCATACATTTTTTAGAATTACATAGGGGCTAAAAATTGATTTTGCAATCAAAAATAACTTAACAAACTTACAGTTGCCGTTTCCTTTCTTCGGCGCACCATGCTGTGATTTGGTGAAAGTCCATTATTATAACACTGAACAATTTTTATTATTTAACATAAACTTCAGTTCAAAGCGTCTTACTTTTCTCCATCCATCCGGAATCCGATCAGATTGTATACGGAGAACGAGCCTTTCGGCTTTTTCTGTAAAAAAAACCTTAGGCCCTTAGGTCCACTTTGTTTTCTGTGATTTTTCGCCCTAGTGGGCAATTCAAGGAAATAGTCTAATGCCAAAATATGACACTCGTAGGACCTCTAAATGTGCCCCACAGTTCCACTGAATAACTCTTTTCATTCAGGGAAAACCAGAATGCCAAGGTTGTTCTAATTATAGCTCATGACTTGGATGGAGCATATCTTTGTTGCAGCGAGAGATATGAAAAAGTTGTCAACTAAGTACATGTTGTACATAATAATATGCGTATTTTATCACTTGGCCACTTTTTGGTTACTCAAACCGCAACCGAGATATGCCACCCGGTAAAGGAGGAATAAAACCAGTGATAAACTGATGATTTGCCATCATTTGGCAATCGTTGATATCGAGATGTTGGAGAATGAAAATTTTCAAAAATTTTATAAATAACTGACCATATTCAAACTCGCGGACCTATGGTTTTGTCGGGCAGTGTATTCAAAATTACTTACATGATGATTATTCCGATGCCTGCTGTACGTTAGATTGTCCCATTCAAATGTGTTTTTGTAACCTTCGCAGCCTGGATACGTGCAAAATATGTAATTTCCTTTGAAGATGCAGCAGTAGGCTGGCTTTTTGGCCTTCTTATTTTTTCCAATAAACTGTGTTTTTTTTGTTGATGTGTATTTTCGAACATTGATAGCAAGTTGGTCAATGTTTTTTGATTCCATAATATCTCTCTTCTGTAAAAGATAAGAAATTAATTATGCTAACTTGTATTTCTAAACTTGCCGATTTGAAATAGTTGAGAAGAACCTTAGTGTGCTCTTTCGCCTTGGAGTTGTTAAACGGCATCTTTCTACAGGAAAATTGGTATTTGAAAGTACTTGAACAACTTATTTAATAACGAAACAATTTTATCGAGAAGCTCGCACTTACATATTGCAAAACGCGAAAAAATCTAACCTCCTCAGTGGGGAGTGTCAATGTAACAAAAACTGAGAAGAGAGCGAATGAGAACGATATGAATGAAAAAGACGATGAATCGGACATTATCAATCTACTCGAAGTTTTTCTCAAACTTAAAGAGAAGAACTGTACAAATGCTGTTTGTGAACTCTAGGCTTTATTGGAACGACAAAATGTATTACAACGAATGTGGTTTATATAGGAAAGGGCGAGAAACATTTATATTGAAAAATGTGGAGGACAGAAAGGAATGTGTCCCTGTACACAGGTGTGACTCAGAGATGAAAGAGAAAGAGTGCGGGTATTTCCTTTCTTCATTTCTTCACTCAAACATTTATGAGTGCGTCAAGTGAATCACTCAGAAGTTATAACGTTCTAGACAAAAGACATAGTGTGAAATGTATTATCGAAGTGTTGATGATTTTTCTGGAAATGGCTGAAACTGAGGAATTGTTGTAAATCTCAATTCGCATTTTCTTTAGAATCAATCAAAAATTCATAAGCATGTCAAATAAAGTACTTAGAAGCTATAACATTCAATATGTATAATCGAAGTGTTGATGATTTTTCTGGAAATGGCTGAAACTGAAGAATTGTTGTAAATGTTTTTGTTGTTGTTGTAAATATTCCTTTTTTCCACTACGAATGAGAGTTCCCACCCCCTTTAACATACAGAAGTTAGCGTTCTCTGGAAACTTTATTATCTGTTTGAAGTAGTTAACAACTTTGACTACGACTCGTTTGAAACTGGTCAATCGTAACAAAACATCATTTGGTAACATAACATATTCCGAATGAACGAAACGTTTCTCGAAACAAGAATTCGTAACTTCATTAAATTCTAAGCTTTCGTTTCGACCGCTTCTAACATTTTTCCAGTTCGTTATATTCATTCGCTGTGCATATCTGTTGACATATAGTCAGGGGATTGATAACGTAAGAGAAGATGCTAACGAGAGTTTCTTGTACTACTTGGTGAGCGTTTGCATCTGTTTGCAATAGGTAGCTGGTCACCATGAGGTAATCTGAAGCAGCAGCCAATCTCATATTTTGTGAGATGGAGATTAACCGCGTTCATGAGAAACTAACGAGAATGATCTGTCTCATTCATTTTGTTGAGAAGTAGTGATCGGTGGATGATGGTCTACGTATTGTAGTCACGAGAAAGACGCATTGAAAAATATAGAATTCCACAAAGATTGTAAAAAATTTGTAACAGAAGTTTTATAGAAACTTTTTTTTTGTAACTTTTTTCCTCCTAATGAACAAATGCTTCTATAAACCAAGAGTAAAACTCAGAACACCACATCGTCTCTTGTTCTAGCTAGTTATTGTTGCGTACTGCAGCAGAACCGCTGTCCGTCGCTCCAACGCATCAACAGCCGGTGTCAAACAACGAGAACCGATGGAGATTGCATACCTGCACCGCGAACAGAAAAAAAACGGGTGCCCTTCACCTCTACAAACTGCCGCGCCAAGGCGGCAGGCATTTTGTAGAGGCAAGATTGGTAGTTTGTGCCCTTAACCTCTACAAACTGTAGCGTCAGGGCGACAGGCATTTTGTAGAGGCAGTATTGTAGTTTGTGCTCTTATCCTCTACAAACTGACGCGCCAAGGTGGCAGGCATTTCGTAGAGGCAATATTGTAGTTTGTGCTCTTAACCTCTACAGAGTGTCGCGTCGTGAGCATTTATGACGGAACAACCTCAGAATAACAAAGTTCATTGAGTTTTTGAAAACTCAGAGAAAAAGAAACAATATTCAATTTTTAACAATGAAGAAAATCATGTACGAGGAAAACGAAGCTCAAAAAACATACAGTTCAAAAAACTCAAATTAAATAGTGATGTTGTCCAGTGTAACTTGAAGAATTTCCTCCACCTTTTTGACCCGTACTCTCTGTAATTAAATATTTATTACTGCTTTTTTTCTGAACCTCCAAATCGCATACCTTATTTTGACATCCCTGCATAGACTCATTAATTTTATCCATAACGGATTTCAATTCTTCCATCTTGAGATTCAAAATAAAAAGACTTCAAATAGCACAGAAAGTCTCGAAGATTAATGAACTGCGGGCCTTCAAAAGAAATTCGAACGGAAGATTCTGTCATTTTTGAGAAGCAGAGTTCCATCGTCCAAACGATTTGAGAAATTGGTATGGAGGTAGCCGATCTTTCGAATCTTTTCATTCTTTCTTCGAGTTCATTCTGGAGTGTTTCAAGAGAAGGATGGTACAATGAGACTATCAGAGTATGGAGTCCTTGAAGGATTTGTAATATGGGAGCTCGATTGGGAGATAAAGTTGGTTTTACGTCTTCTTCTTCAGTCATAACTTCTTCCTTCACCTGAACCAGTTCTTCCGGCTTCTGGGTCATCGGTACAACGGGTTTTTTGATTTCAACATCATCTGTTGGAGGAACATCATTAACTCTCTTTGGTGGCGGTAGAATTTCTTGTATGTCATCGTCATCCTCATCCCCAATCGTGATGACTTCATCTTGAAGAGCACCACGGAAGACCTCCACTTTGACTTGTTCCTCATCAAATCGAGCTTCTTCTCTATCGTTCACCACAACATGCTCTCCGTCATTCGCCATTGAATTGGAATCATTGAATAAATGATTTGGATCATAATCTTCCAGATCATCTGCTCTTGAAGTCGTGGTTTCTTTGGAGCGCTTTGAAGATTCTGCCGTGGTATCGATGGTTTTTCTCTTATTATTCGTTCTTCTGGGAGTATTAGCATCGGAAACTGAAGAGTTCTTCGTTGCCTGGGCCTTTTCAGGCAAAAATGATTCCTTGACTTCATCGTGGGACAAATGTTCATCCAGATCTCTATTCTTCGAACTGAAAAAATATGTTCTTGTCATACCCGTGAATCATGTAATTATGCTTTGAGTTCTATTTACGTCAATCCGATTCTAGCATTAGTGACCGGCTCCCGGACACAACTGATAACAACTCTGTATTTAAATCTTACTACCGACCACACTTGGTCGGTTCCGCTTATCATGTTCTTTGGGAGACTTAGTCTTGCCATTTAACTGAATAAACGTTATAACACCGCTACACTATGGGCATGGATCATATTCCATTACATTCTTCTAAAACTAGAAATTTATACTGAAACACTTACAGTCTTCCTCTTCTGCTTGTTTGAATTACTGTTGAAGTTGATTGGTGGTCATTAGAATCCGAATCATCAGAACTTGAAATACGTCTTCTGGATCTAGAAAATGGAATCAAAAATGAAATTATACAGTTTTTTGGATTACAACTCACAGCTTTTGCTTTTTGTCTTGAACAGTGACTGATTTTTCAGAAGTGTCACCAGTTTCTTCCTCATCTGAATCCTCATCGTCCTCACTTGAATCAAGACAGACTTCGTCGTCAGAGACGACACAAACATCAGAATCTTTATCGAAACTCTGATCTTCTTCTGAATCCTCACCATCCGAATCGATTGGACGTTTCAATGGACGTCTTTTCGATATACTTTTTGAGGAAAGATCATGTTTTCCTCGAAGGAGAAGACTTCCATCATTACTTTGATATTCTGTTATTCTTTTCAGCTCATCAACACGAACAAAAGCATTTTGACGGAGCCTGAAATATAACTTTACAATATGATGAACTTTAAAATAAAACTCGCTCACTCTTCCAGACAGTTTTCTGTCAAACTGCCACTCAACCCAAACAATTGTTTTACTTTTGTTGGAGTATCCAAGCTCTTCACGTTTTGGATCTCTCGGCAATACACTTTGATTCTGAAAAATAAAACGATTGAATTGAAACATGGAACTATATTTGGTAAAATCTACCTCGTTTTCAGCCCACTATGACTTTTCGTTAATCTATATAATGCGTTGTACTCGTCATAAAACTGAGCAAAAATAAGTGGACTAGAAATGTTCTTGCATTTCTCGAAAACGAAATTGATGAACTTCCAAAACTCGTTTTTCTGTTCGCTTTCCTTTGGGAGTTGTAAGTTGATCGGCTTTTCTCGATTTGCGAAAAACTCTTCGATCAATATTCGAGTACTTTGAAACGTTTCGCACGCTCCCTCCTTTCTTCTCGGGTCGTGATTTCCTTCCAGTTTCAATTTTCCATCAATAGACTCATAGTAGATGATTCGTTTTTCGTCATCGAATCGAAATTCTCCTTTGATTTTTCTGAACAAAAAAAGTTTAAAAAATGAATAGTTGGGAATAGTTTCTTACGATCCGAGCAATTTCTCATCAACGGGAACACTGAGAGCAAAAAGTAGTTTTACTCTTGTTTCCATATTAATCCTTTGTAGATGATATATATTTTGGCGAAATATTCTGATTCTGTAGAAAAAAATAGCTTGATACAATTCAAAAGCAAAAAAAGATAAATACACACCTGCCTACTACACCGTTGAATGATTTCGAAGGATGAAATCTCTCCTTGAACTCTGCAGCCAACTTCTTTATGCTTATTGGTGATAGAGCGTCCTTGGTTTTTTCAACCAGAAATTGAATCAATTCGTCATTTATTGGCTTTGCACTCCATCTTTCCAAGTATTTTGGGTGCATTTTCTGAAAAAATTTTGAAGGAGGGCTGTCTAGATGAAAATCATATATAAGATTTTTATACTTTCGTGACCGACGGAAAGTATGGGTACCTATGTAGGAAAGAGAGGACAGTTCAAGGAGAATCAGGTGTTGGAGAATGAAGGAAGCCACAAGGAACAGTGAGAACACAAGGAATTTGGAGGAAAAGACAGCTATCAAGAGTTGTGAAGGTAAATTGTTGTAATAAAGTTGACCTTTCTGACGTAGGACTCTCAGGCCCTTCCCCCAACTAGATGTTAGTATTTCATTTTAAGATTTAACAACCAATCGACACCGCCGTTGAGCCCATCGTCCCAAGTTATATATTTCTTAATTTCATTTTATATTCAATAAATCTATATCACTCAGGATCTCTAGCACTTTTATATACCATCAGATAGATCGTGGCGAAATACATCGACAATCCGCTTGAACGTATGGCCAGAAACTTCAAAGTGACCTGATAAAGCACGTAAAAGAAAATCTCGTTTTTTCTTACACGGTCTAAAATAGTACAAAAACTGTAATTGTACTTCAGAGACTCATAACTGAATAGCCAGGAGTTTCGGACCAAAGTAATGTACTGAAGAGCTGCCATAATTTTATTGGAAGCGAAGTCGTGAAAAATCAGATCGTCTTTTTTTAGCATTACTCACAGTTTTTGTAAATTGATAGATGATACACACTATGGGCATGGATCATATTCCATTACATTCTTCTAAAACTAAAAATTTATACTGAAACACTTACAGTCTTCCACATCTGCTTGTTTGAATCGCTACGTCTTCTGGATCTAGAAAATGGAATCAAAAATTAAATTATACAGTTTTGTAAAGCACAACTCACAGCCTCTTCATTTTGTCTTGAACATGGGCGGATTTTTCAGAAGTGTCACCAGTTTCTTTCTCATCTGAATCCTTATCGTCCTCACTTGAATCAAGATAGACTTTGTCGTCAGAGACGACACAAACATCAGAATCTTCATCGGAATTTTGCTCTTCTTCTGAATCCTCGCCATCTGAATCGGTTGAACGTTTCAATTTCAGACGTTTCGAGTTGCGATCATGTTTTCCGTGAAGATGAAGACTTCCATCATTACTTTTATATTCAATGATCCTTTTCTTTTTATCCACACGGACAAGAGAGTTTTGTCGGAGCCTGAAATTAACATTTGCAATATGGTGACATGTGAAATCACTCACTCTTCCAGACAATTTTCAGTCAAACTGGCACTCAGCCCAAACAATTGTTTTACTTTTGTTGGAGTATCCAAGCTCTTCACGTTTTGGATCTCGCGGCAATACACTTTGATTCTGAAAATAAAAACGATTGAATTGAAACATGGAACTATATTTGGTAAAATCTACCTTGTGTGCAGCGCACTATGATTTCTCGTCAAACTATATAATGCGTTGTACTCATCATAAAACTGAGCAAGAATAAGTGGACTAGAAATATTCTTGCATTTCTCGAAAACGAAATCAATGAACTTCCACAATTCGTGTTCCCGTTTGCTTCGTTTTGACAGGTTCACATTGTTCGGCTTTCCTCGATTCGCAAAAAACTCTTTGATCAATTTTCCAGCACTTTGAAACATTTCGGGCACTCCCTCCTTTCTTGTATGATTGTGATCTCCTTCCAACTTCAGATTTCCATCAATAGACTTATAGTAAATAATTCGTTTTTTGTCATCGAATCGAAATTCTCCTTCGATTTTTCTGAACAAAAAAAGTTTAAAAAATGAATAGTTGGGAATAGTTTCTTACGATCTGGTCAATTCTTCGTCAACGGGAACACTGAGGGCAAAAAGAAGTTTTACTTTTGTTTCCATATTAGTACCTTGTAGGTGATATATATTTTGGCGAAGTGTTTTGATTCTGTAAAAAATTGATACAATTCAGAAACAAAAAAAAAGATGAATACACACCTACCTAATCCGTCGAATGAATTCGGAGGATGAAATCTCTCCTTGAACTCTGCAGCCAACTTCGTCATGCTTATTGGTGATAGAGCGTCCTTGGTTTTCTCAACCAGAAATTGAAACAGTTTTGCATTCATTGGGTTTGCACTCCATCTTTCCACGTCACCTAGGCGCATTTTCTGAAAAAAATTTTGAAGGAGAGACACCTAGATAAAATTCGTATATAAGATTTGGCCAAAACTTTTGGACTCAAGGATTATTGACTTTTTTATTTATTGACTATTTTTAACTTCCGACGTTTGTAGTTTTTGACTCTGAAAATCAGTCTTTTACTTTTCGCCTTTCCAAATTTTGATTTTTGACTTAATCCAATCTCAAACATTCTTCAGTGTTCTTACCATATTTTTAAAATCTATCTGTAAGAAATACCTTCCAAACAGTCTGAAAAATTGATTTTTTGGCTCTGAATAAACATGTTCCCGTGTTTCCTAAGCCTGTTCTCCTAGCAACTCAAAAAAACACTGCACAGATAACAAAAATTGCAACTCTCATAGCACTTTCTTACTGATGAACCTTAAAAATATGGTAAGAACACTGAAAAATGTTTGAGATTGGGTTAAGTCTTGGGTTTCCTGAGTGAAAAAGATAAAAAGTCAGAAAATAAAAAAGTCAATGATCCATGAGTCAAAAAGTTTTGGCCTAAGATTTTTATACCATCCGATAGAGCTTGGCGAAATACTTCGAAAATCCTATTGGGGTATGGTCAGTAACTTCAAATTGACCTGATGAAGCACGTTAAAGAAAATCTCTTATTTTCTTAAATGGTCTAAAAATCGTACACAAAAATCGTACACAGGGTACTTTCACTGAGCTGTAGTGACTATTTTATTTTATTTCAGCGAATAATTTTTTTTCTATTTGGTTCTTTTTCTTTCATTTTGTTCAATTACATGTTTTTGAGAACAAAAAATGCTTTAAGAGATGTATATTCGGAGCTTTTCCTGAGATACCCTATGCGCACTGTGGCGGGCATAAAAAGGGGTGAGAGTGCGAGAGAGTGCGAGACAACGAGGGGAAAAGCGAGAAAATTTTACGCGCAGGACACCGTGTATTCAATGAGACGGAGAGTGTTTGCGCGCGTTGAGAACACACACACACACTCTCTCTCTCTCTCCCGTGTCGAAAGTCGTTAACAAGGTTGTCTGCGCTCTCACTTTCAAAAGGAAAAGTGGAGATGATTCAGTGGGAGGGTTAAGGGGCCTCGAGAAATTCATGAAGGATGAGAGCAACTCATAAAGTTTTTGTTATCAACCACTTCTTTGACGTAACAGATATATTGGAAAAAATGTTTTAAAAAATAGAAAAATAGAAATCAATTGTGTGGGGAGAGACTGTTTGTCAGAGACGACCATGGTGGACAGACGGAAATAACGAGTGACTGTTTGTCGATTGGGTGCTCCTGGGGGTTTCTTTGCGCAGTGAATTTCAAATGATCTTTGCTCACTTATACTCATTTATTTCAGAGGTATTCTACTTTATTGAAATCGAAGTCGTGAAAAATGAAAAAATGGGATTTAAAGGGAGAGAAAAGTGAAAAGTAAAGTATTAATTTTTTCATATAAATCGACTCAAAATGTTGCTTTGAACAAAAAATCCTCTTGAAGTCATATTCAAAAATCACTTTGAAGCTAGATACAGGCGATCAAAGTTGTGAAAACTCTTCTACCCGTCCTGGAATTTAACTTTATTCTGACGCGAAAACTCTCCCGGTTTGAGAGAATATAGCAGTTGAATATTTGCCAACCCGTAGGGCTAAATTTCAAAGTCACCTCCAAAAAAACTGCAGCCATTTCCATTTCCAACTTCTCGGCGCCGGCTGTAACCAACGAGATGGAAATTGAACTCGGTTATTACTCGGAATTTTTCAATTTTACTTGGAAAATGAATATATGAATCGACAAACGTGCATACGGTTGTTTTTTAGAGGCTGAGGACCTAAAAACTACACTCTCTCTCTTCTTGCCTCTGCAAAGTGTCGCGCCAGGGCAGCAGGTGTTTTGTAGAGGCAAGATTGTAGTTTGTGCCCTTAACCTCTCCATAGTGAGGCGTCGAGGCGACAAGCAGTCTACCTATCTTGTGCACTAATGGCGGAACAACCTTCGGATAACGGATTCTATTGAGTTATTAAAACATCAAAGAAAAAGGAACAATATTTAATCTTGAACAATGAAAAAAATTATGCACTAGGAAAACAAAACATACAGCTCAACAAAAAAAACTCCAATTAAATAGTGATGATGTCCAGTGTAACTCGAAGAATTTCCTCCACCTTTTTGACCCGTGCTCTCTGTAATGAAATAGTTATTACTGCATTTTTCTGAACCTCCAAATTGCTTACTTTATTTTGACATCCCTGCACACACTCATTGATTTTATCCATAACGGATTTCAATTCTTCAATCTTCAGATTCAAAATGAAAGACTTCAAATAACAAAGAAAGACTCGAAGATTAATGAACTGCGGACCTTCAGAAGAAATTCGGACGGAAGATTCTGTCATTTTTGAGAAACACAGTTCCATCGTCCAAACGATTTGAGCAATCGGAATGGAGGTACCCGATCCTTCGAATCTTTTCATTCTTTCTTCGATTTCCTTCTGGAGTGTTTCAAGAGAAGGATGGTACAATGAGACTATCAGGGTATGGAGTCCTTGAAGAATTTGCAATATGAGAGTACGGTTGGAAAATAAAGTGGGTTTTACATCTTCTTCTTCTTCAGTCATAACTTCTTCCTTCACTTGAACCAGTTCTTCCGGTATCTGTGTCATCGGTACAACAGGTCTCGGGTTTTCTGATGTTTTCCGGACGTTGGAGGCGTCTATTGTTCTTGGACCCACTTGAACTTCTTCATAATCATTGTTGACGTTGTTCTGACGAACATCTTGGTTCTGATGTTCTCCATCTCTCACTTCACCGTTTCCTTCGCCATTTATCACTGAACTGGAATGAACAGATGAAGGATTGGGATCGTAGTTTTCCAAGTCATCCGTTCTGAAGTCGCCAGAAACTGGAACGTTCGATTCTGCATTATTCGACTTCCTGGCACGTTTTTGAGTATCTGTGCTACTCTCGTCGGTTTTTCTCTTGTTGCTTGTCTCCCGGGGAGTGTTGATGTTGAGAATCGAAGAAGTTCTTTTTGAGCCAGTGGTTCTCGAAGAACGACACGCCGTTTTTGGAGATGAGGTGGATTCAAAATCAAGAGTGCCCGAATCGTTTGAGAAATCAGCATCATCGGGACGACGTTGTTTTCTGGATCTAGAAAGAAAAACAGTAAGTTATAAAAAACATTTTAGAGGAATAAAACTCACAGTCTCTTGTCTGAAACTTCAGTTTGTTCGTTATCGTCCCTTGAAATTTGATGGTCATCATTATCATCGAAGTAGGAGTCAATTCCATCATCAGAATCATTGCTGAGATCATCCTCCTCAGGATCCTCTTCCAAATTCTCATCATGAGCCTGCTTTGGGAGTTGCATGAAACGGCCCCCTGATGTTCTTCTGTCATTTCCACTTATAAATCTCTTCGAGTAGCAATCATGTTTTCCTTGAAGATGAAGACTTCCATCATTACTTTTATATTCAATTATCCTTTTCCTTTCATCCACACGGACAAGAGCGTTTTGTTGGAGCCTGAAATTAACATTTGCAAAATAGTAACATGTGAAATCACTGACTTTTCCAGACAATCTTCAGTCAAATTGGCGCTTAACCCAAACAGCTGCATTACTTTTGTTCGGGTATCCAAGCTCTTCAAATTTTGAATCTCTTGGCAATACACTTTGATTCTGAAAATAAAAACTATTTTATTGAAACATGGAACTACATTAGGTAAAAACAACCTTGTTTTCAGTGCATTACGACTTTTTGGCGATCGAAATGCTTTGTATTCGTTATAAAACTGAGCAAGATTAAGTGGACTAGAAATATTCTTGCATTTCTCGAAAACGAATTCGATGAAGTTCCAAAATTCGTATTTCCGTTCGCTTTGATCCGGCAGGTTTCCATTGTCCGGATTTTCTCGATTCGCAAAAAACTCTTTGATCAATTTTCGAGAACTTTGAAACATTTCGTACGCTCCCTCCTTTCTTCTCGGGTCGTGATTTCCTTCCAACTTTAGATTTCCATCCATAGACTTATAGTAAATTACTCTTTTTTTGTCATCAAATCGGAATTCTCCTTTGATTTTTCTGAACAAAAAAAATAAAATGAATGGTTGGAAAAATGAATTCTTACGATCCGATGGATTCAACATCAACAGGGGCACTTAAAACAAACAAAAGTTTCACTTTAGTTTCCGTATCGAGATTTTCCAAATCGAACACTTTTGAGCGAATGCTATCGATTCTGTGGAAGGAATAGATGAATGAAAGAAAGAGTGAAGCAAATCAGAAATACATAGCTCTGTTGTATCGCTTTGACACCGTTTGTGAGATGGGTAGAGGCAATGAACTCTTCAGCCAGTCTTCTGCAACTCATTGGTGATTGAGCGTTTTTGGTTTCCTCGATTAGAAATTCAATGAGCTTTGCATTAATTGGTTCTGCACTCCATTTTCTTAAATCTGCTACTGGCATTTTCTGAAAACAAACAAACTAATAAGATAAGCATAATATGTTGAAAAGATATATGTTAAAAATCACAACTGCGACCCGAAAAAATTTGATTTCATTAAGACAATAGGTGTTCGCGCGCGTTGAACACAGACAACCTCCACTGTCACGTAAATCGATAGCGAGGTCACCTGCGTTTTTAATTTCGAAAGTAACAGTGGAGATGATTCACTACATTTCTATTCGAGAGATTTTGATTGCTCGGCTCTCCTCGATGCACAAGATAGTATTCGATTAATTGTCGGAAACTTACTACTCCCTCCTTTCTGCTCGGGGTGTGGCCCCCTTTCAACTCTAGGTTTCCATTAATTGATTTGTAGTACGTTATTCTGCGTTTTTCATCAAATCGAAATTCTCCTTTGATTTTTCTGAACAAAAAAAAATAAAATGAATAGTTGGAAAAATGAATTCTTACGATCCGATGGATTCAACATCAACAGGGACACTTAAAACAAACAAGATCTTCAATCTAGTTTTCCAATCAATATCTTCCAGATAGAGTATTTTCGAGCGAATTCTATCGATTCTGTAAAAGGAACGGATTAATGAAAGAATGAGTAAATCAAATCAGAAATACATACCTCTGTTGTATCGCTTTGACACCATTTGTGAGATGGGTTGAGGTATAGAACTCTTCAGCCAACCTTGTGCAATTTATCGGCAATTCAGCATATTTGGTTTTCTCAATTAGAAATTCAATGAGTTTGGCATTAATTGGCTCTGCACTCCATTTTCTCAAATCTACTAGTGACATTTTCTGAAAAAAAAATCGGTTATAATAAGATAAGCTTAATATGTTAAAAACATATATGTTAAAAATCACAACTGCGACCCGAAAAAATTTGATTCCAATAAGAAAATGGGTGTTCGCGCGCGTTAAACAAGGTAACCTCCACTGTCACGTAAATAGATAGGAAGAGGTCACCTGCGTTTTTATTTTCGAAAGTAACAGTGGAGATGATTCAGTGGGACCACTCGTTGGACATATTCGTGATGCACCGTTGTCTCTAGGTTCTTTTTAGTGAGTTCAGCAGATAGCTCATATCTCTTACTCTTCATCATAGACACAAAAACTACGAAGCGCGCTTGGTTGCCTCAACCGCTACAAACTGTCGCGCCAAGGCGGCAGGTACTTTGTAGAGGCAAGATTATAGTCTGTAGCCTTGTCCTCTACAAACTGTAGAGCCAGTCTAGCAGGCATATTGTAGAGGCAAGTTTGTAGTTTGTGACCTTAGCCTCTACAAACTGTCGCGCCACGGCGGTGGGCTTTTGTAAAGGCAACATTGTAGTTTGTGCTCTTAACCTCTACAGAGTGTCGCTCCATGGCGGCAGGCATTTTGTAGAGGCAAGGTTGTAGTTTGTAGCCTAGTCCTCTACAAACTGACGCGCCAAATAAGTAGGCTTTTTGTAGAGGCAAAACTGTAGTTTGTGCTCTTAACCTCTACATAGTGTCGCGTCGGGGCAACAAGCAGCCAACCTTTCTTGTGCATTCATGGCGGAACAACCTCAGAATAACGGATTTTATTGGGTTTTTGAGAATTTAGAAAAAAAAGAAACAATATTAATCTTGGATAGTAAAACAATCATGCACGAGGAAAACAAAACAACATTATAACAAAACCTCAACAAAAAACTCCAATCAAATGGTTATGTTGTCCAATGTCACTCGAAGAATTTCCTCCACCTTTTTGACCCGTACTCTCTGTAATTAAATATTTATTGCTGCTTTTTTTCTGAACCTCTAAATTGCTTACCTTATTCTGGCAGGTCTTCATAGACTCATTGATTTTGTCCATAACGGATTTCAATTCTTCAATCTTCAGATTCAAAATGAAAGACTTCAAATAACAAAGAAAATCTCGAAGATTGATAAACTGTGGACCTTCAGAAGAAAGACGGACAGAAGATTCTGTCATTTTTGAGAAACAAAGTTCCATCGTCCAAACGACTTGGACAATTGGAATGGAGGTATCCAATCCTTCAAATCTTTTCATTCTTTCTTCAAGTTCTTTTTGGAGTGTTTCAAGAGAAGGATGGTACAATGAGACTATCAGGGTATGGAGTCCTTGAAGAATTTGCAATATGGGAGCTCGATTGAGAGAAAGAACTGGTTTTACATCTTCTTCTTCAGTCATAACTTCTTCCTTCACTTGAACCAGTTCTTCCGGTATCTGTGTCATCGGTACAACAGGTCTCAGGTTTTCTGATGTTTTCCGGACGTTGGAGGCGTCTATTGTTCTTGGACCCACTTGAACTTCTTCATAATCATTGTTGACGTTATTCTGACGAACATCTTGGTTCTGATGTTCTCCATCTCTCACTTCCCCGTTTCCTTCGTCATTTATCATTGAACTGGAATGAACCGATGAAGGATTGGGATCATAGTCCTCTAAACCATCTGTTCTGAATTCGTCAGAAAATGGAACGTTCGATTCTGCATTATTTGACTTTCTGGCGCGCTTGTGAGTATCTGTGCTACTCTCCTCGGTTTTTCTTTTATTGCTTGTTTGGAGGGGAGTGTTAATGTTGGCAATGAAATATGTTCTTTTTGAGCCAGTGATTTTCAAAGGACGACTCGCCGTTCTCGGAGATGAGGTGAATTGGAAAACAGGAGTGCCCGAATCATCTGTGAAATCAGCATCATCGGGACGACGTTGTTTTTGTTGTGGTCTAGAAAGAAAAACAGTAAGTTATAAAAAAATTCCAAAGGAATACAACTCACAGTTTCTTATTCTTGTCTGGAACTTCAGTTTCTTCGTTATCGTCTCTTAACATTTGATGGTCATCGTCATCGGAGTCGATTTTATTATCAGAATATTTGCTGAGCTCCTCCTCCTCAAAATCCCCTTCAAACTCTACATCATCAGAACCAGTTGGAATTGAACGCCTTCTTGATTTTGCGATGGCTGTTTGATGATGCTTCGACATGGCATCTTGTTTTCCTTCAAGATAGAGACTCCCATCTCTGCTCGTATACTCAATAATTCTGTTCCGATTATCCACGTTGACACGAGCGTTTTGACGGAGCCTGAAATATAAATCTGTAATAACCGTAACCTCTGTAATTGAGAGGCCCCGGACAAATGAAATAGGCTGAAAAAATTTTCGGAAACATGTGAGAACTTTATAATTGGATTTAAAAGTTCCGTCGAAAGCTCCAAGAAACGGAATTTACGCTCAAAATGATCGGAAAAATCAAGAAAATAACCTATTTTTGATTTTGTTTTTAACTGGATCGGATCAATTGAAAATGGAGCGGCCACTTTAATTGTACGACCCCTGTTATAAAGCAGCCGCATGAACAGGGGATGGAACTAAAACAGCCGGCCGCTTTTTTAAACAGTTTACGGTATGAACCTGCAAAATCACTCACTTTCCCAAAAAATCTTCTGTCAAATTGGCGCCTAATCCGAACAGCTGTCTTACTTTTGTATGGGTATCCAAGCTCTTTAAGTTTGGAATCACTTCACAATATACTCTGATTCTGAAAAATATAACATTTTGCATATGTAATAAGTTTTAATACGGAACAACCTCTGATTAAATGCCTCGGGGGACATCTTCAATCCATTCAATGCATCGAACTCGGCAAATAATTGAAGGCGGAATAGAGGACTAGATATGTTCTTGCATTTCTCGAAAATTAGGTCTACGAATTTCTCCGTTTCTTGTTTTACTACATTTCTAATCGAGAGTTTTCCATTGCTCGGCTTTCCTCGATTTGCAAAATAGTCTACGATTGATTTTCGGAAACATACTACTCCCTCTTTTCTGCTCGGGGTGTGGCCCCCTTTCAAAACTAGAACTCCATTAATTGATTTGTAGTACGTTATTCTGCGTTTTTCATCGAATCGGAATGTTCCTTTGATTTTTCTGAACAAAAAACAATAAAGTGAATAGTTGAGAATGAATTCTTACGATTGAATTGACTCCTTATCAACGGGGACACTTAAAACAAACAAGACCTTCAATCTAGTTTTCCAATCAATATCTTCCAGATAGAGTATTTTCGAGCGAATCCTATCGATTCTGTGGAAGGAACGGATTAATGAAAGAATGAGTAAATCAAATCAGAAATACATACCTCTGTTGTATCGCTTTGACACCATTTGTGAGATGGGTTGAGGTATAGAACTCTTCAGCCAACCTTGTGCAATTTATCGGCGATTCAGCATATTTGGTTTTCTCAATCAGAAATTCAATGAGCTTGGCATTAATTGGCTCTGCACTCCATTTTCTCAAATCTACTAGTGACATTTTCTGAAAACAAAGCGTTTATAATAAGATAGGCGTAATATGTTTAAAAGATATGTGTTAAAAATCACAACTGCGATCCGAAAAAGTTTGATTCCAATAAGACAATGGGTGTTCGCGCGCGTTAAACACAGGCAACCTCCACTGTCACGTAAATCGATAGCAAGAGGTCACCTGCGTTCTTTTTTATCTCGAAAATATACGAAAGTGGAGATGACTCAATGGGACCACTCGTTGGACATTTTCGTGATGCACCGTTGTCTCTAGGTTCTTTTTAGTGAGGTAGGCAGATAGTTCATATCTCTTGCTCTTCATAAAAGACAGAAAAACTACGAAGCGCGCTTGGCTCTACAAACTGTAGCAGGTCCCGAGGACCATTCTCAGTACTAAATTAACAAGAGAAAAATAACTGAAACTATGAAAATATTTTTGACGTGAAAATACTACTGATTGTGAGATTCTCTTGTGAAATTAGTACTGAAAATGATCATCGGGACCCATTGTGGCGAAACCAAAAGAGTTTTGCGAAAACGAATTTTAGATTCGTCTTCAGCGTGCTTGATAGTGTTGACCCACAAATTTTCAGAAAATTCTCAACCGGTCTGTAAAAGGACCTCCCTTGTTAACTTCAACAAAATTATCGAGGTTGCAAACACTTTCCCATTGAATTATTTCCACTTTCATATGTTTTTGAAATAAGAACCCAGGTTTCATTTCTATCGATTTTTAGTCACAAATGAGGTTGTGTGTGTGTTCAAAGCGCGCGCGAACACCATTTGTCTTATTGAATTTCTCGTCTCCATTTATCATTATCTTTTTATAAATGCTGTGTTTTCAGAAGATGCGCACAGAAAACTTGAAAAAATGGAGTGCGACGCCAATTAATGCCAAGCTCATTGAATTTCTAATCGAGGAAACCAAAAATGCTCGATCACCTATAAGTTGCAAAAGGTTGGCTGAAGAGTTCATTGCCTCTACCCATCTCACAAATGGTGTCAAAGCGATACAACTGAGGTATGTATTTCTGATTTGATACACTCATTCTTTCATTCATCCGTTCCTTTCACAGAATCGATAGAATTCGCTCAAAAGTGTTCGATTTGGAAGATATTAATTGGGAAACTAAATTGAAACTCTTGTTTGTTTTAAGTGTTCCTGTTGATAAGGAATCAATTCAATCGTAAGAGTTCATTCCCAACAATTCTCACATGTTAATTTATTCAGATCAATCAATGGACAATTTGGTTTCGATAAAAGGAGCAGAATAAATTACTTCAAATCAGATGATGGAAAGACGGTGTTGAAAGGAGATCATAGTCTCAATGAAAAGGTCGGAGTGCAGAATATGTCACGAAGTCATCAGAAGTTATTCGTGGAATATTTTGCAAACCGAGGAAAAGAAAATAGAGAGAATCGAGATGAAAAAATGCAGGAGTTGGATAACTTGGTCAAGTTCATTTCCGAGAAATGCGAAAACATTTCTAGGCCACTGGGGCGCACTCATTTATCCAATGAATTCAATAACTTGAACGGAACAATGAGGGTGAGATGGACAATGACAAAAAGGTATTTATTATATAAAGTAATTGAATTCAAAAGTTATCACCTGATGTTTTTTGAGAGTTCTTTCATAAATTTTGGGAAAGTATAACCATACAATTCTTATGTGGTGTCCAAATTTCGAAAAAAAATACAAGAAAAGACAAAATTAAATGTCCATAGTATGGACACTTGTGGACTCCATAGTAGGGTTCCGCAAAAGGCTCATTTTGAAAAAAAAACGCGTTAAGCTTCAATGAAGCAAGCGGCTCTATTCGATTTGAACGGTCCCTTGGAAGTTGAGCGGTCCCTTCAGACCCCAGAAATAAAATAACGGTCCCTTCAAAGTTGAACGGTCCGCTGACAAGGGAAGTCCTTTTAGTTCCCACTTTAACTTTTCCTATAACTTTGGGTAGACACATATTTGACCCTGGAGATTCCATTTTCGAAATAAAAAATGGCTAAATATTCACGTGGAGTGAGTTGTGACCTAATTCATACCTTCTATCGAATATATCTCGCCTCAAAATAGGTTTTGAGGAGTTCTGAATAGTGAACAAGATTGCCCATGTATCGACGAACAATTTCTGACCAATTGGTAAATTAATTTTTTTAGGTCAAAATTGACCAATAAGTTGTTCTTACTCTGTGACCTGTATCTTTGAAACTATGCATCACTTTGAAAAACAGTCAACTGAAAAGTTGTTACAAACTACATGAGGAACAACTTTTTAGTTGATCATTTTTTATGAAAACGCTTCCTTCAAAAGTTAGGTTTCTTCGTTCAAAAGTTACTTTTTGCAACATTTTCAATAGAGCACATTTGCAGAATTTTTGAGTTTCGATACACAAAATGAGTCCTGAAGCCTTCCAGGTCGGTCCCTCAAACTCTGACTACTATGGGGCTATGACTCGATGCACCGCTTTTGGAGCAGTCCTAACGGGACTTCAATCAAATGAGGAGAGACTTTGGATTGATCAAGAGGTCAATCGACAAACGATGACTTCGACGATCAGAGACGCTGGTACCTGGTTGGGAGCACAAAAGATCGCAGGGACTAACCAATTCCAATGGACTGACGGGCATACAACGGGCTTGGTGACAATGGGATGGGGGCCCAAGCAGCCGGATAATTCGAATATGAGAGGCAGGGGGTAGGTGGATATAGTATGCTCACAAGGGAGGTCATTTCAAAAACCGTTTGAGATTTTGCTGAAAATTTGTGGGTCAACACTATCAAGCACGCTGAAAACGAATCTGAAATCCATTTTTCCAAAACTCGTCTGGTTTTGCCACAGTGGGTCCCGAGGACCAGTCTCAGTACTAAATTAACAAGAGAAAATTAATTGAAACTATGAAAATATTTTTGACGTGAAAATATTACTGAGATTCTCTTGTGAAATTAGTACTGA